>JARDVY010000051.1:0-265000 GCA_029030555.1 Ornithoptera alexandrae | reverse complement strand
ACAAATAATTTTTGTATAAAAATTTCTACAACTTTTCTGTTGGCGGATGGAAGTAATGATGACGACGCCGTCAGCGTATCCACGATCTTGGATGACCAGCACTGCCCGAGCATTCCAACTTGTGACAAAGTTGGATTAAGCTAATGACGGTATGGATACAAGTAAATGGCAATGGATTTGATTTCAATACGAGCTGCTTATACGGCTGAGCGACGTGACGAGCCGCACGTGAAGCCCGCAAGAACAGGTGCATCTGCCCCTGACAACGGGAGCCCCGAGAGTGGCTCCTGTGCACGTACACTGCGCGCGCTTCGGTCCCCGCGTGGTCAGTGATGAGGGTTGTACTTTCCCCAGTATTGTGGATTAACAGATTTAGCCGCAGGGGAAACAGAAGATCGTTTAATATATTAAAATGGAAATATAGCGAAGGCTCGCTGCCGCTGCATGTCTACTGCAACTGCACAGAGTCGGTGTTTCAGACCTGCATGCCTGAAATTGGTCGGTGTGCCCGTATCAGCTGTCCCCACGAAGTTTTACACAACGCGGAGACTATCGCGAAGCGGATGTCACGAAACCTGTCTCCACAAATAAATAACTAATGTGCAATCAATTTGTGGATAATTATATTTAAGGAAACCGGAAGCACTGCCTGCATACAGCGCAGCATGCCGTTGCTCCGAAGAAAGTGGACAGTGTGTACAGTATTCGTGAGAACAATTAGCTGGATAATGTAATGGCTCCGGAGGTTAGCACCCTTGAAAATTTTTTATATGAAGGTAGTTATAAAAGAATTGAAGAGCGGTTTGATTTTACTGAAGTATTTAAGCAGGTCCAGCTCAAGCCACGAGTGGGGGTGGGACTGAGGTCCCCGGCGGTTGTAATTAGTCGCCTAGTACGATGCTTGAAATAATATTCTTCTGTCGAATATTACGCTGTGCACTTCAACTTAAGGGTAATCAAAAATGAAGTGTCGACTATGCGCGGGGTCGCACGGCCAGCTCGCGGCTGAACGTCCAATCTACTAGTACGTGGTCCAGGAGTCAACCGTGGGCTTGCAGTAACCCTGTGTGGGGCAGGTATAGAGGTGTGTACGCGCGATCATGGCTGAGATCCCGTCGTAATCATGTTCAGCAAGCATGGTCACCGTCAGAGAATCAAACCGGTGCAGTGGAAGCGCGCATGTACCGGGCTGGCGGTGGCCCTGCGTTGGCTCTGCGCGGAGGTTGCTCTGTGCCGCGCTGCGCAAACCTTGTAAAAACCGTCGGCAAACAGGCTGCATAATGCACGGTCCCGGGCGCGGGCGCGGCGCGTGCGAGCGGGACGGCTGCGCGGGCGAGGCGCGCAAGTGCGCGGGACCGTGCGGGACGGCGCTCGGCGCTGCGCAAGTGCGCATCCGGGGCGGTGGGGACGGGGCGGTGCGGCGCGGGGCGGGGCGCCGCGTTCCGTTGGTGAATTATTGAAGGCGGCGACCGCCCTTTGGGCTGCGAGTGCCGGGGGCGGGGCGCAGGCCGCGGGGTCCGGCGCCGCCACTTGCCGCTCGCCTTTCCACCGTAACACCATTTCCAGCGGTGCGGCCAACTGAAGCCGAGCAAGCGGTCGAGTGCGATGACCGCGCTGCTGCTCATTCGTCGGCGGCTGTGAGGCGACGGTGACCAGCGCTCGTGCCGGTCGGCGGTGGTGCGATGAAGTGGAACGCCTGATGCGAACGGAACTCCCGCAGACAGGTCGGTGCACACTCGTAACCATTAAGCGTACGGAACTAACGGCCTCCTCTTATTCAACATATTTTTTTAAGGCAGAAAATAGTTCAGAGTTAAAGTTCCGGTTCCGCCCGGCGACGCCGGCGACTACGAATCATTGTTATAGTGCCTAGTGTTGTGTTGGTGCGTGTGCGTGTGCGTGTGCGTGTGCGTGTGCGTGTGCGTGTGCGGCACGGGAATGTCAGGTTCGGCCCGCCTCGTGCCTCTAGTTAGACGGTGTACCGGTTGCAATGAAGTGGACACGTCACATTCAGGGAAACCTTACAGCCACTGCGAGGAATCGGATGAGCCGATCAGTCAGAGTCGTAGACAAAAAATGCGATTTAATTAAATTAGGCGATTTAATAAAAAATTGAATGTGCAGCCTCAGCGCCAGCGCTGCAACAGTTTGATCTGCCCGTCCGTGCCGCACGAGCCAACCTGTTGGGAACTGGTCTGGTGGTTATCCGGACTCGGTGACGTAGACCGATGCGCAGTTATTGTGGCACATACTTTTATATATAGTAATTAGCTGCTTAAACATTTGGTCCTGTGATGCAACGGCGCGCCATCAGCGTCACCAGCGTCACCAGCGTCACCAGCGCCACCAGCGCCACCGGCAGCGGAGTGCATGCGCGCATGCGATCCGCTTATGGACGTTAAACAAAAGGAAAGTTCGCTTAACTTAACGTTAAACAAAAATCTAATATAACTTAATAATGTCATCATATTTTTAGTTATGTTGTCCGCGTTGGACCGGGGCCGCAGCGGAGCTCCCGTGCGTCCAGGCTTGCCAGGCTCGAGAGCTGAGCTCGGCGGCTCCAAGTGTAGCGATCGCTTATTTTCCTTCCTGCCCCTGTGTAACTCCTTGCGGCGTTCTGATGTGAAGTGAAGCTGTGAGGGTTCAATTCATGTTTATACTCCAGCAAACAGCAGTTCGCGTAGACTAAAAACTAACTTAAATAAAATAAAAAACTTTATCTTTGACGCGTTTCGTCCATCACATATTCGTCACGGCATTACTTAAAATTAAGTTATTCGTTATATTTATTTGTTATGAAATCCTAAGCGCGGATCCTGCAGGACGCCCGCAGCAGCGCGCGCCGGAACTGAGCGCACCAAGTATGCATCGCAGCGCGAGTGCCGCTTCAGTTCAGGCCGGGCGCTGCGTGCGCCGCGTGCGCAGCGTGCGCAGCGTGCATCCAATAGTTAGAACGTTGACATGGACGATATTCGTAACAAGCGGTCGGAATCCCCGGCACTCCTCATTAACTTCGATTGCCCTCTTTATCGAAACCCTCCCCCGCCGCGCGCATGGTGCACTGCCACAGTGTATCTGCACAAACCGTACCAGTGCTCCTGCACACGGCCTGCTGCTGTCCCAAGGTGTGAAGGTGGATACTTTGATTTCTTAATTATACTCGGAAACAGCTGTAGACAATAGGCACTTACAGTACGCTGTCCAGGTTGTACACGAGCACCACGCACGCGGCATTCAGCCGCCGGCGCATCACTTCACGCGCAACTTTACTGCTGGCAGGTCAGTGTTGTGCGAATATTACTGAGTTCCGGTTTGAAGGATGCTGCAGTTAGTAAAATTACTGGGTTATATTGTTAGGGGCAGGCGTAACACTTACCACCAGGTGATCGTCTCACTCTTTTCGTTGTTTTATAGATGAAAATAAGGTTCTAATAAGTTCAGAATAACAAAAATATGTTTGCTGCAGCACCTCTACCGCCTAATGCCGGTAGAACTGCTGGTAGGACTAATGTCCTGATGCACCAGTTCACCGCGCTGCAGCATCAGGCGCGCTGCTCGGGGCTGGTGTCCACCCCTTTTCCTCTAAACTCTATTGCTTTCCTGGCGCGTTCCCATTTACACCATAGAGCTAAACCCTTAACTTGCTTGTGTCGAACGATAAGTTTACGGGGACAGTTCCGCTGCGCCGGCGCATGCCATTGCTGCACACCGCGCCCGCGGGTAGCTGCTAATGTATTAGATTGGGGAAAAAGTTTCTTCGCATTTTTTAAGAAAATTCAAAATATATTTTAATACAGTTTATTTATATTTAACTAAAATATGTAGGTACTATTCTGTTTGATTACTTTTTGTTATCTTGTAGGTAGGGACGGGAACATGATCCCATTGCTGTAGAGGTTTTGGGGCTTCTGATCTAAATACCGCGACAAGTGGTTTTGGCAGTCCTCTCGTGATGTTAACATGACACTGCCTGAAGAACTCTGAAGAAACCGAAACAGGTGCAAATCTGAAGGTGCAAAGTCGGGACTATACGGCGGATGCATTAACACCTTCCAGCCAGACTCTCTTAATTTTTCCTGAGTGGCTAAAGATGTGTGAGGTCTAGCATTATCATGATGAAAAACCACACCCCTTCTGTTGATTAATTCCGGCCGCTTTCTCTCAACTTCTTGCTTTAATCTCATCAGTTGTTCGCAGTAGAGTTCGGAATCGATGGTCCTGCCTGGTGGTAACAGCTCATAATGAATAATGCCCTTCCAATCCCAGCACACACACAGCATCACCTTGTTGCGAGTTAACCCGGGGTTCACCAGTCTGTGAAGCCTGATCGACCTTTTTCGCACGTTCTTGTCGTACGTGATCCATTTTTCATCACCTATCAGCTTCTTCAAAAATGGTTCGGTTTCATTACGTCGTAATAAAGAATCACAAACGAGTACACGGTTCATTATTAGGTCTCTTTCAGTGAGCTCGTGAGCTCGTGAGATACCCAAATATCGAGCTTTTTTGTGTACCCAGTTTTTTCCAAATGCGCCAAAACTGTTTTGTGGTCAATTCCCAGTTCTTCAGCTACGTCGCAACTATTGATATGCCGATCTTGCTCCACTTTTTCAAATATGGCATCCATTTTATCCGTAATAGGGCGACCAAAGCTACGTGCATCTTTGACATCAAAATTTCCGAATTGAAAACACTTAAATCAAATTTGTGCTGCACGGTGCTCACACACACTGCATTGCACTGCACTAGCTCCATAAACATCACAAATTTTTTCGCGATTTGCGTTGCACTTTTACCTTTTTTGTAGTAAAATTTTAAAATGTATCGAATTTCTTCATTAGTTTCTCTCATCTTGACAGTACGAGAAACAAATGACAATCACACATTTTCCTAATTTGAATTTGGAATTGTGTTCCTTAAAATTTAAACTTTCAACGATACCGGAACCAGCCAGATACAAATAGTACAGCCAAATAGATTTCATCACAAGTTCACACATACTATACTATAATGCGATAACACTTTTCCCCAACCTAATATTCACACGGCACAGCAACCATCTGTCTGAACGAGAGATGAAATATTATATTCCCTGCACTCCGAAACGATGTAATGTTTGTACATTGCTCTGAGAAGCAAACGCATCTGCCAAGACATCAGGGCAGCGAGCTGCTGGCCGGCTCTGCAAACTCCAACTCCGCGGATGTATTGCTCATGAATACCTTGTAGTTTATTCTGTTGGAATGGTGCCGGGGCGCTTTGAGTCGTGGCCGGTAAGGATACTCCTTACTGCCCTCACAACGAGTGAGACGGTATCCGCGAAGACGCTGGGGTGTGCACGAGAGAGTCCGCAGCATACATACATACAACATAGGTTATACTACGAGAGCGTCAAAATGCAGCGGGTGTGTTCAGATTGAAGATCTGACCTCTCTAAACGCTGAACGCAAATACTGTTTGGGTTTAAAGTCGTCGTATAAACCTGACTCCCCCACAACACAACGCAGGATATACTTTGGAAGATTTCTCTCCCGACATCAATAGACAAACGAACACGCCGAGAGATATATAACTTGAGCTATGTATCTTGTGCTGTGCTGTGCTGTGCTGTGATAGCGAAGCAACAACAAAACGTGTGTGTGTGTGTGTGTGCCTGCACCGCGCTGCATACAAGCGCCGACCTCGCCGACCTCTCTTGAACTTGGCTGACAACGTAATTAGTCTGGTGCAACGTTCTCTACATGGACGTTCTGACCAGTGCCAGACGCAGACGCTGTTACGGTGGGTGCGTGAGGGTTGGCTCTCGCACAGCCAGGTAACAGAGTGAACCTTACAGATGTAATGTTTGTACCAGCTTCTAGATGCAGAATAGTTTGCATCGGTACGATTTCAGCAATTAATTGGTAACGGGACCTGGACTGGTCGAAACAAAGATACGTTGAAAGGTTTGGTTATGTGGTATTGGAAAGGAATGACTTGCACCGGAAGAAACTTGGGGAAACATTTGGAGACGATTGAAGAGGTCATTAATATATAACAAAGTATTGAAAACGGAAGAGAAAAAGATCATCTGGAAGGTAGAAAAGTAGAAGAGAGTAAGACGTCCGGTGTGTCCATCGAATAGACGATGAAGTAATCGTCGCCTCGTATCAGGGGGTTGTGGAGATGGCGACGTGTAGATGGAAGGAGCACCAGACAAACGCCCCACGGGTGAGAGGAACCGAATACAATACGTGCGGGGAATGAGGAATGTGGAATGTGGAATGGGAGCGGTGAGCGGTGGGCGGGGAGCGCCGCGCGCGCGCACACGCGAACACACAAATTCATGTGAAAGCTTTTAGAATCGTTTCCGCGTTATCACTTATCTTGCTTAAGTAAGGGATTAAAGTTAATGCTTTCGGCGGCGGCGCAGTGACGTAAGTGAGCTGGTGGCCGCACCGGGGACATCCGCCGGGCCACCGCGCGGGCTGTGCTGGAACCGTTCCACGCCGGCGGAAAACCAATTATGTGTTAAAGTGGCGCGGCGCGGCGCGGCGCTGGGTGTTCCAATATCGCATCCCTTTAATTATCATAAACTGCGGGGTGTGCGCGGAGTGCGCGCGGGCGGAGGGCGGGCGGGGTTCGGGTACGCGCCGCGCAGTCGCCCGTAACAAGCCTATCAGTTCTCAGGTCTATTAACAAGACCATGATATGAAGCGACGACCCTTGCGGACCCTCGGCGGCTAATCTGCTCGCCCTCCACCCTCCCCGAGCGGAGGCTTAACGCGTGCGGGGCGCGATGCGCGGTGCGCGGGTGTGTGTGCGGGTGTGCGGGTGCGAGTGGGGGTGGGGGTGGGTGTGGATGGTTCCGCACAAAGCGCCGCGCAGTGTGAATGGCGCGAGGTGCTGAGGGTTTTTATAATTTGCAAATTGCTTCTTTGTAAAGGTGTCGCTAAACTCAGTAGTTTTTAATTTATAATCTGCTCTCCGCCCTGCAGGGGTGATCCGCATGTGGCACTGCCCCGGCCCCTTGCCCCGCACCACAGCGACGGGCTTCCCAATGAGCCGTACCATCGGCCCCGCGCACCCGCAGCCGCGCTGCTGACCACAGCTCACGCATTCATTGGTGCGTCTGCGCAGCATCAGCGAGCTCAATAATAAATAACATAATATCATTTTAACAGTTTTATTATATTTCAACGTGACTCCCGGCTGCGCGGGGCGGCTCCCACGCGTGGGACGTATGCGGAGATAAAATCCAAAGTTTTTACTGAAAAGAAAATCAACTAGATCCGCCCCCACCCCCACCCCCGGCGATACCCGCCCCGCCCCCGCCCCCGCCCCCGCCCCCGCCCCCGCACACTCGCAACCTCAATGTTTGTAGTTTTCCTTAAATCTCTCCAAATACTTAACAAAGATTTGCTCAAATCAAACTCTTGGCACTGTATTCGGGCCCGCGCGCCCCCGCACGCCCCCGCGCGCCCCCGCTGTGCACACAGTGCTCGCGGCCAAGATAATTGCTACCAGCTCACCGATGTTTGCGGGATCGCGACGACGTGATTTACACTCGTTAAGCGCGCCGCCCCCGGGATTCGAACCCGTCACCAATTAATTACACCGCGCAAACACGCCGCGGCGGGCGGCGGGCGGCGGGCGGCGGGCGGCGGGCGGCGGGCGGCGGCTGTTTACATTCAGTGCGGCCGCGTTGGACAAGCGTGCGGCGTGATGCTGCTCGCCGCCGGGCCGCAGCCGAACTGAGCAGTGGAGGCCCCGCCGGAACACCATCAGCGAAAGGAACTGCGAGCAGAGGAATGTGCCGCCACTCAGCCACAGCCGGTAGCAGCCGCGGCTGAGTCGACTCGTTGAGCACCAGCCAGACGCGGAGACACACCACCAGAAACTGTGTGATATAGCCAGAGGGATAATCTGAAAAAGCTTCCGAAGTCTTAAAAAAACAACATTTTATTTTATCACCACATTATCCTTTGCCGTCGTTTCACGCACTTCCGGTCGCTGCGAGGTCCTCACTCAGTCAATTTTTTTCATAATCGCAATGAAACGTCATCATCGATTCGCGATCAATCCCTCACCTGTAAGCACTCGTAGACCCTAACCCTTGAACGATTCCGTAACAATAACCCCCAACCCCGCACCCATCCCGCGCCGGAAGTGCGCTCCGTTAACTTTGTCATATCGCGTAATATGCAATAATATCTTTATTAAAGTTTATCCGGGCGGGCGATGCACTTTAACAAGGCCTCGTGTCTCCTCGCGGTGGAGGATCAGCTCGCGGCTCCACGGATATAATCTCATTGGTATTTAAAAGAACCTTCATTAGGACCAATAGTTAACTTTTGACCAGTCAACGCTTTTGTACAACTTCATGTTATGTTAAGTGACGCTGGAGCAGACACTAAATGATCCGCCTGCCTGCTCCTGTTCCTGTTCCTGTTCCTGCGCCTGCGCCTGTGCTCCGACCCTCGCTCAGTTACGGCGACGGATAAACAGTCTGAGGGGTACCTTTCTGGTCTGTTATTTTGTCACAAATGTTCATCACTCATTATCATTCCGAGGTCACGGGAGAGGTTGTGGGAACGGGGCGACGGGTGGGCTGGGGTGGGGGAGCAGTCCGAGTGAAATTACGAAGTGCACTTATATAACAATTAGATCAGTCGTGACACCAGCGCCAACGGCTCCGTTTGCGCTGGCCACCCTGTCGCCGCGTGGACAGGTCGCGTTTGACATAATCAGACCGCCTTGCACCGTGCAGTTGATTGTTCTATCGAAATGACAATTTCTTTATTCGCCAAGGAGACGAGCCATCGAGCTGTTCACCCGATGATTAGCGCTACTAAGTGCTGGTTTGAATGTTATACACTACGCCACGTTGCGCACGTCGCCTAGGCACATAACACGTCAGATCTCGTTACCCCAGTAATTACTCTAGCCAAAGCGCCTTTCAAACCGGAACACAGTAATGTTTGCACACTGCTGTCAGCCGGCTGCAATAAGCGCTGCGCTGGTACCTGTCCAAACGGTCTCCGCCAAGGGACACTCATCAGCTGTTTACTTAACGCACGCGACACCAACGGGATAAGGATGCAACAACTAAGCAGTGCAGTATTCAGGTGGCTTGCCTTAGCCGGCTCGCCGGATGCGCGCGCGCCGCGCCGTGCGGCGGCTGAACCGGTTCTGACAACATCAATTCAAAATGAAAGCCACTCAATTAAATTGCCGCGAGAAATAAAACTTTACCGGTGGTAGGTCCATGTTGCCGGAGACCAAGGAGAATATGGACCTAGGGTACCACCGCAGCGCCTCTGACAGCACTGTGCAAACATTTCTGTGATCCGGTTTGACGGGCGCGTAGCTAGTGTAACTACTGGAGTAACGAGACCTGACGTCTCATGTCTCGAAGCGACGTCTGCACCACCCTGAGCAGCGTCACGACGTTACGGGCGGGCGTATCACTTAGCATCAGGTGAACGTGCCGCTCGTCCCGTGGTCTCGTTCAATAATAAAATATTAAAATTCAGCTGTTCAGGTGTTAAAGTATGAATAGTCCTCATTAAGTGTCTGCCGTATCCGCTGCACGTCCAGCGCTGCAACGTGGCCGCACCGCGCGGGGGCGCGCTGCTCCGCGCACCCTCAACAAGTAGTTTTACTCTGTACAGGACGTCGTGTCAAGTATATGCGGCAGACCTTCCACGTTGTGTGCTGTATCAGTTCTCTTCGCGCCAGGCGTCAGACGTCAGGCGTCAGGCGTCAGGCGTCAGGCGTCGCGGCAATCATTTATTCTAATCATGTGTAAAAACGTTTGAGAGGAAATCAAACAGATTTGAATGCTGCGACGCCCCGTTGCGCCACCACCACTCCACCCCCCGGATCCGTTCGGTTTTTTGGCGGTACTTGATGTCATCGTCCGCTTCCGCCGCGGCCTCGAGCGCGCGCCCCACCATCAGCCACCCCCACACGCACACCCACCACATATTGTTGTTCAGTAGATCGTGCTAATTCGATTTGGAAGGTCGCGCGCCGCACGGCCGCCGTTGTCACGCAGTTTCGCGTGAGATTGGAGTGCGCTGTGTGTTCTAATCTAAAGGCGAATAATTATGATGACACCGCTGTGCTGCTGCTGCACCGGCGACGTCGCATCGATACAAATACACCGAAATCGGTTTAGCCAACGTCACGACACCCCTTTTGGTGTCTAGGGTTGAAACAGAGTGTTCAAAGTGACCTCCGCAAGGCTGCATCGAGACTACTTCATTAGAATATACACAGTATATGTACAAATGAAAGCCAATACACAACACATCACTCTCTCATTACTTTTTCATTAGCGGCCATGGAAGTGTTCCAATCACGTCAAAGTAATCAAACCCCGGCCTCCGCGCGACGAGTCCAAATGTAATGCGAACGCGTCCGCCGAGCCACTTAGCGCTCGCAACAAACAATCGCACCGCGGCCGGCGCGCGCTGAGCCCCGGGCCCGCGCGCGCCCCACGCGCGCACGGTCCTACTGGAGCTGGTCGCCGGCGCCCTATTTGCTGTAATCTCCCCAGAACGTTATGACCTTTAATTTCCGATAAATAATAGCAAATAGCAGATCAAAATATAATTGCAGTCGGCGAAAGCTCCACTTATAGAATTGCAAGAGGGACGGGTAGAGGGTTGCGGGCGCGCGCCCGAGCGGGACGAGAGGTGGCTGCTGGCGGCTGGCGGCTGGCGGCAGGCGGCAGGCGGCGGGCGGCAGGCGGCTGGCGGTTACCGCTTAGGGGATTACGTTTGTCGCTAACGACGTCTTGTGCCGACAGATGTCAGGTCGACGTGGGATTAGAGGCGCGGGGCGGCGGGACGGCGGAGTGGCACCGCCCCGCGCGCCGAGAGGTTATCAAAAGATCCTTATAATGTTTTACTTCCATGATTGAGCAAGGGCAATGGGATTGCGGAAGTGGAGGAAACGTCACCACCATTTCTTCACGTTCTTGAATTGTGTTGTAATTCTCTGCGGAGAGTTATTTAGACATTGCAAAAGGGGCTGTGGGTTTAATTTTACTTTATCGGAAACGTAATTGTGCTGACGTCTGCGACGAGGCGTGGGGAGGGTGTTGTTGTTATTTAAGTATATTCATGTAAATAGGTCGATGAAGGTGTATGTAGGTTACACGGAGAGCCTGGCCTGGAGCTTCACTCAATACGAAAATTTAATGTTGAATCTAGGAAAAGTTGTTTTGCCTTGATGTATCCAAAAGTACCGGCCGGATGCTGAGTGCGGGGGGACAACGACCGCACCCCTGCGCTCACCTCCGCGCTCACTCCCGCACCCCGCGCGCAGCAGCACCTCGTCTCGGTGAAGATCGAACCAAATGAGAAAATGTATCGTTTGTAATAACGGGACAAATATAATATTTGTTATTACCGTTACTGTTACGCAATAATAACAGGTACCAAAATCTGTTATTAAATAACAAGTGTTATTTTTTTACAATTTCTATTTTTCGAGTTAAAACACTAGGTGCATCTCGTTTTAACAACAGTATATACAATGGGTGCGAGCGAGATAGATTAGTCAACCAAATAACAGATAACGCGATCTAATTAAGAATTCGCTTTTCAAAGCGGATTCCTTGTTATGGAACGACTTACTACAAATATGGGTTTATTTCAAATAAACACTAGGTGTGTCTCGTTTTAGCTTATGATCATATTATACAAAAGACAGAGACGAGAATAGTTGTTTTATTGTTTATTGGCTGTTCTGTTATTTGAAGCTACTGTTAGTGACGGGCTGTTACCGAATGCTGATGTTGATCGCTGACAGTGATTGAATAACTTGAGTGTGGTGAATTATAAGTGATGTTTATTAACAGATATAACGACATCGCAAGAACAATGTTATCTTCGAATACTTGTGACTTATATATGCTATGGTAAATACGTCTCACTGCTAGTGAGAATGTGGTGTGTGGCGGCTAGGGGCTGGGGGCTGGGGGCGGGGGGCGGTACCGTGCGCGCTGGTGCGGCGACTCGCGCAAGTGATGGAGTGTGTCTAATCAGCGATAGAGAGGTAGCGATTAGATGGGATGCCGCGCTGATAAGCAGCGGAGGCTGCGCGGCCGGGCCACTCCAGTGCTATTACGTTATTGAAGCAGATCCGCGATAACGGCGGCGGGGGTAGTGCGAGGGTAGTGCCGGGGTGGCGCGGGCGTGGGCGGGCGCGCTATCTGATGCGCTCCAGCATTCACGGCGCTCTCGCGAGATCGATCTTTAATTTAATGGAAATGATGATCAAGCGGGTCGGTGATTAAAGTACTTGGACGTGTCGGTGCAGAGTTTGAATTATTCTTTAGGCTTTGTTATACGACTAAGCTAGAAATCTGATCCGCCAGCCGCGAACAAGGGGCCCCACGGAACGTTAAGTGCCCAGACCTGAACTGACACGGGTCCCGCCGGTGCGCAGGCGGCCCCTCCAACCGCACAACTTGCGATATCGTAATGCTTTCGGCAAGCGATACTCCCCTCCGCGACAGCACCACACCGCACCATGACGAGGAGCGGTCCCGGCGTGTAACTGTTAATGTAAACAGTTACAGTATACAGTTGACTTGACTTGCGTGTCCGCGCTGAACTCCGTGGACGAGGTCATCACAATTGCAGCGCAGCAATGAGCACTCGCGCTAAGCGTTCCAACAATCGGCTGAGGGTCGGCTGCGGGTCGGGTGCGGGGCGGGTGCGGGTCGGGTGCGGGGCGGGTGCGGGGCGCCGGTTGTACGGCATGCAATGCTGTGCATTGTGCGGGTCCCAACAATGGCACTGTTGTGCCAACACCGCGCGTCGAGGCGCGGGCAGCTGGCCGCGGCCGCCGCAGCGCTGGCGGGCTGCCCTTGTTTCACCGGCGGCGGGGAGTTGAGAGTTCAAGTGCTCGACATAACAAACCTCGCAGAGAGGGAGACGCGTACCACAGGTTCGCTGCGCAGCCTAAGGCCAACGAGCTTAATCCTTCGCTTGTTAGGTACCTGGTATACAGCGGAAGAAATGGTTTCACGACATGAAGGGGTGAGCTCAAATACCATCAGTTACAAAGAATACCTGAAGACCGAATCAGTTTTCCCAATTTCATCGCCAAACTTCAGTTCCAGGAACCTCATGATGATATACATAAACATTGTAACTATCCTCCAATAGGATTCTCGTAACAGAATGTGTACACTACGTACTGACACCAGGACATGGTGCAGTGCTCTTCGTGTGGAAACAATCAGTTCCGTATGCACTCCGTTGCGGGGTACCGTTCGTTGTCTACCATCCCTTGTATTGCAGTAGTAAATCCTAACTGATCAACACCCGTCTGCTGCACGGGCGGCACTGCGGAATGCAGTCGCCTCGCAGATCACACAGTGTCAGGAAAATGACAACGCGTTTAGTAAATGTATAAAATATAAATACTAGAAATACTAAGAAAAAGTACAAAAAGTTTTTGGCACTGAATGATCATCTGGTGTGGAGTGACTGTCACACTGCCACCCGGATCAATGAAGCGGCGGTTGAGATATTTACACTGCACCATTTAAAGTTCATAATCGAATGACATAACTACGTTTTTTATTCACTTCTTGTCGTCCTGCGGAAATACCCACCCGGACGCTCTGCACCAACGCAACTCTTACACCAAATCAGCGACCTGAAAAAATATCATATTAATTACTGATAATTGGGATAACGTTATTCGCACGATATAGAGCATACGCTCAACGAGACGCAGTGGCTCGTGCAAGTCGCCGGGTGCGGGGTTGCAACCCCCGCCCCACGGCCGCCGCCGCGACAATGCGCAGAAACAATACCCGCCGCGAGACCAATTACCCGGCGGCCGCGCTAGCATATTTCCAGGGTTCAAACCCTTCCGCCACATTGTTCCCTAAGAGCCCCTTCACCAGCCCCTGCCCTGTAAATTGTTTTGAGTTTTGAACAGAAAAAAATAATAAAGTAGTACCGCTTGATCCAATCTTGAGATCAAAGTGTAATAGAAGCAGATTCATAAACAAAGAAGGAAAACATTCGGCGAGGAGTATTGTTCAGGAGTGCACTGGTGCGCCCGGGGACTGCGTCACGTTGCGGCGGGACGCGACTAGCACCGTGGTAGCCCAGGCGGCGCTGAGTGAGCATCCCCACCAGGGCGTCAGCTGCAAACCTCCGAGACCGCACCTCCGAGCCTGTCAAAAACGCAACTGATGCACCTAGCCGAGTGAGGATGCTGCCTCTTCTTACCGCCTGGTTGCGCAGTGCTCAGTGTTCTGGCGGCGGGGCTGCGCGGGGCTCATCGCTAAACCTTTTGCATGATTTCCAACAGTTCTCCCCGGGCCCCCGCGGCGCATTGTCTGCGCGCCGCAAAGAAACCTCAACAATCGACACCGCTATCAATAGTCGGGGAACGATCTGCGCTCCCTCAGCCCGAGCACTGCACACACCGTCACCGCCCACGCCCACGCCCTCGCCGGCGCTCTAATTACTAACGCGCGCGCACTCAGCCCCCGTACTCACGTCGCGACAATTCATCAAAAGTAATTCGAATGCCGAATGTTTGCAAACGATTTCTCCACAAAGCGTCCCCGGGGAAGGGCGTCCCCGCCGGCTGCAGCAGCCGCACCCGCCCCAGTCAGCGCCTCCGCCGGCGCCCCCACCGGCACGATTTGCTTTACACTCGTGTCCAGCACGCGCACAGCACTAGCTACGCACTAACACAGCTCCCTGCCCACAGGTGACATGCAGCCATTCCAGTGTACCACCCGGGCGGAGGGCCCACGCGAGTCTTCCCCCGAGCGCGCCCGGTCCCCGGATACTCCGGCGCCGGTCCTCAACTTCTCCATTGCGCGATTAATGGAACCGGACAGAAAGCGGTCCGTCTCGCCAGAACTCCCGCCGGCGCCGAGCTTCCTCTCGTACGGCGCCCAGCTCCTGGACTCGGCGTTCAAGCAGTACATCCCCGCGGCGAGGAGACAGCTCGTTTCCCATTATCCCCTGCTGTATTACGGGCCGGACCTGGTGTCGCTGACGTATGCCCATCAGCTACAGCTGCCACGGCCACCGCCGGCGCAGTCGCCCGCGCAGCGCCCGCCCAGCCCGCGGGCCCCCGCCGCGGAGCATGCAGTCTCTTCCACCACAGGGCCCGCAACTTCCCCCGCCAAGAACAAGAGCTTCGCGTGTGGCGACTGCGGGAAGGTGTTCAACGCCCACTACAACCTGACTCGGCACATGCCGGTGCACACTGGCGCCCGACCGTTCGTCTGCAAGATTTGCGGGAAGGGTTTCCGGCAGGCGTCGACCCTGTGCCGCCACAAGATAATCCACACCTCAGAGAAGCCGCACAAGTGCCTGACCTGCGGCAAGGCCTTCAATCGCTCCTCTACGCTGAACACGCACGCACGCATACACGCCGGCTACAAGCCCTTCGTCTGCGAATTCTGTGGCAAGGGCTTCCACCAGAAGGGCAACTACAAGAATCACAGGCTGACGCACAGCGGGGAGAAGGCCTACAAGTGCAACATTTGCAACAAGGCATTCCATCAGATATACAACCTGACATTCCACATGCACACGCACAACGAGAGGAAGCCGTTCACATGCAGCATATGCGCCAAAGGTTTCTGCAGGAACTTCGACCTCAAGAAGCACACGCGGAAGTTGCACCTGGGCGCCGGGAGCTCCAACAACGACTCGTCTCTGGACACGCAGGACGAGTCGACGCAGGAGGCGCCCCCCGGCCCCGCAGAGGAGGCCAGCCGCGCGGCTGCGTTTAGGCCCTTTCTGGGCGCCGCGTACCCCAGGATCCTGGACCCGGCGCGGATGTCCGCCCCCAGCGCGTTCTTTTCCAAGCTGTTGTGACCGGCCGCTGGATACTTTACCGGCGTCGGTGAAACCAACGAGTGAATTGAAAGAGGATTTGACGTATATAGAGAAATATATATGCTCGCAACGAGCACAAGGCATTATTACTTCTAGAAGATAGTAGCCGGCGGCCTGGGCCTAGCTCGCTCCTGGTGCAGGTCCGTGTCCGGGCCGCGCCGTCGAGCAGCGCTGCGGCCGCGGCGCCCGTTGTAGAGAACTTACTTCGTCGATGTAGATTTAGAGCCGCGTGGTGTCGCTGGTGCCGTGGTCCACTCCGTGTGCGCGCTGCGGAGACCACGCGCTTGCAAGTGAACTCCTCTGCCACGTGCCACCACTGCGGGACACCAGCACGTCCCCGGCGGGCGGCGGACCCGATGTGGTCGGCCCCGGTACAATTGAATGTTGTTTGTAAAGTAGATGGATTTGCTTCAAATTTAAATTGATCCAACGTTTTAATGATTAGTGTAAATAAACGATTAAGTTGTAAATAGTGTAGACGCGCGAGCGGCTGGACGGCCGGACAGCCGGACGGGCGGACAGGCGCACGGCCGGACAGGCGGACGGCCGGACGGGCGGACAGGCGCGAGCTCGCACTCAGTGTGCGGGTACCGGGCGGCGAATGTTGCAATTGTAATGTGTTTTATTTTAATAAACTTGCAAATGTTAATATTCAAACAAATAAATGTACAAAGTATATATGTATATGTATATATATTGAAATTGCATTCGAGCATGTGTGTTCTAATCCGGGATGCAGGGCCGACTGCGTGAATGAGAGATTTGTACACGTCCGTCCGTCCGTCTGTTCGCGGGGTTGCGGCGCTGCGCGAGCGCATCTCCGTATAGATATATGTATACATAGTATGTACCTGACGCAATATCGCTGTATGTGGAGATATATCATCTGAACCAACGATGTATATTTCATTTCAAACCCTCAAGCTTCACCACCGACCGCTCCGACAGTATCAAGAAGAAACATGAGCAACAAGCACTAGCAGTAAATTTCGCCGAATTTAAGTATCCGGTGACTTGGTCAGGGCACCCCCTCGAGTTACTTTATAGCACCCAGAGAAATTGCAAGGTTATATTGAATAGTGAATAGAACGTTCGGAAGAGTCGAACCTGGAACTTTACAGCGGTAGTAAGTATCGGGTAGCGGTGCAGACATTGTTACTGTACACCTAAAGGCTAAAAGAAACGGCCGGCACGAGCCCGCGCCGGCGCACTAGCCAGCAGCTGCGCAGTGTTCCGTCGGCGGTGCCTCCTGCCGGCGTGAGACCAAAGTTTGTTGAAAAATAAAATATAACGGTTTCGGAATTCGTGTGCGCTGCTGCTGGGGCTGCGCCGGGGCCGCCTGAGCCGCGCGCCGCGCGCCGCGAGGGGTGCGCAGGCTCTCCGCTAAATTACTACCCGCAGCAGATCCGCCAGTGGCGCTTAAACTTTGTATCGTTAAAAATAACCATTGCTTTAAATTATTTTGTAGGGCGTTTTCTGTGATCGTCACCATCATCAGCCGACAGATGTTCACTGCTGGATATAGGCCTCCAGATATCCACGTTTGTAAACGTTCATTCGGGGGGATTCGTGCCATTTCCCACCACGCCGGCCCAATGCCGGTTAGTAGGATCGTCTGTGATTCGAATTTGGATGGGTGACCGCTGATTGCAGCGACTTCAAAAAACGATGAGGTAGTTGTATTTGCAGGTGTTTTGTAACGTGCACAATCCGCGACATGCGGGTATAACGAAGGAATCTTTTGCTTTATCTGTCAGCTAACAGCCTGCGTTCCCAACGGTGGGCCATTCTAAAGTCTAGAAAGGTGCAGATTAAAAAATAACTCGTGACTTCCGGTGCTAACTTTGAGCTGCGCCAGGCGCTGTGCCCGGTGTCCTGGGCCGGTACCATGCGCCGGCGCAACTCACAATTACTCGCGCTGCGCTGTTTAGAGCCAAACAATACGGAGGCGTATCGCACTGCGCTTTTGTGCCCGTGCGCATTGTGCCCGACGGGGAGACCACACTGGCGCCCGGGGTCCGGACGGAAGCCGCCGCGCAGACCCTCCGCATTAAATACTAAAACTGTTCCCCAATTCCTGTACTGGATGTTGTTGAATTTTAACCAAAGTTAAGAAATCGTCTAAAAAACAATCTAAGCGTACATTTATTGTAGACACGTTTAATACTACAAATGATTGACAGGAGTGAGCCCGTGCAGCCGCGCGGCGCCGCCTGCGCACTGCGACCACGCGACCACGCGACCACGCGACCACGCGACCACGCGACACGATCATTCGCAGCTAGCGAACAGCTCTGCGGCTTGTTCGTATTATATTTATTGGTTATCAAAGAAACAACATAAAATATGCCCTGTCCCGTCGAACGGTGCCGGGGGGTGACTCGAGCGGAAGTGCGCTGGCGGGTGCGCGCGCGCAACGGCCGCGCGTCAAGTGACGCCATATTGTTTCCAGCACAATGGCCGCAGCGCGCTTTCCCGCGCTCTAATTAAGCGGTAAGAATAAAACGCTGCGGCGGCTTGTCGACTCACAAATGAACAAAACGTACATTATGTATATGCATATATACTATATACATATATGGCAATGCACCCGCCGGGACACCCGCCGGGACACCCGCCGGGACACCCGCCAGGACACCCGCCAGGACACCCGCCGCACTAAACACGTCTGGAAGAGAATCCCGTGCTCTGAGTCTGCATATCGCGCGAAATGCTCTTTTCTGGAGTATAAAAATGGATCGTGTATCCGCAGCCTCCCCCCGCAGCAGCACACCGCAGGACATAGTACTGGGGAAATAACTAAATGGAACGGCCCTGGCATTCTCCACATCAGTCAGTTGTTTGATTTTAATTAAGTAAGAGCTCGCTGCAGGGGCTGCTTGGTCGCCATCCGACCAGCTGTTGACATTGCCGGAATGAGACTGAACTGAATTATCTTAAGGTGGTGAAAGATTTCTCGTGTCCCGGCGACGAGCTGAGCTGCTTTTGTTTTTTATTAATTGGCAATGAACTTGATCTCAGTTCCACGCGGTGCTAAGTGATGAGCCACGCATGGTGAAATGTGCTCGTCCAGTGTTACAGCAGCTATCATCAGCGCATCGTGAGGGTGGCAGCTCGCACGGCGGGGCTGACACCCCCCTAACGACCAAACAACATATAGCGTAGGATACGAACCAAGAACCTCTGTGTTACTTTGGTGCAATTTCGTATGAACATCTCTATACCATACTGCTACAGCTGGGCGTATCATCACCATCAAGTGCTGCGGCCTTCGCACCTATCCGGTATCGGCTCTTTCCTTGGGCGCAAGGACTCCCGCAGGACATTGGTCGCAAATAAACATGGCACTCCTGTAAACAACAAACACTGGACACCGCATCGCGCAGATAAAGTTTTAGAGTTAAATTATAGTGTTCAGGCGCCATTCTTGATTAATATATTTGTTACATGTGGGGTGAGGGGTGGGTGGAGGGAAATGGGGTAACGAAATCAAATAAAATAACCGAAACCTGTTCCCCAGTGTTGTACCAGAGAAATCGCCGTGTAAGCAGCGCAATATTGTATTATTATTGCCGGCGGGTCCCTGCTGCCGGAGACCGTCTTGGTGGGTACCACCGCAGCCCTGTTGCGGCCGACAGACAGTACTGTGCGGAATGTGCCTCTTGTATAGTCACATGGACTTTTTGCAGACGATGATGTCGAGTGACCAATACGGGGATTGTGAAGTAAAGTTCTTGTAAATAAATCGCGTGCTTCAAACAGTAGCCATGTATTTCGTAAAATTGACTTTACATTAGCAGTTACAGTTAACTCGGCTGTCGCAGGAATATAAGTGAAGTGATCTATCTGTACCGCAGGCAGTCAGCGCCGTATATAACGCGTTGTATATACAATACTCGTATGAACAAATTAATGAGTCGGCATTTGTTGCAAATATAAGCGACTGATTCGGTTGCTCAGTCTCCGGTCTCCGAGTGGCCGCGAGAGGACGGTGACGGAATAACAGAGAACGTCCGTCCAGCGCGGCGTCGCGACGGTACGACTGTGGTGATGGATACACGGCACAGTCACTTATTTGAATTAAAAAAATATGTATACCACACCCTTAATACCCCTGCACCCCCAATACTGACAGGATTTCATAACGCAAAAAACAAAACACTTAAACTTACACAAACACCACTTTTGTTTCGTTCCTTCTTCCTGCTCCAATCATACAAATAAACTAAATGTCTATAAAACAAATAAAAGTAAAATAATTTACTATTTTAAAAAGAATAACAAATCTATTAAACCTATTTTTAATAATATAAATAAAAATTAACGTCCACCCCCGGAAGCGAGAAAAGGAACGATTCCATACTATTTCCTAAAAACTGAAATAAGCAAAAATCAAAATCATCTGGAGATGATGATGAAAAAAAGACGCTGATGAAATCGAATCAAAGTTTTTTTCGTGTCAAAACACCATAAAAAAATTATTAGAAGTATAATTATGACTTTTTTATTTTTCATCAAAATATAGCAGGTATCATAAATAAAGCAGAAGAACTCTATCTTGCTCTGTTCAATCTTATCCCAGCGTCACATGAGATCGTAAAACGGATGTCCGACGTGTTGCGTCTCTCGCAGACTGTCTTTAAAAAGGGAACGGAATCCTTTTTAAAAGTGCCAATGTATGAAACGGCTGCATGGCTCTCTACCCGTAGCAACTTTAGAGGAGGGGGCGCGAACATCCCACTTAAGTAGTTAAGGAGGACATTGCATGCAAACCTCTAAATTTTATTGAAAATATTGCAGGACAGCTCTCCTTTGAATGCTGTGCACTTGGCTTAACATATCGACAAGCATGGCCTCGTGCCGCACGTCAACACTCCAACAGGACTTTCCTCTTGCTTAGATATCACAGTAATATCCCATCAGATAATGCGATAGTTTACAGTTTGGGCCTTTCCGATCATGAGGCGGCCCAAACATTAACGTTTACAGTACGGACAGTGAACGAGCCCCCAGCCCCTGCTGCGGGTGTGCACGCGGACGTGCCCACGGTGACGGCGATGTTGGACAGGTTACCTTCGCAGAGGTCGAACGAACGAACATAAACACTTAGATGATGCTTTTATCTAATTTTATAATACACTCTGTTCTATGAGCTGTTGTCCGGTGATAAAGGTAAAATCAGGCAATGAAACAGAAAAGTGTACTTAAGTAAGGTACAGATTACACAAAAATTATAAAGAAAGAAATGAAACAAAACATTATATGTACAGGAAAATACAGAAAAAATGCGTTATAAATGCATACACGACAAACAACAAATTAATTGAAATAAATACATTGACCGGCACAAAAACAAATGTAAAGCTAACTGGAGCTTGATAACCGGCGCAACCGGAGGTTGCCAACGGTACACATATAGAGCAGACTAAATACAACAACCCAACATACACGGATCCCCCACTCCCACCCCACTGCACTCGATCTCAGAGGCGTTTAATAATTATTTTATTAATTTAACTAACTTTAATGTAGACTCTGTCACTAGTAGTGACAGTAATAACAGTAATAGCAGTAATAACAGTAATAACAGTAATAACAGTAATAGCAGTAATAGCAGTAATAACAGTAATAACAGTAATAACAGTAATCGCAAACTAATCTTTAACTACAACACGATTTCCTTGAAGTCTACCTGTGCCGATGAAATTTAGAAAATATTTAACTAATTAAATGATGCATCTTGTGTGGGATGCGATGAAATGAGAGCAGATTTGAAAAACAATGCCAGCTTGATTTCGGGAACATATCGTTTATAGAAGGTAGACAACCGGATAAATTGAAATCTTCAATTATTACACCTTGGTTAAAAACCGGGTGAGCCAAATGGTATGAATAACTGCAGACCCATTGCACTGGTACCAGTCATTGCTGAAGTGATAGAGGGCGTTGTGCACAGTGGAATATAGGTTTATTTTTTGGAAAGTATAATGTCAGAACAAAAGAGTAGTTTGGTTTCAGGAGTAGCTGCTCTACGGCGTGCGCCTGGTTCAATCCAGTAAAAACTATAACGGAGAGGCCAAACAAGACCGTGCCTAGTGCTGGGTTATTTCTAGACACGACTAAAGCAATTCATTCCGTACGACGTAACACCATCGCTAACACTTTCTAAATATGGAATAAGAGGAAAAGCATGTGATGTACAGAGGTTGAAAAGGTGAAGGATGGTGTGAAGATAAAAGGAAGGTCGAATTATAGAGTCAACTCTTGTGGTATCCCTCAAGGGAGTACATGGGGACCGCTTTTATTCGTAACTTACATAAACGATTTGCTGCAGCTCCTTCCTCATCACTGTTCACTACACGCTGATGATACAACTGTTTAGATCAAATGACAAAACAAAACAACATGTGAGGCTGAGATACAACTCAACGTTGCATTCAATCATGGATTGGATACAGCACAACGACATTAAAATAAATCTAAAGATAACTAAATTAATTCAATTTAATACTTATAAATGTAAAGTTAATAACTTATCGTAGATTATAAACAAGAAAAGGCTGAAGAAGTGCCGAGCGCAAGGTTTCTAGGCACTGTTTGTGATCAACATTGCAACCGGAAGGCACACGCAAACATGTTGTGTGCTAAGTTAGACAAGCACGTGTGCGTGCTGAGGCGGCTCCGGCTGACCGTGGCGCAGGAAGCGGCGCTGGGCGCGTACCCTGGACACGTGTCCTCGGTACTTTCGTATGATGTCGTTAAGAAATATCCTTCACATTTCCATTTATATATAGAGAGAAAAACAAAGCCATCTCGGTGCCCAAATAAAACCATGTACCCGACGTGTTCCCTAGCCATGTCCAGCCCCGACGCAACCCCGCGCGAACTGGCAACATCGCCCACCTATACATTTAAAACTACCCCCCTAACAAACTGGCTCCTAAATAAAAAGTACTATGCGGCAGATGATGCTCTAAATGATGCTGATTATTGATAATTGCTTAATATTTATTATATATTATTACTCTGTCGAGTTCAGTAACGTATAAACTTAGTGTACATGAACACGTGCACGCTGTGCACTAAGTGCACAGTGCAATGTGCGCTCCCTGCGCTGCTAGAGCCCTCTGCATTTTGTGAACACATTTTTGCAAATAAACTTATTTGATTTGATTCTTCCATCATTTAGCAAAATGTTCGATTGTAACGGACGACACACTTTCCCAAACAGCGTCGCTTCCGGTTTCATGCAAATTACTCAACCCTCGCCCCGCCCGCTACACTTCAAACTAATGTCCCCCGCCCCAGCTTGTATCCTAACACTTGACGATCTCAAGCACACACATATATTACAAAGTACTTCGTAAGAGAGTGAGAACTCTACTTCGTATTGTCTGCCGTGACGCCGGCTGACTGAGCTCCAGCACCGCAGCAGAGCTGGTGCCGGCGGACAGCGCTGCCTGGCCGCGGCTACCTCCTTCACACATTGTTACCCTACAAGTAGGGGTCTGCTATTCCTTGAAGGTTCCGAGGGCGCCGGAGGCCGCGTTACTTCGCGCAACGAAATGTATGATTATACTGTTTATTATAAAATAAGTGGGGGCTGATGAGGGTTGTGGTTGGAGTTGGGGTTGTGGCGGTGTAGAGGTGCACGGCCGAGGACCTTACAAAGTTAGAGCGTAAACGGCTGTTCGCGGTTCCAATACTCCCTGTCTACGCATAAAACACTTTGGTGCACCGTCTGGTCCCCACCGGCAGGCCAGCGCCAGGACATGCGTGCCTATACTTCACAGTCTACATCAATAAAATTCATAAATAAAAAAAGGATGAGCCCTCGCCCTCTTCCTCTCCCTCTCCCTCCCGAACGGCACGGGCTTCACTCGTACTTCAAAAAGCCAATTCCGTCGTAGCGAGCGGCCGGTCCGCGCCACGCGACGGCCTGACGACGTGACAGCCTGACACCAGACGAGCCGACGTGACAGCTAATCACGTGGAGTGGCGGCCGGGGTGCCGAGGCTGTCGGGGGCGCTGGGGGCGCCGCGGGGCCCAATTTGCGTCTCGCTCGGCGCCTCCGTTCGACTGCTTTGTGATATTGAGGCACTCGACCTATCACCTCATCGCCTCATCGCCTCGTCGTCTCGTCGTCTCACCGCCACTCAGCAGCTCGAGTGCGTCTCCGTAGCCGCCAGCCACACACCTCAGCACCTCCCCAACCGCGCGGTGCGGCGCGGCGCGGTGCGGTGCGGTGTTGATAAGTAAATCAGAAATCCACGACGGTCGGTGGTGAGTTTGGTAGTGAGGTCGGTGGTCAGGTCGGTGGTGAGGTCGGTGGCGAAGGCGGCGCCGCGTTCGTGGCCAGCCACCTAAGTAATTAACGAACGAAAATAAAATTTGAAAGTGTAAGGTTAATTGTTGCAATTTGGAGGGATGGTGTCGAATTATACTTTTGATGAAGAAAACAAATCAATGCACAAACAGCTAACTGCATAAATAGTTTAACAAAACAAAGTGTAATGCAATTGGACGTTCAGTTTTAAGTGGCGGCAGGCGCGGGCGAGCGAGGGGTGGCGGGGTGGGTCGCGCGGCGCGTCGCCGGGCATCAGTGGAGCCGGAGCCTGATGCGGAGCGACGCGCCGCTCATGGGGAGCATATTGCGCGGCTTTGCGCGCGGCGGGGGGAGCGCACAATAGAACAAATCCGCGAACAGTTCCCGCGCCCGGGGCGGACCAACACCAACGAGCCAGACCGGATCTTGGGTAAATAGTGACAACACAGGCGCAGCCGCTCAGCAGCAGTCACCAAGCGTTACCGTATTTCAGTCTGAATGAGGGTGTAGCTCATGCAGTGGCCGGGTTTTCGCGTGGCACTGCCGCCGCAGCCGCGTCACCAGCGGGCGCGCGTTCAGTTCTCATGATATTGTATGACATTGGTTTCAATGCGAGACGCTGCCTACTGCCGCGAGCGAGCCTCCGAGAGACAGCTCGGCGCCCCCGCGCCGGCCCCCTCGCCGGTCCCCTCGCCCGGCCCCGCGCTTCGAGTGCTTGTTCACCGGAGCGGAGTTAACACAATGTTTATTGCTGGCGGGCTGCCGGCTGCTTAACTGTTTATTAGTTGTAGAAACAAGCGGGCGGGGGCGTAGCGGCGTAGGGGCGTAGGGGCGGAAGGCCATTCGCCGTGATATTAAACGTTCACACATTAATTAGTGCACAGGTTATTAGTTTACGGGGGCGGGAGCGAGCCGCCGCGGCGCACCGGCTTCGGGTTCTATTGCCACTCAGCTCATCATCCGGTGCCAATGAGCGGCAAGCGCGCGCCGGCTGTGCGCGTGCGTGTACTGTCCTCGGCCACTGCACGCGAGCTTCTGCTCGCCTTCCTGTGTCATCGTACACTCGGCACCGAGTGAAACGAACAGCGGCACCAGCACCAGGTCTAGCTGCTCGTCGGGCTGTGCCTTGTTCCTCGTACCATTTACAGTTCCAGTGAGTCTAAGCGACGATATGATGAGTCCATAAATATCCGAAGTTTTCATTCGCGCGGTACGTTGCCCACCGCTGGGCAGCCGGTGGTCTTCTGTCGGCGTGCTAACCTGTTACAGTGCAATTCTTAATGCTGCGAAGTAAGCATGAGGTTGCATGGGTGCGACGGGCTAAGGCTCACGTAATTTAGATTAAAAACAATGTATTTGTTCCAAAACTTGTTCTAAGCAATTGTAAAAGTAAAACGTACTCCACCGCGCTGGTGCTGGCTCCGCGGCACACGGCGGCAGAGCCGGACGCAGCAAGGGCATACTCTTACTCACACTCCCTGCAGTGTGCAGATTAGCCCTGCTCGTCACCTTCGCCGGTGCGGATGGAGCTTCGGTTCCGCACAATACACCCTCGCCGCCCTCGAGCCGTCCCCCTCTCTGCCCCCCGTGCCGGGGGTTGATAGTGCATTTCCCAGAATTCACATGAAAAGGACCCTCGTTGCGAGCGCGACGCGACTGAAACCTGGGAACACGTTACACAATGGTGCGCAGTAACCTCCCCATCACACGTGAGGTGTTCACACAGTCTCGCACAGAATCGCGATCATCCCGCACAGAGGATGACAGGACGGTCCCTTTTGCACTTTCGCCGGTTGCAGCAGTTCTTACATTAAGCCGAGGGTGGGATATATGTGAGCAGATGCAGTTAACATGATGCAATGCACGTGGGTTGATGCGTGGTACTAACGTGGCAGCACAATAAATAACTTTGTTCCGATATATTATGGGTATCGCTTATAAATTCAGTACATTACAGGGGGTGATGGGTGACCAGCGAAGAGTAGGAGGTGGATACCAGACAGTTCAAGCCGTGTTTAGTCGAGTTGGTCTATGAATTAGGACGTGTTCTCAATTTATACTAGTGTGCACTGAGGCGCGCACCCCTAGCACCCCGCGCGCCCCGAGTACACTGCGTGACCCCAGCACCCCGCGCGCCCTGGCACCTCGCGCGCCGCCAGCACCCCGCGCGCCCCAAGCACTCAGCGTGCCCCCGAAACCTCACGAGCCCCGCGCGCCCTATGCATCTCCCAGCACCCCGCGAGCTCCGAGCATCCCCTCAGCACCCCGCGCACCGCGAGTACTCCGCGCGCCCAAGCACCCCACGCGCTCGAGCACCCTGAGCGCCCGAGCACCCCGAGCACCCGAGCACCCTGTGTGCCGAGCACCCCGCGCGCCCGAGCATCGCGCGCCCGAACACCCCGTGCACCTGAGCACCCGGTGCGCCCGAACACCCTGTTCGCCCCAGCATCCCGCGCGCCCGAGCATCCCGCGCGCCCGAACACCCTGTTCGCCCAAGCACCTCGCGCACCCGTACACCCCGCGCGCCCAAGCACTTCGCGCGCCCGTACACGCCGAGCGCCCGAGCACCCCGTGCGCCCGAACACCCCGAATACCCGAGCACCCTGTGAGCCTGAGCACCCCGCGCGCCCGAGCACCCTGCGCACCCGAGCACCCCGCGCGCCCCAGCAGCCCGCGCGCCCAAGCACCCTGCGCGTCCCAGCACCCTATTGTGCAAAATATGTGTTTCCCAACAAAACGGAAACGGCACAATGGAAGTAATCCATCCATCGGTCCATCCATCAGTCCGTCTGCCCGTCCGGCCGTCAGCCCGGGGCCCGCGGCCTGGCTAAGCCTATTAGCGACTGTGCTCGCCCCCCGCCGCCCCCTAACAGGATGAGGTAGTGTTCCGATCGCTCGTTGCCGAACTGCTCACTGCCGAACTGGCGGTGCTCGCATCCGGATCCGTTTCCGTCCAAACTTCACCTTATCTAAAAAAGATCGAAAAGATAAATAAAATACACGTCCACTCCGAATTAACGTATATTTTATAATAGGCCTTCTTAATGTCCCACTGCTGGGACCTGCGGCTATCACTCGCCGGGAGAGCGAGCACATTCACTACTCCCACGCCTCGACGAGCGATATCCTCGCGCGCCTGGCTCGGAACTCGCTTCCACATTAATCGGCTTCGGCTTCCGCTTCCACGGGAATCGAACCCGCGTCTCTTTGAAAATGATTGCAACGTCTATTATAAAACAACATCCGGGAGAATCCCCGGATGCACCCGTATGCTTACGCTGACTGGTCTACTGTACTGTGGTGTGATGCGGTCGACGGTCTCGCGCGCAGGTTATGAGGGAGACTGCCCTGCACTGGATGTTCATGTAGCTGAGGAAGCTGCGGCACACGATTGCATTAGTTATGCAAAAACAATAACTCGAATCATATCAACAGCTCCTTTGCAAGGTCTGCACTGCACCTGGCACCAGCAGGCTGCGCTCACGCGCTCCTCATACCACGTTGACCAGTAACAATGTCTGCTGCACGGCATTGGGCACTTGCAGCAAGTTGCCCGAATCATTATAACCTTCGGAAACAAGTTGTGGTGGTGTGCTGCGGTGTGCCAGGGTCCTCACTGGACACCAGTCTGCAAGCGCGCAACCACAACGTGATCACTTAGCATATTCTAATTAGGCGCGAACTTGACTGTCAGCTTACTTTGACTTACGTAATTATTTAATTTCAATGTGACATAAAATGTTTTTAATTGTGACTAACTGAAAAGTGTAACTTTAACAACCCCTTATGTCGGAGGGTGAGCCTCGCTTGGGGTGACTGCGCCGCAGGAGTAAGTAGGTAACTTCAATAATGTAAGGTTACCTACCATTACTTATTTAAATGCAGTTGCTCCAAACAATATGGCCTACGATCACACGTCTTATGTCCGGCTAGCTAGTGGTGCGCGCTGACTGGTGCAGGAAGCCGTGGCGCGCACTGACTGGTGCAGTAAGCGGTGCCGGTGAGCTGGCCGTCCGCTGCGATATGCTATGGAGCAATCGCTCCACTGCTCATGGTGTGCTCCAGCGCTGGTCGCGCCGGTCGTGCTGGTCGCGCCGGGCAACAATACTCGGAAACTCCTTTGATAGTCGGAAGGCATTCGGACGGCTTATCCCGGATTACACGCGTTATTGCGTGTCACGTCCGCGTGTGCGTGTTTGTGGGCGTGCGCACAAATCAAATCGTTAGCGGCGAGAGGTGTTAATGGGGATTAGTTAATTTTTTTCTACTCTCATGTTAAGGCTGTGATTTTCTCGCTGATGACAATTAAATTGTTGCCGATGGTGCATCCCGCCGGCCGCCGCCACCGGAACTGCGCATTGTGCAACACGCCGCCGACCCATCCGCGCGCTCGCCTAAGTATTTCTTTATCCGCACCCATTCAATGAGCATTTCTATACAAGCTGTGTTTGCGGCGGCGGCGGCGGCGGCCGGGGCTCGCCTGCATGCCTTCAGTTTCCGGGAGCCGGGCACCGCGCGGTGAATGAGAGCTCGTTCTATTCAGTTGTTATCTATTCGGTAGAGAAAAGCCTACGGCGGTGAAGCGGCTTACCGTAACCGCGTTCTAACGCGGATGTCCCAGATTCGATTCCCAGGACTACTCCACCACATGTACGAGTTTGGTCGATGACAGAGTTAACCGCAGGAGCTCTGCCGGGCCGGCCGGCGCGCGCGTGTCCCGTGGTTGCCGCGGGAGTGCTCCGGGAGTGCCGCGGCGGTGCCGGCCGGGGCTGCAGGAGGTGGAGGGGTGGACGCGGCGCGCAAGTCGCCGCGGCATATGCGCTGCGCCGCGGGTGCGCGCGTGTTTGCGCACTTAATTTCAGCAAACACAGTGTAATAACTGCAAATATTTGCGAGTCGCTGCGTCGTGTTTGTGCTCGGCCCGGCCCGGCCCCGCCCCGCCCGGTCTGCGCGGACACTTCTCGCGCGAAGATACAAACGTGCGTCGCCACGACAGCCCGCCGACGCAATCAACAGGGACAGTTTACTTTGCAAGGAGGGGGGACGGCCCTGCAGCGCGGCCCGCCGCCACCGTTCACTCCCTGGTGACCAGTGCGTAGGCCGATGTCATCGTTACCATCATTAATGCACTTGGATATCAATGACTAAATGCGAGTTTTCGCAATTGCAGGACTCGTCGCGCATGCGCACGAGTACATCGCCGACTGAGAAATGATTGCCCTCCCCCTCCTCGTTATTGTTAGCGAAATTCTTCACTGAAATATCAACCAGAGCTCAGCTTCGGGTCCGCCCAATAAAGCGATGAGTATAAATAGCGGCATCGCGTAATTACACCACATGTAATTAGTTCGGTGCGCGTGCGCGTGCGCGTGCGCGTGTGCCTTCTCGTGCGGCACCAATCGTACAATTCCCACAGTTAAAACAAACGCAATATCCGGTCGCCGCCTGCCACCCGCCGCCCGCCGCCCGCACGAACAGTTTGTGGTAACTATTAAAACTGGAAATCGTTTTATTTCACCCACTACCTGGTCAGATGGCTGGGTGCCGGTCTGCGTGGGAGGCTGCAGCCAGTGGAGTCACCATCCTGCGCGGTGCTGTGGAAATAAATGGACAAGACGGGCTGACGACCTGCGTCCACACTTCGCCTCTAGTCTGCCCTCATCCCGCCAGCGCAGTCTCCACGCGCCATGCGGTCACGCTAATCAAATAATCTCTTTATAACGAATCGTTGCAACATAAATATGTTGGAGTTGCGCGTGTGCGTGTGCGTGTGCGTGTGTATCGCTGGCCGGTGACGAGCTGACCGTCCGACCAATTTGTGGATAAATCTGAAGGGTGTGCATCCTGCGCGAGCCGGACGGAGGTCTGAGGCGGGTCGCTGAGGGTCACGCGATGCGGGCGTGCCAGACCGCAGTAAAGAAATCAATCCGGCAGTACACGCGCCTCGCAAGGATACCAGGAGGAACCGTAACGGCGGGGGGGTCGCCCGTAGTGCAACGCGACGCACGCGCCCGCGGAGCTCGGAGGATGCATCGAGTGTCCTGCGGCACTCCACGCGGGACTCTAGCTCTTGTTCACTGCTGGTAAGCAATGGAAGTACGTGACTAAATCTTAAATAAAAATGTTTATTCGTTCGTTTGCTGAAGCGGGGGGCGCGGGGGCGCGGGGCGTGAGGGCGTGGGCGGAAGTTAATAGGAGGAAAGAAAGAAAAATGGTTTATTCAAACTGCTTAAATACAAACAGGTAGCAAATTAATATAAAAACTTAAATTATGTTCAACAAAGCACACAACGAAACTTTACAACATAAGAAAACTTATAATAATAAAATAGAAATAGGGGGTGGGACATAAATAAAACTTAAACGCTCATATATCGGTAAACCTACATATATATGTACAGGTATATACATATACGTGTGTGTGTGTGATAACAGGGAGCTGCAACGTCAGCAGTACGTGGCGCGTGTGCTGGTGCTGCTGTGTACCAGTTCCTCCGCTGGCACCGCACACCAAAATTATACATTTTGTTGTACGAGGAGGGATAAAAAAGTAGTGACAATGAGATAGAATATAATGACTATTGATAACTTATCGTTTATTGTTGTATATAGCCTGCGAGCGTCTCTGCACCCCGAGTGCAGCGCTGAGCTAAGGCCGTTCCAATCCCGTTCAAAAATGGTTTTGTTTTGGTCATGCAAAAAACTCCCCACAGCATTCATCACCTCGTTATATTCTTCGTACTTCTTTCCCCTTAAGTATTCTTTCAATTTGGGGAACAGATAAAAATCGCTAGGCGCCAGATTTGATGAATAAGGGGGGTGGTCAACCAATTCGATGTCAGCTTGCTGAATGACAGCCATCGCAACTGCCGGCCTGTGCGCGGGTGAGTTGTCGTGATGAAACAGCACGCCCCTTCGAAATTTCCCCTCTCCTTTTCTCTTTGATGGCATTCCTCAACTTGGGAATTAAAGCTGCATAATCTTGGCCTGTAATAGTGGTTCCACGCTCCAGGTAATCAATCAACAATATCCCTTCTGACTCCCAAAACATTGAGGTCATAACCTCGCCAGCCGATGCCACGGCACGAAACTTCTTCGGTGTTGGTGGTGATGGCCGTTTTTATTGCGAAGATTGCTGTTTTGTCTCGGGATCAAAATGATGGAGCCATGTTTCGTCCATTGTTACGAAACGAGACAAAAAGTTTTCAGAATCTTCTTGAAACTTGTCCGACAATATCTTAGAAATGTCAAGTCGTCGTCGTGTTTTGTTTCTGAGTGTCGGTTAACATTCTCGTCACTTATCTCGCGGAGACTTTTCTCACATTCATAGATTGTTTCAATATGGATTGAACACTTCCATATGAAATGTCCGTTTCTTGAATTCAGTGTCGGATGGTAACTCTTCGATCGCTCAATACAATTTTCTCGGCTTTCGCAACATTTTCTTGGGTGAGTGACGTCCTCCGTGCTCGTTCTCCCCACTCGAAATTGAGAAGCCCACCTTGCGACAGTGGAGTATGGCGGAGCAGACTCTCCTAATGTTGCCTCCAGATCGCAATGAATCTCTTGCGTCGTTAACTTGTTCAAACAGAGCCATTTAATAACGGCTCGCACTTCGCTCTTCTCCATTTCCGGGAACACGTCCGACACGAACCAAACAAATGATTGCATACAGAAATTAACAAAACAGGTTCGAAGATTATTTTCTTTATTAACATTACAAATATGTATCTGAGCTGTGCCACTATTTATTTATTTTTCTCACCAAGGGGTATATATACGTCGCTCCCACTACTTTTTACTCCCTCCTCGTATGTTTACTTGTTGTCCACTGGACTCAATGCTTTTGTAAATTTAATTAATAGTTCTTGTAATGATTTTTTAATATTTAATATATCTAAAAGAGGGATACAAATTATTCCGGCATTCAGTGGCTAAGTAACGGTAGCTGCCTCTCAATGCAGCGGCCTGATGCTGTGCCATTCGCAAAATACAATTTATGGCTCTTGCACATCGACCACCACTTGCATCTTAGTCTCCTTCCCTTTTTATTTTTGAATAAGTTATAGGTAATGGGGTAGAATTGTTTTAATACTCCTTGCGGAAACATTGGGAGCTGATGATCCCTGCTTGACGACATTTTCAACATATCTGAACTGTTTCAACAGGGAGTAGCGTGGCGCCGCGCCGGGACTTTATATGTGAATCGTGCGCATGCGTTTTGTACCCTTTGGCTTGTATTTTTGTTTTGTAAAATAGTCTAAGGCCATAGACTAGGTCCGCGCCGCCCCAACCTCAGCTTCAACGTCACGCGCTCTGTATGGAACTTTAAGCCCGTAACAGGAAGTTCAAGGTTCTCGAATCTAAATCCCTCATCCATCGTTAAACCTGCATGCCGTGCCTCGGTACCACGTTCCACTCTTTCTCCATTCATTTGTGTGGCCAGTTGATGATTCTTTAGCTGCTTCATCTATCTCATGGAACCCAGAACTGTATTCTGTGTATTCCCTTTTACTTGGGTTAAGCACGTGAGTATGTTCATTTGACCATTTCGCAACGTTGCACAAATTCTGATTGATTTTGAATACTGCAGCAACGAACTCTTTGAAGATAGAGGAGAATAAATTGGTATGTCATCAGCAAAAAGGTGATATTTACAATATTTCATTACATTGCGTACTTCCGCGTGCACAGGATGCAAGGCAGCGGGCCCATGCATATTACCTAACTGTGTACGATTTGACAGACAACTGTCACACTGCACACAATCACACAGCGCGCGCACCGACTCCGCGCCACAGCCGACGCAGCCGCCAAAGAGTGCACGAGTGTGTTGCATCCCACCAGCGTCGCTGTCACCGGATGCAGTAACCTGATAAACGACAATGTTGTACTCTTTAACGAAACTGTTTCTGGCGGGCGCGCGATCGCGGCCGGTGCGGGCTGCCGGGGGCTGCCGGGTGCTGGCAGGACCTGGCGGAAGCTCGTGCGGTGCCGGCACGTGACGTTGACGAATGGAGACGGGCCCCGTGCATCCCTCTTGAACCCAATTGACGTCAACCAAATAGGTGATAGGCGGCGAGCGCGCTACGCGGGGGCGCCCTGCCGACCCCTCGGCCGGTTGCGGAGCATCGCGCGAGATCGATTAGACACCGCCGTGCCCCCGCGCCCCCGCTACACCGCGCCCCCGCGACACCATTACGCGCCGTAAATATTTGCCACGCGCCCCCGGCTCGCGGCTCGCGGTCCCCGGTCCCCGGCCGTCCAGCCTCACCTCGTGTATCAACATTAATTAATAGATCTGTCGGCGGCGGCGCGCGCGCGGCCCGCCACACCGCTGCCAGTGGTACCGAGCCAAACAAACGCGCGAGCGCGCCACCGTCACTCGATCTGATGTAAAATGGAATGGTAGCGTCCGTCCCTCACCGGAGGTACGTAACGTAGCCTGGTCGCGGCGGGGCGCTGCGTCGCCGGCTCCATGGACACGCGGTGGTGGCACCGAAGCGTTGACAGAACTCACCGTCCCATCTAACTTGCACTAACAAGACTAAATAACATTTATCCGAATACTTGAACCAGGGACCTTCATGGTGCGTGGTGCGTGGTGCGTGGTGCGTGGTGCGTGGTGCGTGGTGCGTGGTGCGTGGTGCGTGGTGCGTGGTGCGTGGTGCGTGGTGCGTGGTGCGTGGCGCCACGCCGCCGGCACTGCACCGTGTACATCTCTTGCATCATCTTATCGTTTCAGGCCAAGTAATTGACTTGCAACATCTTCTCTATGCTGCTGAAGCTTACGGAGTTATATACATCTAGACGATTTTAAAAATAATAACGAAATCTAAAGCTGTGCCTTAACACGAGCAGCTCCAGATGATCCTCCAGGTCCTCCGCCGACGCGTCATGCCGTGTGGTTATTCCACAAGCTGTCCAGCAACTAGCAGCTTTATAAATCCAATTTGCAAATACAATGTTTTGTTTGCGTGTTGGAAATGTGCATCTGTGTGCACTTAACCCAAGCGAGGGAATGAATCCTCCAAAGCGCGCTGCAGCACAGGGAATGGTCACCGCTGAAAACGGCTCCACATCCCCAGCACATCCTCAGCACAAGCCCCGCTTTGCTCCGCGGGACACGGGCGCGCGGGTCGCGCATACAATATACCTATACATTTAAAACGATCAGCATCGTGTCGAATGATCCGTGAGGTTGTTCGTGTTCTTCGTTCCCACCGCTGGGTGTCGCGGCCACGCGCCCACCTCCGACGGCGTTCGGTGCTCATCTTAGAGGTACATCGGCCGTTTTAATGAACCCCCTGCCTGCAGCGGAAGGCGCACCCACGTAGTAATATACTATCCACGTGGAGGTTTCTGATGACCGGAGCCTAGACTACCCGGTGATATCACACCAGCAAACACGAAACGTTGACTTGAAAAAAGTTGACTAAATCATGCTCTTTGCAGTATATACTATGTATAGTTATAATATGTCGCCGGTGTTGCCAGCGCCCTCCTCCTTCACATCGGGCCGGTCGCTGCGGCGCGGGCATTGCCAGCGCCCTTCTCCTTCACAGCGGACCGGTCGCTGCGGTGCGGGTGTTGCCAGCGCCCTCCCCCTTCACATTGGGCCGGTCGCTGCGGCGCGGGTGTTGCCAGCGCCCTTCTCCTTCACAGCGGACCGGTCGCAGCGGTGCGGGTGTTGCCAGCGCCCTCCTCCTTCACAGCGGGCCGGTCGCTGCGGCGCGGGTGTTGCCAGCGCCCTCCTCCTTCACAGCGGGCCGGTCGCTGCGGCGCGGGTGTTGCCAGCGCCCTCCTCCTTCACAGCGGGCCGGTCGCTGCGGCGCGGGTGTTGCCAGCGCCCTCCTACTTCACAGCGGGCCGGTCGCTGCGGCGCGGGCATTGCCAGCGCCCTTCTCCTTCACAGCGGACCGGTCGCTGCGGTGCGGGTGTTGCCAGCGCCCTCCCCCTTCACATCGGGCCGGTCGCTGCGGCGCGGGTGTTGCCAGCGCCCTTCTCCTTCACAGCGGACCGGTCCCAGCGGTGCGGGTGTTGCCAGCGCCCTCCTCCTTCACAGCGGGCCGGTCGCTGCGGCGCGGGTGTTGCCAGCGCCCTCCTCCTTCACAGCGGGCCGGTCGCTGCGGCGCGGGTGTTGCCAGCGCCCTCCTCCTTCACAGCGGGCCGGTCGCTGCGGCGCGGGTGTTGCCAGCGCCCTCCTACTTCACAGCGGGCCGGTCGCTGCGGCGCGGGTGTTGCCAGCGCCCTCCTCCTTCACAGCGGGCCGGTCGCTGCGGCGCGGGTGTTGCCAGCGTCCTCCTCCTTCACAACGGGCCGGTCGCTGCAGCGCGGGTGTTGCCAGCGCCCTCCTCCTTCACAGCGGGCCGGTCGCCGGTGTTGCCAGCGCTCGCCGCTACTCAAATGTTCATTTATAACAACATTCGCGCCTCCGCCAACAATGCACCCCTGCCGGTCCGTTCAGCTCGCGCGACGCCCGCGCTGCGCACACAACTGAACGACACGAACAATACGAACGCCCGCGTTCCGCATTGCCAGCCGCTGCCAGTCACTGCCAGCCGCTGCCAGCTGCTGCGAGCTACTGGCTGCTGCGCCGCGCGGCACTTGTCTCGTGGTAGGGTAAAACTTTAACGATCTAACTCGGCGCAGACCCAATCCGGCTCGAGCGGCCATGGGCGTGCGACGCGCAAGCGGACGTTACCGTTGACAGCGTGCGAGCTGGTGCTGCTTCGAGAAGAAAATTATACTTACAGACTTGTCTCTTTGAACTTGGGAATAAAATGTAAAGTGATTTTCTTTCAGGAATATTATTAACTCAATGGGTAGAATAATAACAGCAATAATAGGATTTCGACTAAAAGTACGAGTTTACAATTGTTTGATTAGTGCAATTTGCAGGGCAGCAGCTCCAGGTGCCTCTCGAACTGAAGCCGGATCTTTTGAATCGGAAGTGAGTTTACAAACGATAACATTACGAAAAAGTTCTTTAATCATTGAATATTTGATCTTCGTGTGTTGGGGGTACTTTTAAGTAAAGGGGAGACATTATCATTGTGAATACTGAGAAGTCAAGCGGAGTTCCGGTGCCTCATTATACATTCTGCGTGTGGTCGCGCGAACGTCCCACTGTCGGGCGCGCAAGTGGTCCACATTTCGCGCCACGCAGTCGCGGGTAGCTGCTCCGCAACCCGGCCGGTGTCGGCGGGCTAGTCGCGGGCGCCGGGCGGGCGCCGGGCGGGCGTCGCCGCGCGCTTGCGAAAGGGCGGTCGCGCCTACATTATTAAGCGCGCAGCACGCAGCGCGCGCGTCCCGCTCGCACGCGCGCCGCCTGCGCCCGCGTCCCGTCGCCCGCGCCCGCGTCCCGCTCGCACGCGCGCCACCCGCGCCCGCGCCCTCGTCCGTCCCGTTCGCTCTCATTAGGTTAGTCTCGGCGACGTGTTTGCCCGCCGCTTGCCAGTCGCGCTTGGCACCGTGTGTACAGATCGCACAGAACAACTCCGTGCTCAGAGAGTTCAAACAAATATATTCCGATTTTTCATTTGTTTTACACCACGACGGTAACATACCTGTTTACGGCCCGCCTGATGGTAAACCGTTACCGTAGCCTATACGCGCGTGCACTACTAGAGGCATCACGAGCGCGTTGTCGCTCCCGGAGAAACCTTATCCACTCCTTTTAGAAAGACCCCTTCCGAAGCCCTTTAGGGAAACGTGCAAAATCGCGCCTGAGATTCAGGTGTCCGTGGACGTCTGTAAACTTTTCGTCGGTTGAAGTCCGACACTGCCCCGTTACGGGCCTTTTGATTCCAGGGTATACGACCATTAGCATTTTGTTACACACATTAATAAAAAAAAGAAAGTGTCGAATCATCGCCGAGAGTCACAGCTTGTTTCTGTGCCGAGTCAAAAGGAACTAGTTACTATTTGGATGCTCTCGCCAAGGGTGCGAGCAGTGCTGCATACGAGACCAGACTTGGGCGTAAGGCAATAGCCTCTACCTGGCCGTGAAGTACCGCGTCGCTCAATAGAGCGTACTGAATACAGTACACCAAGCTTTTTGAAGCTAGCCTAACCTAACCGTGTTCTTCACCCCCCAACGGGTTCCCACCTTGTCGTGGCGGAGGGGCATAGTAACCGTGGCCCGACACACGGTGAAGCGAAATGGAACCCACTCGGCCGGCCCGCGGCGAAGAGCTGGTTCGAACCGGCCGCTCCAGGTTAGAGCACCGGTTGAATAACTGGAGCTCACCAGAGCGGCCGGGGGCTGTAGGGGCAGTTTTATACTGACCTTTGTAGTAGAGGTGGTCGCGGAGGGAGTACCCTCTGCGACTAACAATGGGTGGCGGCGGGCCCAACATCGGATCCGCCGCAGGGAGCCAGAAAGAGTTTTCTCTCTTGGCTCCCATGGCCTCTGGGTGACGGGTTCGGCGGAATCCGTCGCCCGCGCGACTGCAAGAGTCCGAGGAGAGGGCGCACTGCATGTTCCGGCGTGCCCCCACGAAGGTGGAAAGGGAGGGTTTATCCCTCCCCCCCGAGGTGGGGCTGCGAAAACGGCCAGCGCCAGCGGGGTCGTAGATGGTGCGAAAGCGTTTCCGTTCTTTCTACCCTCCGTGACAAGGCGGTGCCGCACCGCAGGGGAAGACGAGTGTCGGTGTTGCGTTTCGCCGCTCTCCCTATCTTCCACGGTCGTATAACGGTTTGCAGCAGAACTTTAGACCAGATCCGCCGCAGGAAATCGGGAGTTTTCTCTCTTGGCTCCTATGGCCTCTGGGTGACGGAGTTGGGGAACCCGTTGCCCAAGTGACTATAAGAGGCCGAAAGGAGGGCGCGCTGTATATTCCGGCGTGCCCTTACAGAAGTGGAAAGGGGGGAGTTCTTCCCTCCTGAGGTGGGGTTGCATGGTGCAGCCGGCACTGGCGAGATTGCGGAGGTGTGTGAAAGCATTCAAGTGACCCCGCCATGAGGCGACGAGGTGGAACATCGTGGGGGTTTTGTCCTGTCCTTGCCCCTGCGAGGACGGGTCTGCGCAGGCATTTACCCCACGTTAACAAAAAAAAACTGTGTTCTTCAAATGGCTTAGAGTAGTAGAGAGTAATGTAGCACACTGCTGTTCGTCTGCAGCAGTAGCCGTTGCGGTGAAAACTACCTGGACGGTCTCCTGCGACAGAGACCTGTCACCAGAGGTAAGTTGCTAGAGCGGCTGCGACAGGCCGGGTAAGGCGCGTCCCAGGTACTAGCCATCCGCACGCGAAGGACTACCATCGATGAGCATGTCATTGATATGCAGCAGGAACAACGTTGATGATAATCGAGAGCCTTGTGGGGCTGGTACCCCATTAGTTCCGCGAGAGACTCATCTCCACAAGTAAGTCATTAAGCATAAGATCATCCGGTAACAAGTCGCTCGGTGCAGTGCGCGGCGCTCGGTGCACTCCGCTGGTTCCTGCCGCCGCCAGGGCGCCACTTGACAACTCTCGCAATTTGTTTTATGGGGATCGGCGAATCAATCAAAGAGCCCGGCGAGTCCTCCGGCGCTCATGCGTGCCGCAGGGGGAGGGCGGGAGTGGGGCGGCGAGGCCTCTCCTGACGACCTCAAAGGCCGAGAGGGCCCTCGATTGATTTCTGTTTGCTTTAGCTCGGCGAGCGGGACTCTTTGATTATAATATAAAAACAAATGATCGAAACGCAACTCGAGAGCTCTGTAAAGAACATCCGACGCGACCCAACGCCACCCCCAACCCCCAACCCCCACACTCGCCCCCGTCGCTCAGCTCGAGGACAACTCTGCATCGCAAATTCAATTCAAAATTTGTTTATCAAATTATATTTATGTAACGTGCACCGTTTACTGTCCAGACGGTGCACACCGTTTACTACCCACTACCCACTACCCTCTACCCACTGCACTCCACCGGGAGGAGCTGATGATAAACACACAGAGGGTGCGTCTGTTTTGTGATCGTATTCTTTATTCATACGACGAAGCGACAAGACGAGCGGGAGCTTCACCTGATGGTAAGTGATACGCCCGCCCTTAACAATGCGGTGCTAGTTAAGGTATACACTGCGCCGCATTGCGCTCGTTACTTACCCCCAATGATGACACTAGCTAAAGCGCCGTTCAAACCGGAACACAGTTACGTGTGCACAGTGCTGCGCGTCGGCTGCAACAGGCGCCGCGGTGGTACCCACCTAGACGTCTGTAGCAACAGAGACCAGTCGCCGGTACTCATTGTTGCACTCATTAATTACAATAGAATGAGTGTGTATGCGTGTGCGTGTGCGTGTGCGTGTGCGTGTGCGTGTATGCGAGAAGGGAGCACCACCACAGAGACGTGGGCAGGCACCGGCGCAGCTCAGTCGGTGGGAGCGGACAGACGGCAGCGCCGAGGAGAGAACGCGGAGGGGGAGAAATATTTACACACTATTACTACTACTCTATTCACCGCAGCTGAACAATGGCCAGCAGTCGGGCCCAAGACCACACTTGTACTTCGGAGGAGCATGACCTTCACTAATGTGTCATAGCTCGGGCCAGGCGGACTGGTCCCATGCGAACTCTTTGCAACGCGCTACAGTTCGCTCTGACGCTGCGAGCTGACGCACAGCCGGCTTCGTGAGCGTCGACTCGAGTGCGGCACCACCGCGGGCGTTTACACCTGACCCTCACCAGCTGCAACACCGCCACCGCCGCCACACGACCGTCGCAACGCTTTACAATGCAAATGCTCGATCCGTGCGTGCCCCCAGTCGGCAGGGCAGTCGGTGTGCGGGGGCGCGTTCGAACGTGTTCGAGGTGTTTTTTGGTGTTAAACATTCGTTTGATCTCGCCGCTCCTGCGTGTGGCGCGGCCTAATGACTGCCGGCGAGGTCGCACTGCACGCTGCACGCTGCACGCCGCACGCTGCACGCCCGCCGCACGGCTAGAGTCAATTCAATTATATAAATCTCTTAAAAACTAAATATGCGGATCAATGATGCGGGTGAGGCGGGTGAGGCGGGTAAGGTGGGTGAGAGGCGGGTGAGGCGCGGGTGAGGCGGGTGGGGCGCGGGTCGAAGCTTCGTGATTACCTCTCTGCGTCAAAACTGATTAATGTGGTAGAAATGTTTGGTAAATGATGTCATTTGATCAATAATTATGAATTAACAGCACCAAGCATCCACGGGCCCCGCGCGGCCCGCTGCAACTGCTAAATTCAGATGTTAGCAGGGAGCAGTGTAAACATTTGAACATACGTAGTGTGTGTAGTTTTTGTCACACTAATGATTTTGGTAGGAGCAGTTTGTTTAGTGCACGCGCTGGGAGTGTACTGGACCTGTGACCACCAGGCTGACGACGTGCATCGTTGCTGGCTGCCGCAGCGGGAACTGCCCGACCGGTGCTACTAATTCGGTTACCCTGATCCCGCATGTCTGCACAGTTACGGAAGGCCCTTTCGAAACGTTTAACAGATCACCGAATCGAAGTGCACGGCTGCGGATGGGGAAACCCCTCTTATCTCTCCCCTTAGATCCCTAACCACCTCTTCAACTCTTCTTCATCCAATATTTCCTCGTCCTTCTCCTTCCTATTACATATATTATATTATTTACATACACACACACACATGTATATTTATATATATATACAAACCAGCGAACATAACGACACGGGAACACGATCACTCGACGCGGAATGATTTGTGGTGTATGGTTATAGGCCATTTGTTTTTTGGAGTACATGAATCCTTCATTGTTTTATTTCTAATTAACTTTTATGAACACTTCGTATTAATTATGCGGTTGCTACAGTAACGGTTGCCATCAAGGACTATTCAAGTGTAATTCTATATTACGGCCTGCAAAGCGGCCGGGGAACAGCCAGTACACATACATATGTGATTTCCACCTATGTCGAAACTCATCACAATATCTCCGGAACCCTAAGGCCTGGAGACTTGAAATTTCATAAGAATATTCCTTATGCGGGGATGCTGGCCTATAGTGTTGCGGGGGTGTACGGCCAGCAAAACGAGAGGGGAACAGCTAGTTGATTCTAAACATTCGACACGATCCGAGGCCCACACAAGAACTGCTTCAAGGGCCTCTTCGTGTGGTCGCCATCAACAGCGCGTACACCATTTTCATCTGAATGCATTAATATATGTGGGTCTGAGGTTGTGGAAAGAAAGGGATCGTTTTCTAAAACACTGCGCTTTATTTTATAACTCAAAAAGTAGTCGCTTTGTTCGCCATCGCTACACGTATTCCTCTGTAGCTTCTTCGTATGCCCCCCTCGCCCACGCTCGTGCGCAGTCTCCTTCTTACGTTTCGTTCCAAGCATCCATCGCTCATGCATCCTACATATATTCGTACATCCTCCCGTCCTGTTATCTAAATTAGTATTTAGGTGCCTCCGCAACACCTGCACAGTGCCGAACTTACCGTTTGCAGTCACCGACTGTGCAGCCGCGCATGCGCACATAAATGTACGCTTTAATTGTGGATGCCTTGCTGCTGAATGTGGTACATTTGCTTCTTTTGTAAACACTCCTTACATCTCATTTAATAAATTAAAGAAAACCCCTACTCGCTACAACCTATTCACTACAATTATTTAAATGAGGGGTAGATTTCTTTCAGACGGCTCAGTACGGGGTAGGTTTCAGACAGCTCGGTGTGGGGTAGGTTTCAGGCGGCTCGATGCGGGGTAGGTTTCAGACAGTTCGATGCGGGGTAGGTTTCAGATGGTTCGGTGCGGGGTAGGTTTCAGACGGCTCGGTGCGGGGTTGGTTTCAGACGGCTCGGTGCGGGGTAGGTTTCAGATGGTTCGGTGCGGGGTAGGTTTCAGGCGGCTCGGTGCGGGGTAGGTTTCAGACGGCTCGGTGCGGGGTAGGTTTCAGGCGGCTCGGTGCGGGGTAGGTTTCAGGCGGCTCGGTGCGGGGTAGGTTTCAGATGGCTCGGTGCGGGGTAGGTTTCAGACGGCTCGGTGCGGGGTAGGTTTCATGAGGCTTGGTGCGGGTTAGGTTTCAGACGACTCGGTGCGGGGTAGATTTCAGACGGTTCGGTGCGGGGTAGGTTTCAGACGGCTCGGTGCGGGGTAGGTTTTAGACGGCTCGGTGCGGGGTAGGTTTCAGACGGCTCGGTGCGGGGTAGATTTCAGACGGCTCGGTGCGGGGTAGGTTTCAGACGGCTCGGTGCGGGGTAGGTTTCAGACGGCTCGGTGCGGGGTAGGTTTCAGACGGCTCGGTGCGGGGTAGGTTTCAGACGGCTCGGTGCGGGGTAGGCTTCAGACGGCTCGGTGCGGGGTAGGTTTCAGACGGTTCGGTGCGGGGTAGGCTTCAGACGGCTCGGTGCGGGGTAGGTTTCAGACGGCTCGGTGCGGGGTAGATTTCAGACGGCTCGGTGCGGGGTAGATTTCAGACGGCTCGGTGCGGGCTAGGTTTCAGACGGCTCGGTGCGGGGTAGGTTTCAGACGGCTCGGTGCGGGGTAGGTTTCAGACGGCTCGGTGCGGGGTAGGTTTCAGACGGCTCGGTGCGGGGTAGGCTTCAGACGGCTCGGTGCGGGGTAGGTTTCAGGCGGCTCGGTGCGGGGTAGGTTTCAGACGGCTCGGTGCGGGGTAGGTTTCAGACGGCTCGGTGCGGGGTAGGTTTCAGACGGCTCGGTGCGGGGTAGGTTTCAGGCGGCTCGGTGCGGGGTAGGTTTCAGACGGCTCGGTGCGGGGGAGGTTTCAGACGGCTCGGTGCGGGGTAGGTTTCATGAGGCTTGGTGCGGGTTAGGTTTCAGACGGCTCGGTGCGGGGTAGATTTCAGACGGTTCGGTGCGGGGTAGGTTTCAGGCGGCTCGGTGCGGGTTAGGTTTCAGACGGCTCGGTGCGGGGTAGGCTTCAGACGGCTCGGTGCGGGGTAGGTTTCAGATGGTTCGGTGCGGGGTAGGTTTCAGACGGCTCGGTGCGGGGTAGGTTTCAGACGGCTCGGTGCGGGGTAGGTTTCAGACGGCTCGGTGCGGGGTAGGTTTCAGGCGGCTCGGTGCGGGTTAGGTTTCAGACGGCTCGGTGCGGGGTAGGCTTCAGACGGCTCGGTGCGGGGTAGGTTTCAGACGGTTCGGTGCGGGGTAGGTTTCAGGCGGCTCGGTGCGGGGTAGGTTTCAGACGGCTCGGTGCGGGGTAGGTTTCAGACGGCTCGGTGCGTGGTAGGTTCCAGGAGGTTCGGTGCGGGTTAGGTTTCAGACGGCTCGGTGCGGGGTAGATTTCAGACGGCTCGGTGCGGGGTAGATTTCAGACGGTTCGGTGCGGGGTAGGTTTCAGACGGCTCGGTGCGGGGTAGGTTTCAGACGGCTCGGTGCGGGGTAGGTTTCAGACGGCTCGGTGCGGGGTAGGTTTCAGACGGCTCGGTGCGGGGTAGGCTTCAGACGGCTCGGTGCGGGGTAGGTTTCAGACGGTTCGGTGCGGGGTAGGCTTCAGACGGCTCGGTGCGGGGTAGGTTTCAGACGGCTCGGTGCGGGGTAGGTTTCAGACGGCTCGGTGCGGGGTAGGTTTCAGGCGGCTCGGTGCGGGTTAGGTTTCAGACGGCTCGGTGCGGGGTAGGCTTCAGACGGCTCGGTGCGGGGTAGGTTTCAGATGGTTCGGTGCGGGGTAGGTTTCAGGCGGCTCGGTGCGGGGTAGGTTTCAGACGGCTCGGTGCGGGGTAGGTTTCAGACGGCTCGGTGCGGGGTAGGTTTCAGACGGCTCGGTGCGTGGTAGGTTCCAGGAGGTTCGGTGCGGGTTAGGTTTCAGACGGCTCGGTGCGGGGTAGGTTTCAGACGGTTCGGTGCGGGGTAGGCTTCAGACGGCTCGGTGCGGGGTAGGTTTCAGACGGCTCGGTGCGGGGTAGATTTCAGACGGCTCGGTGCGGGCTAGGTTTCAGACGGCTTGGTGCGGGGTAGGTTTCAGACGGCTCGGTGCGGGGTAGGTTTCAGACGGCTCGGTGCGGGGTAGGTTTCAAGACGGCTCGGTGCGGGTTAGGTTTCAGACGGCTCGGTGCGGGGTAGATTTCAGACGGCCCGGTGCGGGGTAGATTTCAGACGGTTCGGTGCGGGGTAGGTTTCAGACGGCTCGGTGCGGGGTAGGTTTCAGACGGCTCGGTGCGGGGTAGGTTTCAGACGGCTCGGTGCGGGGTAGATTTCAGACGGCTCGGTGCGGGGAAGGTTTCAGGCGGCTCGGTGCGGGTTAGGTTTCAGACGGCTCGGTGCAGGGTAGATTTCAGACGGCTCGGTGCGGGGTAGGTTTCAGACGGCTCGGTGCGGGGTAGGCTTCAGACGGCTCGGTGCGGGGTAGGTTTCAGACGGCTCGGTGCGGGGTAGGCTTCAGACGGCTCGGTGCGGGGTAGGTTTCAGACGGCTCGGTGCGGGGTAGGCTTCAGACGGCTCGGTGCGGGGTAGGTTTCAGACGGCTCGGTGCGGGGTAGGCTTCAGACGGCTCGGTGCGGGGTAGGTTTCAGACGGTTCGGTGCGGGGTAGGCTTCAGACGGCTCGGTGCGGGGTAGGTTTCAGACGGCTCGGTGCGGGGTAGATTTCAGACGGCTCGGTGCGGGGTAGGTTTCAGACGGCTCGGTGCGGGGTAGGTTTCAGACGGCTCGGTGCGGGGTAGGCTTCAGACGGCTCGGTGCGGGGTAGGTTTCAGATGGTTCGGTGCGGGGTAGGTTTCAGGCGGCTCGGTGCGGGGTAGGTTTCAGACGGCTCGGTGCGGGGTAGGTTTCAGACGGCTCGGTGCGGGGTAGGTTTCAGACGGCTCGGTGCGTGGTAGGTTCCAGGAGGTTCGGTGCGGGTTAGGTTTCAGACGGCTCGGTGCGGGGTAGATTTCAGACGGCTCGGTGCGGGGTAGATTTCAGACGGTTCGGTGCGGGGTAGGTTTCAGACGGCTCGGTGCGGGGTAGGTTTCAGACGGCTCGGTGCGGGGTAGGTTTCAGACGGCTCGGTGCGGGGTAGGTTTCAGACGGCTCGGTGCGGGGTAGGCTTCAGACGGCTCGGTGCGGGGTAGGTTTCAGACGGTTCGGTGCGGGGTAGGCTTCAGACGGCTCGGTGCGGGGTAGGTTTCAGACGGCTCGGTGCGGGGTAGATTTCAGACGGCTCGGTGCGGGCTAGGTTTCAGACGGCTTGGTGCGGGGTAGGTTTCAGACGGCTCGGTGCGGGGGAGGTTTCAGACGGCTCGGTGCGGGGTAGGTTTCAAGAGGCTCGGTGCGGGTTAGGTTTCAGACGGCTCGGTGCGGGGTAGATTTCAGACGGCTCGGTGCGGGGTAGATTTCAGACGGTTCGGTGCGGGGTAGGTTTCAGACGGCTCGGTGCGGGGTAGGTTTCAGACGGCTCGGTGCGGGGTAGGTTTCAGACGGCTCGGTGCGGGGTAGATTTCAGACGGCTCGGTGCGGGGAAGGTTTCAGGCGGCTCGGTGCGGGTTAGGTTTCAGACGGCTCGGTGCGGGGTAGATTTCAGACGGCTCGGTGCGGGGTAGGTTTCAGACGGCTCGGTGCGGGGTAGGCTTCAGACGGCTCGGTGCGGGGTAGGTTTCAGACGGCTCGGTGCGGGGTAGGCTTCAGACGGCTCGGTGCGGGGTAGGTTTCAGACGGTTCGGTGCGGGGTAGGTTTCAGACGGCTCGGTGCGGGGTAGGTTTCAGACGGCTCGGTGCGGGGTAGGTTTCAGACGGCTCGGTGCGGGGTAGGTTTCAGACGGCTCGGTGCGGGGTAGGTTCCAGGACGGTTCGGTGCGGGTTAGGTTTCAGACGGCTCGGTGCGGGGTAGGTTTCAGACGGCTCGGTGCGGGGTAGGTTTCAGACGGCTCGGTGCGGGGTAGGTTTCAGACGGCTCGGTGCGGGGAAGGTTTCAGGCGGCTCGGTGCGGGTTAGGTTTCAGACGGCTCGGTGCGGGGTAGATTTCAGACGGCTCGGTGCGGGGTAGGTTTCAGACGGCTCGGTGCGGGGTAGGCTTCAGACGGCTCGGTGCGGGGTAGGTTTCAGACGGCTCGGTGCGGGGTAGGCTTCAGACGGCTCGGTGCGGGGTAGGTTTCAGACGGCTCGGTGCGGGGTAGGCTTCAGACGGCTCGGTGCGGGGTAGGTTTCAGACGGCTCGGTGCGGGGTAGGCTTCAGACGGCTCGGTGCGGGGTAGGTTTCAGACGGTTCGGTGCGGGGTAGGCTTCAGACGGCTCGGTGCGGGGTAGGTTTCAGACGGCTCGGTGCGGGGTAGATTTCAGACGGCTCGGTGCGGGCTAGGTTTCAGACGGCTCGGTGCGGGGTAGGTTTCAGGCGGCTCGGTGCGGGGTAGGTTTCAGACGGCTCGGTGCGGGGTAGGCTTCAGACGGCTCGGTGCGGGGTAGGTTTCAGATGGTTCGGTGCGGGGTAGGTTTCAGGCGGCTCGGTGCGGGGTAGGTTTCAGACGGCTCGGTGCGGGGTAGGTTTCAGACGGCTCGGTGCGGGGGAGGTTTCAGACGGCTCGGTGCGTGGTAGGTTCCAGGAGGTTCGGTGCGGGTTAGGTTTCAGACGGCTCGGTGCGGGGTAGATTTCAGACGGCTCGGTGCGGGGTAGATTTCAGACGGTTCGGTGCGGGGTAGGTTTCAGACGGCTCGGTGCGGGGTAGGTTTCAGACGGCTCGGTGCGGGGTAGGTTTCAGACGGCTCGGTGCGGGGTAGGTTTCAGACGGCTCGGTGCGGGGTAGGCTTCAGACGGCTCGGTGCGGGGTAGGTTTCAGACGGTTCGGTGCGGGGTAGGCTTCAGACGGCTCGGTGCGGGGTAGGTTTCAGACGGCTCGGTGCGGGGTAGGCTTCAGACGGCTCGGTGCGGGGTAGGTTTCAGACGGTTCGGTGCGGGGTAGGCTTCAGACGGCTCGGTGCGGGGTAGGTTTCAGACGGCTCGGTGCGGGGTAGATTTCAGACGGCTCGGTGCGGGCTAGGTTTCAGACGGCTTGGTGCGGGGTAGGTTTCAGACGGCTCGGTGCGGGGTAGGTTTCAGACGGCTCGGTGCGGGGTAGGTTTCAAGACGGCTCGGTGCGGGTTAGGTTTCAGACGGCTCGGTGCGGGGTAGATTTCAGACGGCTCGGTGCGGGGTAGATTTCAGACGGTTCGGTGCGGGGTAGGTTTCAGACGGCTCGGTGCGGGGTAGGTTTCAGACGGCTCGGTGCGGGGTAGGTTTCAGACGGCTCGGTGCGGGGTAGATTTCAGACGGCTCGGTGGGGGGAAGGTTTCAGGCGGCTCGGTGCGGGTTAGGTTTCAGACGGCTCGGTGCAGGGTAGATTTCAGACGGCTCGGTGCGGGGTAGGTTTCAGACGGCTCGGTGCGGGGTAGGCTTCAGACGGCTCGGTGCGGGGTAGGTTTCAGACGGCTCGGTGCGGGGTAGGCTTCAGACGGCTCGGTGCGGGGTAGGTTTCAGACGGCTCGGTGCGGGGTAGGCTTCAGACGGCTCGGTGCGGGGTAGGTTTCAGACGGCTCGGTGCGGGGTAGGCTTCAGACGGCTCGGTGCGGGGTAGGTTTCAGACGGTTCGGTGCGGGGTAGGCTTCAGACGGCTCGGTGCGGGGTAGGTTTCAGACGGCTCGGTGCGGGGTAGATTTCAGACGGCTCGGTGCGGGCTAGGTTTCAGACGGCTCGGTGCGGGGGAGGTTTCAAGAGGCTCGGTGCGGGTTAGGTTTCAGACGGCTCGGTGCGGGGTAGATTTCAGACGGTTCGGTGCGGGGTAGGTTTCAGACGGCTCGGTGCGGGGTAGGTTTCAGACGGCTCGGTGCGGGGTAGGTTTCAGGCGGCTCGGTGCGGGTTAGGTTTTAGACGGCTCGGTGCGGGGTAGGCTTCAGACGGCTCGGTGCGGGGTAGGTTTCAGATGGTTCGGTGCGGGGTAGGTTTCAGGCGGCTCGGTGCGGGGTAGGTTTCAGACGGCTCGGTGCGGGGTAGGTTTCAGACGGCTCGGTGCGGGGGAGGTTTCAGACGGCTCGGTGCGTGGTAGGTTCCAGGAGGTTCGGTGCGGGTTAGGTTTCAGACGGCTCGGTGCGGGGTAGATTTCAGACGGCTCGGTGCGGGGTAGATTTCAGACGGTTCGGTGCGGGGTAGGTTTCAGACGGCTCGGTGCGGGGTAGGTTTCAGACGGCTCGGTGCGGGGTAGGTTTCAGACGGCTCGGTGCGGGGTAGGCTTCAGACGGCTCGGTGCGGGGTAGGTTTCAGACGGTTCGGTGCGGGGTAGGCTTCAGACGGCTCGGTGCGGGGTAGGTTTCAGACGGCTCGGTGCGGGGTAGATTTCAGACGGCTCGGTGCGGGCTAGGTTTCAGACGGCTTGGTGCGGGGTAGGTTTCAGACGGCTCGGTGCGGGGGAGGTTTCAGACGGCTCGGTGCGGGGTAGGTTTCAAGAGGCTCGGTGCGGGTTAGGTTTCAGACGGCTCGGTGCGGGGTAGATTTCAGACGGCTCGGTGCGGGGTAGGTTTCAGACGGCTCGGTGCGGGGTAGGTTTCAGACGGCTCGGTGCGGGGTAGTTGCGGACTAAAAAAGTAGCGAATAGAAACAAAACTGGCAGTTTTAAAATGATGTTTAGTTTATATGTACGAGGAGGGATCAAAAAGTACTGAGAATTAAATAGAATATAATGACTATTGATAACTTAATCATTTATTTTTCTACACAGTCTGCGAGTCTCTCTGCACACCGAGTGCAGCGCTGACCCAACGCTTCAATCCCGTTTAAAAAAAAGTTTTGTCTTGGTCCTGCATAAAGTTCTCCACGGCATCATCTAGTTATCGTCTTCGTACCTCTTTCCTTTTAAGTATTCTTTCAATTTGGGGAACAAATAAAAATCGCTAGGCGCCAGATCTGATGAATAAGGAGGGTGGTCAACCAATTCGATGCCAGCTTGCTGAATGACAGCCATCGCAACTGCCGGCCTGTGCGCGGGTGAGTTGTCGTGATGAAACAGCACGCCCCTTCGAAGTTTCCCCTCTCCTTTTCTCTTTGATGGCATTCCTCAACTTGGGAATTAAAGCTGCATAATCTTGGCCTGTAACAGTGGGTCCACGCTCCATGTAATCAATCAACAATATCCCTTCTGACTCCTAAAATATTGAGGTCATAACCTCGCCAGCCGATGCCACGGCACGAAACTTCTTCGGTGTTGGTGGTGATGGCCGTTTTTATTGCGAAGATTGCTGTTTTGTCTCGGGATCAAAATGATGGACCCATGCTTCGTCCATTGTTACGAAACGAGACAAAAAGTTTTCAGAATCTTCTTGAAACTTGTCCGACAATATCTTAGAAATGTCAAGTCGTCGTCGTGTTTTGTTTCTGAGTGTCGGTTAACATTCTCGTCACCCATCTCGCGGAGACTTTTCTCACATTCATAGATTGTTTCAATATGGATTGAACACTTCCATATGAAATGTCCGTTTCTTGAATTCAGTGTCGGATGGTAACTCTTCGATCGCTCAATACAATTTTCTCGGCTTTCGCAACATTTTCTTGGGTGAGTGACGTCCTCCGTGCTCGTTCTCCCCACTCGAAATTGGGAAGCCCACCTTGCGACAGTGGAGTATGGCGGAGCAGACTCTTCTAATGTTGCCTCCAGATCGCAATGAATCTCTTGCGTCGTTAATTTGTTCAAACAGAGCCATTTAATAACGGCTCGCACTTCGCTCTTCTCCATTTCCGGGAACACGTCCGACACGAACCAAACAAATGATTGCATACAGAAATTAACAAAACAGGTTCGAAGATTATTTTCTTTATTAACATTACAAATATGTATCTGAGCTGTGCCACTATTTATTTTTCTTATCAAGGTGTATATATGTCGTTCTCACAACTACTTTCTGATCCTTGCTCGTAGCATATTTATGATTGGTTATTTACATTATTTATTGCATAGTAACATATTTCCCGTATTCTGGTTGCCCACAAATTTACGTTAAGTTTACTGAAATAAAGAAAAAGGCGGTTCAAGTGAAAGTGTGTACGTACACAAGTTAATTTATACAGAGTAGAAAATACTCTAAACGTTAAGTTCTTCAGCAGTATATCTAAGTGTATTCGTATAGTTGGGTACTTAAATTTATCATCTATTCAATTATATAATTAGAGAGGCCAATCAGAAAAAAACTATTTAATAGGCCGGTATTTTTTTAAATTCTGGGTGACAAAATAGGAGGCTTTAATAGGAATATGCTATTAATTAATATTTAGGGTTATCGTTTGACGACTAGGTGATCATAATGAAATTAAAATAATTATGCGCTGTAACATGAACTTACAAATTGTACTGTAAGTAATTATAACTTAACGATTAGTTAATTATTACGCGATGCATAGGTTGGAACCATTACCAAGTTGTTTGCAGGTCGTTCAGGGCCTGGTATAACGGCATGCTCCAGCCCAGTGGACCTTTCTTTATGAAATGGCCATAAAATAGGATATGTATTTAACAATGAAATACTATAGGTATATAATAAATAAAATACTATAGGTATTACTCAGTAAATGCTTAATAACGATGATATCTGAAAGGATCGACAAAGTAGCAGCAGTACGTTTTAATAAAATTACATTTCTTTGTTCGCCGCTCTCGTATATTTTCACCAGTTTTTAGGTAAATAGAATCGGCCTGCTTCTTCACAATTTGCAAATAACAAACATGGTTTTCCTTATTTTCAGTAAGAATATTTAGTAAAACATAACGCCACTTGCGGCGTTGCAATATTTTATTATAACAGGTCGCTTACAAACCACCTTAGAAAAAAAACCAACGCATAAGTTGAAGTGGTGTCTATTCACCCCATTATACATTTGCGACGCACTGGTGTAACATTGATGGTAAAGAAAGAGTACTTTAGGGATTATAAATGAAGCAAGTGTAAAGTTTTTCAATATTTCTTTATTTTTTCACCATTTATCGTAAAACTTCCCTACGGCACACCGCGCGTCGCAGTCGTGCACCAATATTCCGCCTTGTGTATGTCGAGCGCAAGCCGTAACCCCTAACCCCCAACCCCCAAGCCCGCGTGCCGCGCCACGCCGCGACACCCGCGCGCCCACCCGAGCCTGCGCTCGTGCTAAGTGACAACTTGTCGGACGCTAAGTGCCGCGGTCACAAAATGTTGAGACAACGAAATTCGACAAAGTGACTACCACGAACGATTTCTGCATGCATTGATTTACAAATTTAGTGTCACTTGATTATGAAAAAATAAGCGTAAAAACATTACATTTTAGAAATTATATGTGTATATATATCCCACGTAAGTACACACAAGCACCATCTAGCCGCAGTTTAACTGCCTCTCGGCGCACAACGCGCTCCCGGTGCGGAGCCCGCTTTGCGACTTCCGGACCCACGAGTTTACGAGTAAAACACAAGTTGCGACGCACGCGCACACGTACACGCACGCGCACGCGCACGCGGCCGCGTCCGTGAGCGCAGTTTACCTTCACCGATTCCAAAACTCATAACATGTAATATAATTCGACCAGGAGATCTGTCAATGTTCCAAACATTTCAGTACCAGCTACTGTCAAACAATAGAAAAATAACAGGTATATAAAATACTATAATAATAAACCTATAGGAAGTTACATCACACTTTACAATCTTTGGATACAAAATCTCAGCGGCGCACGCGCGCGCAGGCCCTGCGGCGAGCCGGCGGGCGGGCGGCCGGTTGCGCGGGCAGGCCGGCGCGCGCGCCGTCGTCGCGCGGGCCGCGGCGGCCCTGTCGCCCCGCGTGTTAAACACGAGCTCGCCAATTTTTAAAACAAATCGAAAATTCCTTTTTAGCTCATCAAATGAGCCGCGTCAGTCCACAGTTTCTGCATTCATTGCGATATCGAACTTTACCAAACTAACCGCGCATATTGGGTGCTCACCACAAACTTTTTTTAATTTGTTTTTTAAACGAATTATAAAGCCGAAAGCCCGAGTGGCTGCACGACCGCGTCGGCACAAGGGGAGCGCGGTTTCATCGCAAACCGCATCTACAGGCCCTCGCAGCTGCGCGGCTGGCCGCGGTCATGAGTCCCTCTCTCTCTCCATACACAACACCCAATATGCCGTCATCATTTAACCTAACACCACAATTTATATTGCAATCTATTTTTTTTTAACTTAGCTCAACTCTAAAACCGCGTGCGGCGGCCGCTCTGCGCCGTCGCGCGCGCAGCAGGCGCCGCCACAACGCAAATGCAAACCTATCTAGACAACGCCCTGTCGCTCGGTACACTACAGAACACAATTTGTATCCATCGCCTTCGTGCCAAGGAAACGTTTGCAGGAGGTCCGACCGTGTCCAGACACGGGCTGCGGGGACAGTGCACCAGCGCACCAACGCACCAGCGCGTGGACAGCGCCGAGCCTCCGCATATAGGTACTATACATAAAATACGAATTATTTAGGACACAGTGTTTCGAAGTCGTTAACTCTACAAATCATTACCGTTTAACATAACCTACAATCGATTGGCAGTATTCGTTCGCGTACACCTTGTTCCCGTTACCACCGCGCGCTCGCCCTCTGCCCTCTGCCCTCTGCCCTCCTCTCGCACGCCGCACGAAGCGCTCTCTACTAGCGGCATCGCCCCATACTCCAACGTGTCCCTCGCACCGTGGCTCTGACCTGCGCCCTGCGTCCGGCTCCCGGCGGCGTGCCACGCAGCAGCAGAGCGCTCGTGCTGCAGTCCGGGTGCCGGGCTGCCGGGGTGCCGGGCCGTAACGAGCCTCCGGCGCCTGCCTACTCGCGTTTATTGTTCCTCCTCAAATCGTACATCTGCCATTGTCCCGCGCATAACCCCTGTCCCTTCAATAATATCCCCTGTCAAGGTCAGGTACCGCGGTATTATTGCTTACGTGTAATTATAATGAATTTCGTAGTTTCGTTGCGACGGTTCAATTGTATTTCAGTTGTGTGATGCTGTGTCGTGCGATATGGTGCTGTGGTGTTGAGGCGCTGTGGTAGTGAGAAGTTGGGGTGCTGCATGCCGTTATTGCAGTGTTGAGTAACCCGACGGGCGGTGAACGGTGATTGGTGAAATGGTGGAGGCGGAGCAGGCGCCGCTGCGACGCGGCAGCTACCACCACGGCCCATCAAATGTAACGTACAGATAAATTATCTTAGCAAAACATCAATCAATATCAGAAATATAATTAAACCTAACGTATTATTATAACTCTCTGATCATAAATTTATTATTTTTTTTTATTTTGTCTTCAGTTTCGTTTCGTATCTACACAGAAATCTATGAATGAGCGAGCATGTATGAACAACGCCACGGGAGCGGGGCGCGGGGTGCGGCGCGCGGGGCGGGTCGCGCGCCCTCCTTCCTAGCCGACAAACAACTCTTTCTTTGTCTATACTGAACTGTTGTCTGCTTAACCGACCGATCAAAGAAGGTGTAAAATCATGCGTAAAACAGTTAATGACATGACGAGTGAAGCCGATCGGCCATAAGGTGGTACGACAGGAGAGCGCGCACCGGCCGCGGCCCCACGAACCGGACGTAGTAATGAATAATATAATAATTGACCATCACATCAGACTACGTGGCACCGGCCGGCTGCCGGGGGGAAAGGGGGGGGGAGATACAGCGGAACGGGAGGGCAGCGCCGAGTCCAAGGACAGAAGGGAAAGGCGACGTGTGTGTGTGTGTGTGTGTGTGTGTGTGTGTGTGTGTGTGTGTGTGTGAGACAGTGTGTGTGGTAGTGTGTGTGTGTGGGAGGGGGGTGGGGAAGGTCATCGCAACAACCCGAAGCGCGGATAGCTCGCGGCGGCCAGCCGGCGACCCGTGTTGAGTTTGTAGTAAAAGTTGCATAGTATTTTTACTATTTAGATATTATATTTCGTTTAAATGTGGAATGGACTTTTCAATAAACCTGGGCGTTGGTCCTTCGAGCCGGACGCGAGGCGCCGCCCAGCACAACCGCAGCCGCAGCCGGCTCCAGAACGAACACCTCGCTGCGTAGATAGCATAGCTTACTGACAGCCGGAGTCGCCCCGCGGCGGACGCCTCCGGGATATAAATTTTTAATCTTCTCTAAATATAAAATCTGTAGATCTTAAACTTCTATGGAACTAAAATTACTTTTTGTACCATATTTTTTTTTAAGTCACCGATCGCGTGGGGCGCCTACGTCGACAAGTGGAGACGGAGAGAGAGGTAGATGAGATGCATTTGTAAGTATTGATTGGGTCTGTGTCAGCGCGGATACCTGGTCGCCGTATTCGAGCGCAACCAGAGGCACTCCCACGCCCCCGCCTCCCACTGTCCTCCACCGTGCACGTTCAATTACAGAACGCAGTGGCCAGGGCCAGGGTCGCGGGTGGCCGGGGGCCCCTGCGCGAGCCGACTAACCTAACTTACGATAGAAGAGCGAACGCCGTCCCCGCTCCGTGTATATATTAATATATTTATTCGTTTAATGAAATGATTTTATATATATATATATATATATATTCTTTTCTTCTATATGTAACATTTTATCGGACGCCAACTTATCTCATACATTATCAGATTATGGTCTTCGAGGGAGATGTACTGTAAAGTAACCTAGTCGAGGACGGCCGGCGCCGCACGCGCTCCGGCCGTCTCCTACATCTACGAGTCATAAGGTTGACACTACGCTATTTTACATTGAAGTCGTCCAGGTTGCGCGCGCTCGTGCTCGTGCTCGCCGGCGGCTGAACGGTACGCACTAACAGAACTAGTATAACGTTGCATAGTACGGATCCGAGCGTCGGCCCGGATCCCAGCTGCGATAAAACTCTTACAATATAACTATTACTTAAATTTTAAACACATTCTCGTTAGCTGCATGGCGCGGCGTCGAACACATTGGAATTAATACTTAAAGCCAGAGTTTGACAGAAAGCTCACTTTTGTAAGGCAATGTTCAAAGGAAAGTCCATTGCGTATTACAAACACACAAAAGTAAAACAGCCTATCACTGACGGGCAACCTCAATATAGAAGTTGAAGAAAAATGTTGATAAACCGACGGACGAAGTGGCGCGCGTTTATAGATCTGTTATTTATATATATATATATATATATATATGTATATATATACATATGTGTGTATATATATGTATATACATATATGTATATATATATATATATGTATGTGTATGTACAATGCGTCGCGCCGCCAGGCGGCCGCTCTCACTTCCGCCAGTGCGGCACAGTGGTGCGAGTGATGCGAAGCGGACGAGCGCCGGCCCCGCGGCAGTCCACAACGCAATAGAATATAAACTCTATTAACTATGATGACTCGAATCGTTTGTCCTAAATCTAAATGTAATATTTTGAGCGTGAGGAAGCGGCGGAAGCGCTTCCCCACCGGCGCCGACGAAAGCGACGAGTCAACAAGAAAAAGCTACCAATAAAGGGTGAAAATGTTTTGAAGGTGATGCAGCGATCGGTACCACATAAATGAATTAAAAAAGAAAACAAAAATGCCTAAATACATATAGTATATGGTTTGCAGGCACGCCCGACGCCTGCTGTAGTAGTCACCTAACCTACTGCGTCCCGCGCACTCGCGTCGAACACGTACAAACACTACATACATATGTACACACGCACACGCGCATGCGCACGCACTCGCACTCGCGCAGTGCGCTGCTGGTGCCCTGCTGCAGAACAGCTAAAACGGTGGCATTGGCAAAATATGTCGATTATCCAGAAAGCAGTGCTCGTGTGCGGCAGGACGAACATTATCCGGATGGAGCCCCGGTCACTATATTATGGGCAAAGGACCGTAAAGTAACAAGGGGGTTGCAAAACAATAAATACCGCACGGAGACTTATAAGTCAGCCGTCAGACAGGCTGCCGCACCAGCAGCGCCCGCGTATCGTGCTCACACAGGGTGATTACGTAACCAAACTTAACCTACCCATCCACATGGACACGGCCGCAACATGCACCCGTTGCACTCCCTGCGCAGAGACGGACAACGCGACGTAACTAAATATATGTATATATTTATATATAGTATATATACAGATATATGCATATATTTATATATATAAGTTTCACCCGGACTAGGACACTGCTCTGCAGATCGTTTTTAACTAGACACTTAAATTTTATATATTATTTATTTTTTCATAAAGAACTCTTAGAGTTAAAATTTTACGTAATATATGTCATAAAAAACAGCAACTAAACCCTCTACTAATAATCACATCGTATACACTTTCCAAGCAACTACACAAACCAAATTGTGCCTTAAGGAAATGCCAATGAGAGCTTAAATTTTGAACAAACACTTGCTCCTATTCTCACCCCATCATTGCTAACCCCACTTCCGGGTAGCCCCTGCGGCCGCGTCCATCTTACACTTTAAACATTTTAAATCCGTCGGATCGTACGCCTACGAGTATATCACAGCAGTGCGGTACTTATCTAAAGATTCGAGTTGTGCCGCCGCGACGCGACGCGCCGCACCCCGTAAACACCCGGTGCCGCGCTCCCGGAGCCGCCGGGCACCGCCGAGCGGTGGAGCGGTCGAGCGGGCCACGCGCGACCTTCCTCCCTCCGAACCTTCCACGTTGGCCGTTGGTAAGCACGCCGGCGTTAAAACCGTAGTTGTCCCGTACGGACGTCCGCTCGCCCGCTCGGCCGTGCCCGACGACACCGCCACCCCACACATGCATCTCAGTGTAAACAGTTACATCAGTAAATAATTAATTGTAGAAAACAAAACTTATTCGCCTACGAACTAGAAAGTGGCATCTTGCGGTCTGTGATCCCACGGAAAATAGCACGGTTAGTGTTTATATATGGACCGGCCAGCGCAGGGGTGCGCGCCACTACGCCACCCATCCCTGCACCGTCAGAGCGGTCGCAACGCGCCGAATGTTCAGTGAATCACTTGGTGATACATTAATCTGTTGCCACGCGCCGAACTATTTACATTCAATAAAAAACAAGACATTATTAACGACAATAAAAATAAAGCTTAAAGCCGTAGTTAGTTGAAGTGTCGGCCCCGCACCGGAGCCGCGCCGGACTCGCGCTGGACCCGCGCCGGAGCCGCGCCGGAGCCGCGCGGCCATGCGATGCGACAGCGCGCTCGGGCCGCGCTCGGGTCGCGTTCGCGTCGCCGAGATTGCGATTGCGGCTGCGTGCTGCTATCGTAGTGCGTTGCCGTGGCGACGTGCCACAGGGCGTCACTGGCGACGTTCGCGGGCCGCGCGGAGCCGTTGCGCGTGCGGTGTTTGGGAGATAGAGGGCTGCTACGTCCGTAGAGTACTATATACAGATGCGCCGGGCGGGGCGAAGCGGGACCGAACCCACGCATCAAATCCGGCTCGGAGCGCTACCGGTGAATGTGTCCTGAAAGTGACAACATTACAAATATACAAACGAGGTTGGTTGTAATATTACATTTAATCAATCAGTGATCAGGTGAATGCTCGCTGCTAGACTCGTCGGTCAGTAAAGGAGTGGAGGAAATAGTAAAGACTGCGCTTCGAGCTGTTCCTTTACTCGGTCAGCTTTGCGTTACTCAGGTTCAGGTCTCTCGTAGGCGTGAGAATAAAAGCGGACATTAGAACGATACTCACAAGGTCTCTAGAAGGTTGTGCGCTGCCCGACCGCGGCCCGGGCCCGCCCTGCAACGCAACGCCACACGCTCCATATAAATTAACGGCGACAGTGGCTGCTTACAGACATATCTCCAATTAATAATTGTCACATCACTACTTCAGGAATGACTGTACGAGGATTGGCGTTTTGTGACAATTTCAAATTCTTACTGATCAATTGCATCATCTTTAAGCTCGCTAGCGCGAGGGGCTCTTCAAAGCAATATGTTTTAAATGTCAAATTATCGACAGGAAGGGAATCTGCTGCTGCACTAAACACCACTGTTGTGCGGGCTGACAGCAATAGCCTAGCAAACCCCCTGAGCCCAATGAAATTCTAACTAGTTTTGTTAGAAAAAAAAATAAATAACCTGATCGAACCTATAATTTATAACATCGGCTCGTTTCTCTCAATTCATTCAACTCTCACCTGCATGGAGTCAGCCGCATGCGAGCGCGCCAACTTCTCGCAATAGTCGGACAGGATGTCGCGGAAACGCGGCCAGCATTTCTCCGGAACCGTGATCGCCGTGCGGAAATTACTTTTGACCTGTAAGCACACACACACGACACGTGGCAGCGAGGTAGCGACGGCCGCGGCGGCCGAGAGGACGGTGACGGTGGCTGGCGCATCCACCGCAACCGTCGCTCCCGGCGCCGCGTGCCGTCACTATTAGCAGAATTCCTTACAATCCACTAACGTAACGATTAAGAGCAGTACATCGCAATGTAAACTGCTCGGAAAACATGATTAACGTGACGTTCCTTAAAGTGTTCACTCAACATTTACTTTGGTCACTGCGGCGCGGTGCGGTGCGATGCGATGCGATGCGATGCGGTGCGGTGCGCGCCTCGCTACATTCTACTTGAAAGCCAACAACTTGCATGCTAGGGACCGATGCTGCTCTATTGATATGCTCAATAAATAGAGGGCAACAGGCACATTGCGAATGGTAAAGGAGCGGCGTGCGGCGTGCGGCGTGCGGCGTACAACACGAACACTGGTCAGTCATTCATTTACCTCGCTTACTTTCATGTAGACGCCGCGGTTGTTTTGTCCGATGTCGAAGTAGAAGTTTTTGTTGTCGACGCGCAGGTGCCGACCCTCGGGGAGCTCCCCTTTGAATCTGTCGAGGGATAGTAACCTAATGAATAGAAACGGAGAAAGAAAATGTTAAAACTGTGGTACATATTACAAGCGAACAATTTAATAATTCATACGAATAGACAATGAGTACAAATGGAGCATTTGCGTGACTACTGTGGTGACGGAGTGCGACTGCAACAGCAGCAGGTGGCCCAGGGGCGCTGCGGCAGCGCGCAAACTTTACTCGTGTGCCAAGAGAGAGGCACGGCATTCGTCTGATGGTAAGTGCATCACTGGACTAAAGAGACTTAACATCTTACGTCTCAACGCGACGAGCGCAATGTAGTGCAGTGCATATCGTCCTGACTATCGCCATTGTGATATGGCCTGGCCTATCACTTACCAAATGAATACACGGAACATTGTGTTGCCTCGTCAAAAAAAATTTGCGACGAATTGACGACGTCCGCAGCGAAGCAGCACCACCGCACATTCATTTTGCTATTTTTATTCTCCTGGTTGCAGGTTTTCAGCACAAAATTCTTTGATATTAATATATTATTAACACTAATATAAATAATTAATACTGAGTTACGGCAAGCGGGAAGGACGCGGGCTTCCGGGCTCCGCTGCGCTGCGGCTGCGATCAACGGAGATATCCCTCTAACGGGTTCCCGCCTTCTCGTGGCGCAGGAGCTTATTAACCGTGATATAGACACACGGTGAAGCGAAGTGGAACCGACCCGGCCGGCACGCTGCGAAAGGCCGGCCGAAGCGGCCGCTCCAGGTTCGAGAACCGGTTGGATAACTGGAGCTCACCGGAGCGGCCGAGGGCTGCAGGGGCGGTTTCATACTGCCCTTGCAGGCGGCGGCTCGAGGCAACTTGGGTCGTACCCGACTATCAAGTCTCGCAACTGTTGACCGGGGCACGGTTGCTTTCGTAAGCGTCTGTGTGCGATGAAACTTTGCGAGGACAGCGCGTGCTATTGCACCTCGGCCGCGGCGGAGGACGTGCACCATGCACTGTGGGAGTGCCCATTGTATGAAAAGGCAAGGCGCGAGATGATGGATGGGATGCAGCGATCGAGCATAGGTCCAGTTTACTACCCGGACTTGGTGAGTTCACGAGTGAACTTCAGACGGCTGAGAGATTTCGCGCATCGATGGTACGAGATCCGGAGCGAGTTGGAGCGAGACCAGACCAGTCACAAATCTACGCAACCATAGAGTTGGTACTGCGACGGTGGAGCGTCGACGAAGCTGTGTTCGTGATGTTTGCGCGCCCCAGAAAGGAGAGAGGACGCAAGGGACAACCGGAAAGAGAGAAAAAACAATTTGTAGGGGTCTTGAACCCCGACGATTCGGCCCATATAACCGGATGGTTGGAGGGGCCATGGGAGGTGCCCTTGCAACCGAGGTGGCGTCGCGGAGGTAGTATCTTCTGCGACCAAACGGTGTCGCATCGGCGTTGTGGCGGCGGTGGGGCCGCGAGGGAAGAGGTGTGTCGGTATTGTGATGCGCCGTACTCCCTATCATCCGCGGCCGTTAACGGGTAGAGGCGGGCCCAACATCTCTCCGTCGCTGGGAGCCGGGAGAGGTTTTCTACCGCGACTCTCATGGCCTTTGAGCGATGGGTTCGGAGGAACCCGTCGCCCGCGCAACTGCAGCAGGCCGAGGGGGCACGCTGCATGTTCCGGCGCGCCCTAGAAAAGGAGGGTTAATTCCTTCCTTCCGTGGGACTGCGAAAGCGGCCAGCGCCGGCGGGGTCGCGCATGGTGCGAAAGCGTTCCCGTGACCCTGCCATCAGGCGATGAGTTGGAACATCGTGGAGGTTTTAGTCGGTGAAAGTCCGACATAACATGTCCTTGCCCCCGCGAGGATGGATATGCGCCGGCATTTCCTCTACGTTAAACGAAAAAAAAATCAACACAGATATTCCTTTCTTAAGTAAATATTGCACATGCTCTTTAACATTGTATGTAATCCGTATATATAGTAGTGGCCCGCTGGCCTAATGGTTAGAGCGTGCGGCCTTCATTCCGAAGGTCGCGGGTTCGTATCTTGGCATGTACCGATGACTTTAATATTTAAGTTATGTACATTTGTGAACTTTAGTAACAGCAGCGAAAAATAAACGGCGAAGGAAGACATCGCGAGGAAACCTGCACGTGAGTTAGAATTTATTCTAAGGTAATCGTGAAGGCACCAAACAGCATTAGGCCCGCGCGGTGACTATGGCCCATCGCCCTCATGTTGAGGATAGGCCTGTGCCCCAACAGTGGGGACGTAAATTGGCTGTTATGATTATGAGTAATCCGTATACAGGTTTATGCCCTCTATCCTTTGTTGATGTACATCACTTGCTGGTCATTTTCGCCTCGCTCATCTGACAGTGGGCCCGCGGACCCGGGCTCCACGGCCTAATGTACTAGAGTTGGGATGAGCAACACGCGACCCGCGCCACGTTACCGTCAATCACGTTAATGCGGCCCGCCAAGCGTTTCCAAAATTGAATTTATTTTATCGACTTTCTCCATCAATGCATTGTTAAAAAATTATAATAAAATGGTAGTACATATTAACTAAACCGAAACCACTTCTTGTGAGGAGTTACTCACTCGTCGGCGACCTGTGCGTCCGGCGACGTGCAATGCGGACGCACCTGCGCCTGTCACGCGATCACTTCACACCGGTAGCTAGCTGTTAACGACCAATTTTAGCAATTGTTGTGTTTCTTGAAAGGCGTGAGTGCAATATTATTGTCAAAAAGGTAATATTAGTGTTTTTTTTTTAATTTAAATGTTTTTAAAAATTTTCTCAAATTTAAAATTTTTTATTCATAATGGGATAAGCAAACAAAAAAAACGTATGCGGTTGAGCACAGGCACTGCCAAAAAAAGTGGAAATTCGATTATTTTTTAACTTTCGTCAAAGACACGGCTGTGTGCTCAATATGCTCAGAGACCCTGGCCACGTCAAAAGTATATAATGTGGACACGAAAAGGCATTGCAATGCAAAACATGAACAACAATTTAAAAACTTAACAGGACAGCTCCGGATAGATAATGACAATAACTGTAAAAAAAATTGAAACTATATCTAAGTATGTGGCTATTTTGTAAAATCAAGATATTTTATCGAATACGGCAGTAAAGTCTAGTTTTGTTGTCAGTCAACTACTAGCAAAAATATTTACACACTTTGCAGATGGAGAGATGATAAAAGAATGTCAGAGCTTTTTTTTTTAACTTGTGTAACAAAATGCTAATGGTCGCACACCCCAAAACCAGAAGGGCCGGTAACGAGGTAGTGTCGGACTCCAACCGACTTAAAAGCTTCACACGGTATTCCAATCTCTTCCGAAGATATGCACGAGGGTCACGGGATAACATCGAGCAGTTTTTCCGCAACCCCCGATCGGCGCCGGAATCGAACGGGCCCGACTTGGGGCGGGATGTGAAGCACCCCCTCCCGACAGAAAATCCCTACGTGTCGACGCATCGGAATACGAGACGCGCCGCCAGATACACCCCAGAAACCCTCTCCAAGAGGGCGCCGGCCCGAGGGCCCATGTCGGTCGCGACGCCAGGTTCTTCTACCTAAGGAGGCAATCGGCGGTTGTGCGCTCGGCCCCGCCCGTTGGTGGTGAGCTGTCTGCGCGCTACGACCGCGTCCTGTCCCCTCGGCGCCCGCTCCCTGAGACGTTCGGTCTCCCGTTTCTGCGTAATAACGGAATCGCAAAATCGGGATCCCGCCTCGCTTCTGACCATGCCACGCACCACTGCCGGCAGCGAGAGGTCAGTCCCTATCGCCGCTACGAGCGCGGCCCTATCCTCCCCGAATCGCAGGTGTCCGGGTGTCCACACTCGTCGCACGTCTCGTCCGTCCTACCACCACTACAATTTCGCAAGTGCAGATATCTCCCGAAGCAACCGTGCCCCGTATCTGCACCAGGCGGAAATTGAGGACTCCGCAGACCAGCCCGCAAGGACCAGCCGGACGGCCTCCACGGTAAGGCGACCGTACGTCGGGTCTCGGAGTCGCCGCTCCCTTCGCCGAAGCACGTCCCGTCGCGCCCCTCGGCGCCACCTCGCCTCCTCGTCCGGCGACGGACGCTTGCCCCGTTCGAGGGCGCACTTCCGCCGCCAGTAAACACGCGCCAGCGACTCAGCATCGAGTTCCCACGGCGGCGTCGGCGGCGGCGAGGACGCACGCCGCCTCGATAGAGAAGGTACGGTAACCGCGTACGACCCGTATGGTTATGACACGCTGCAGTGATCGCAGCAGAGTCCGGCCGCGGGCCGACAGGTGTTCCGCCCATATGGGCGCTTCGTATAACGCCATAGAGTGCACCACTCTGGTATAGAGTCGCCGGCATCCGACGCTCTTTCCCCCCAAATAGAGCAGAAGGCGGCTCAGGGACCCAGCCACTCGAGTGAACTTCGGGCCTAGTTGCCGAAAGTGCTCGTCAAACTTCCACCGGCCGTCGAGAACGAGTCCCAAGTACTTCATGGAAGTATCGACGGCAATGAAAGTCCCATCGACTATCAGTTCCGGGCCCGGTGGAGGCGCGTTCCGAGCACCGTGGAAGCATAACGCCTCGCACTTGCTCAGCAACACCTAAAACCCCAAAGGCCGTGAACAGCGCCCGCGTCCAGGTCTCTAGGGGACCCATAACTATAGCCCACGCGCGGCAGGGTATACGGCCGGGCCCAGGAGCAGTGTCTTTGACAAGCATCCTTTTAACGGCCGCCGACACTTCCCCTTCGCTGACACCCGGGGCCTCATCCGGATGGAAGGAGTCTTTCTCCCCGCGGGACAAAGTCGCTGCCGATGGCGACTCCTCGACGTCCCGCTGTAGGAACATGGCGCGAATCGTCCGGTCGAGAAGTTCCGGTTGGAGGCTGCGAGTCAAGGGGAGTCTCCAAGGGCGCAACTTTTGCCGCATCCTTTTATACGATTTCCTGAAAGGGGCACCGTCCAGACTCCAGCATCTCAATTTCGGGGGCCTTCTTCGCCTCGAACAGAATGTCAGGTTGCTGTTGCAGAAATAACATTTGCTAATGAAATGAATCTTAATTCAAACAATAGTTTATCCAGATACACCATTGCAGGGAGAATTGAGGACTTGTCCGAGAGCGTAGGAAGGACGCTTCGTACGAGAGAGAGTTGCGACGGCAGCGATACAGCATGACTACAGCTCTGGCCGGCTATGTGTTTGCGTTTGCGTGTTTGCGTGGTGGTCACACCAAATTTAATATTACCGAAAAATCGTGTTCACAGATTCCAATGCAAAGGTCTACAACCGGCCAACACGTTTTCCATTTTTCTTACAAAACATTATTGGTATATCGCGACTGATGGAGCACAGCCAATGCCAAGTATGGAGGTAGGAGTATCGGGAAGGTTATTTCAAGACATTAGGAAGGAGGTCACAGGAAGCGAAATATTCGTTAACCACTACCTAATTCACCAGGAGAATTTGTTTGCGAATAGATTAGACGAGTCTGCCGAATGTGACAGTAGCAATAGTTAAAGTAATCACTTGTGTAACGGCGCGCGCGTCAAGCCTCTCTGAACGTAATTAATTCCTGAAACATTTACCAGCTGAATGTGGCGCGACGTGGCTTCTGATACCGCACTACGTTGGCCCAGTGGAGGAGCGATGCTAAAAAGAGTATACACCTTGAACAGCGAAACACAATCCTTCTTGGATATGAAGCGATATATATGCCTTTCCTCATTTTGATTATAAAGAATGGATGTGCGATTTCGGGTTTCTTATCGATATAACTCAGCATCTCAATGCTCTTAATGTGGAACTTCAGACTAAAGTACGGTTTATTTACAATTTGGATGTTAAAGGTCAAGGCTTTGAGCTCAAATTGAAATTGTGGAAACAGCATCTTTTGCACAGTAATATGTCTCACTTTCCACATTTGGAAAAAGAAAACGTTGCTACTTCTCAAAAATACGCACAATATATAGACATTTTAATCAAAGCGTATCAATCACGATTCCAAGTGTTCGAAGCTGAGAAATCAGAAACGAGAAGATAAGAGCAGAAGAAAGTTTCCATGAAAATGCTTTCCTCGCCATTCGATACAGATATCAGCGGATATACGGATAGCAGCTCCCCAAGACTTTCAAGTGGAAGCGATTGACATGCAGAATATTATCGATTTAAATTTTTTTTATAAATTTTATGCGAGCCCGGAGATGTTTCCGCTTTTGACGAAATATGCAAAGCAAATCATGTCTCTGTCCGGAAGCCCGTATGTTGACTAACAATTATTTTCAACCCTGAAATTAATCAAAAGTGACCACCGATCGAGTCTGGGGGGTTGGGCGGCGAGTCTGTGTTGTTGCTACCTCATCAATTCCGGCTGATATTGCATCAGCTTGTGTCCAGAAAACAGTACCAAATTTCTCATTAAAACATTTCACGTAAGTTCGTTTTTATATTCTTTTCTAATTTTCCATTTATTTAGTATATGAAATATTTACGTTTTCTAAATTAAATTTTTTTTTATTCTGATGTTTATTATAAATAATGTTTTGTAAATAATCAATAATTATTACTTTATATGTGGCCTTTCAAAAAATTTAAAAATTAAAACTGGCCTATGGATTAAAAAAGTTGCTCACCCCTGCACTAGAGTATTATTCCACTTGTTGCATACCTTTGGCTCCGATGAGATTTGAATAAAATTAAACGAAAAAAAAAAATGCCTGTAATTAGGTCATGGTGTGCTGCGCGCGGGATTGCGACCACGTATTAGGATATTTAGACGCTAATTGAGATCGAAGGTGACCCAGTTGGTAATCAATCTGTTGTGACAAATACCGTAAGCGTACCTAAGAGTGTATACTGATTGTGCGGTGTGAGAGTCGGGGGGGAAGCGGTAGGTAACTCGACCGCAAGGTAATCGCTCCCCGCCGCCCGTGCAAACGTAATTAATGACAATGGCATTAGTAGGGCTGCCCGGGCGGCGGCGCTGCCGCAGCGCAGCCGCAGCGGAGCCGCAGCAGAGCCTCGTTGTGCAGCGTCCGCGCGGCGATTGCTCGAGCAGAAACGATCGCCGCGTGACACTTCCGAGCCTTTGTTACCTCCAAGGCATTTATTAGAAAATTGAAAAGGCGTATGTTGTGTATTGGGAACGTTTCCGGTCCCACGTACCACATGTACCAAGCAAACTGGCTCACTCTATCAATCTAAGTTAACGTGGTTTACTGAAAGAACATATCATAAATTTAAACCTGAGGACGTAATACACCCCACTGCAGCTAAATCTTCCACTGACACATCGCGTTATTTCCAAAATAATAGAAAAGTTGTCGACGCGCTGAGGCAGGTTTAGTGTGGGGGTTCGACCCAACGTGCAACGGTGGCAGAAGCCTCAAGGTACCCCCCGTAACGAGGCGCTAATCGGACGCACTACCAGAGTGTGTGCGTATGTATGTGTGTATGCGTGTTGATAGGCACTGACCCGCCGTCGTCGGTGCCGAAGTCGTCGAGCAGGTCAGTAAGCGCGTCGCGGAACTCGATCATGCCTTGCGCCGGCAGCGCTACCTGGCTGCGCGGCCCGCCGCGCGTCACCGTCTGCGACACGCGCAGGAAGCGCCCGCGGGAGTTTTCCTTAAGGTCCAGGTAGTACCGCCGGTTGTCCTGTGCCGGGAACAAACCAGTCTATTACCGCTCTAAACAGGTGTGACGATTAGAGACGACCTTGTGCAACGCTTCGACAGCACCCACGGCACGGCTATCGCAGAGATAATCTGCGCCTGCTGAATTTCAATTCCTTACTGTAACCTCATCAAAAATCACCAGTACCGTTCGACTGCAAAAGTTTATACAGAACACCACAATGCTGCCTTAAAAACAAACTATCCTTCTATTTCTTAGAGGGAGAATATCATCAACCGGAGAGAACATCGTTAAAAACATTCAATAAAGTGCCGTCTAATGAGATGAGAACATTTATTACATTTACCGCGCACGCTGGTCGGTGGCTGCGGGTGGCGGCGAGTGGCGGCGAGTGGCGGCGAGTGGTGACGGTACAGATGCGCGTGCTTGGCAGTTTACTTTGTGTAGTGGCATCTTGTTGTACATGTGAAAGCAGCACACGCACCTTAAGCATCATCTCCGATTTCAGCTTCCCGTCGTCGGGCACGTTGTCCGGGTTAGGCGGGCCCAAAGACGAGTAAAAGTCGCTAAACGTGGACAGGTAGTCACGGAACTCAGCCGCTGTGGACATCGCGAGGAATATCTGGCTGCGTCGCCCATCTGCGCCTATCTGTATGCATTACAACACCAGTTTATTGCGGGTGCCGGTTCCGTTCAGTAGAGAAAAAAAGGGGAGAGGGTGCAGTGGGCGAGGAGCCGACTCTATATTCGCACTTTTACGGTTTGTGGAATAATAACCTTTGACAGATGCAATGTGAACAGAACCGTCACCCAAAAAAGTGTATTCCGTCATTACTCCTTAGCGGTAAGCTCTCAGCATCCTAACACGAGGTAAAAAACCTACGAACAGAATAGCGATACCTTTCCATTAAGTCTAAAAAGGACAACCTTTTCAGGTCTTCAAATAATGAAAATAAGAAAGTGAAACAGTTTGGTATAGTCTGGTTAGTACACGTCGACAGCACGCGTTGGCGCGGCCCGGCATGTTATGTTGAACGCTTGGGACAACCAGCCCGTCCATGTTCATTAACCTGACACAATACTTGCCATTATCACCCCAAAACAAACTTAAACAATGAGATGACAATGTTGGTAGAGAGATAATGTCGCAGCGTCTCGCAGTGCTACTTCCTCGCAGGGGAGGTCGCGACCCCGAGCTCCTCTCATACATGGGACTCATTTCACAATGGTTACACGATGGCAATAATATGTTGTCGCCCTTACCTCAGCAACCTTTATGAACCGACCGCGCCTGTTTTGCTTCACGTCTAGATAGAACCTCTTCGACTGGATCTGCAGCATCTTTGTTGCGAGCTCCTGCTCCTGCGGTGGCTGACCTGGAACCGTCACATCGCAGAACATGTTCAGATTAATCTAAACCACCGTTTAGCCCATTACCAAGTCAGCAGCACTACACCGTTTCAATGCGAGCGAACACGAATTGATCGCGCTCAGTTATCTCTGTTCATCCAACAACAAAACGATATTGAATAAAACTAAGCAGCTCCACTCCACGTTCGTTCTCACTTTATATTGAACGGTGGCACGGTGCGCACGGTGCTCACGGTGCTCACGGTGCGCAGCGCGCAGTGTGTGAAGTTGCGCTGCCGATATCCGAGGCGTTAATACAACCAACCGCAAAATGACGTACTTTATTGCAGATTTGTATTCGTAACTACACGCTAACGTGAACGGAATCACAGCTCCCGCGCCGGCGGCGCGCACGCGCATGTGCATACGCACGCCCCGGCTAAACCAAACCGCGCGGAATTAGAAATCGTATCGATTTCAGCCGGCGTCGCGCTCCGCCGCGCCACACACCCCGCCGCAGCGTGAGGCTACATCCCAAGTATAAACTCGTACAGAAGCCTCCCATCGTCGTTCTCTTTCAAGTACGGGCGTGCAACGCACATTCTCCTTCTCCAGGGTAACACATAAATAAAACTTTAGTCCCCTTCAGTGCACATGTCAGTATTCCGACTGCGACACGCGCGCGCTGGGCGCAAGGCCAGGTGCGAACGCTGCGAACAGTCCGGCTAGATACTTAGGGTAGCCGAGGGGAACAGCTAAGAGGCTAATTGTATGGGCGTCCGGAGCAAATCCGGGGTGGACATGCGTGGGCCCAGGTGACGCTTTCGTTCCTGATCGCATGGGTCATTTGGACGTACGTGTACAAGCAGTGCGACTACAAAATCCAGATCGCAGTTTTTGAACTAACGTACCATTTTACGGAGTCAAAGCGTTACGATACCCGCGCTCGTATAATTATTGTTAAAATGAAATAAAATAACACTTACCTATTGACTTACCAGAGTCGAAGTTGTTCCCGCCGGCGTCCATATTTTGACCATGATACTCTGCAAAAATACTAATATTACTAAATAATAAAACTATTCAACAATAAGGTTTTATCGTTAATCGCCATTGATCGCATCGGCGTCAGTAATGTTATGTGTATTATAAAAACTATAGGGCAGGCCCATGTCCAGCAGTGGACAACAACAGGCAGAAATTATAAAAATAATTATTATGAACGTTGCCATCGATGGCAAGATTAGGTCGTCACGGTGCGTCCTTGGGCCACCGCGAACGTGCCGACGGGACGATCTGACAGCGAAACGGCTTCGACGCGACCGGAACCTCGGCTCCGCCCCGCGTGCATTCTTCTCCCTTCGCAGCCAAGCGGGGACACGTTCGGGGCCTCCGTGGCTCTGTATTAAACTTACGAATGTGTCACAAGCGCGCGCTGGTGCCTCAGCTACTACTGAGAATAAAACGCGACGACTGATTATTTTATTTATTTAATTAAGCAAAGTTTCCCGCGGACAGTCGTCAGCGTAATGATAATAAAGAATCAAACTAATATGAAGTTAAGTATGTATGAATGAATGAAAGGATCAGTGTCGGGATGAGGTGTCGGCGTATGGCGGCCGCGAGACCCCCACATTGCGCATGCACAGGTATCGCATAGCGGTCGTTGCTTGCGACGTGCACCCAGGGCTGTGCGGGCCTGCATTCTCCTCCCGGTGCAGTACAAATCCAGCGCGTGTCGTAAGATGCAAATACGGCGCGCTAGGACTCCCACCGGTGAAGGCGGTGTTCCTCGCGGCCGTGTATGAATGACACTTGGAATTACAAACTGAGGGTGAGCAGCTGTCACCTAGAGAATGGGGATTGCGGAGGTTTCACTCTCCACAGGTGCTACTTAAATGGTGGAATGGCAGGAAGTGGAAGTGTTGACGCTGCGCATCCCATGTTAAATGACTGAATGAACAAGTCGCATGGCACAGACGTACCGACTGGTGCAGGTGCTGGCATTGCGTGGTTGCTTCGGAAAGTACCTGCACCGTATAAGAGAGCCGACATGTGCCAACATTACGGCAACGGCAGGGTGCCCGCGGGGGATAAATAAACTACATCGTCTTTTCATTACTGTGCGTTTATATACTTTCAGTACTCCAGCGACTGCACACCGCTGGGGTTTCGTGTAATTCGCGGCAATCCTGCGACGTGCTGGCGTGTGGACGCGCCCACGTGCGCTGTGACGCTGCGAGCCGTATATAAGAACAAATCAATAACAAGTCGGTTTGCGTGGAGAGCAGCCGTGTCCAGTGCAGGCGGGTTGTGGAATTGCAATGACGAGCGCAGCAGCTGAGATATCGCAAGACCTGCGCCCGCCGCAGTGGTCTATGAAAACATATGTTCTAAAGTCTGCGTCTTGATGGCTACCTTATTCCAATAATAATGTGTACTCCAATCAATAAACTAATCGGACTAGGCAACGGGAGCCGAGCGAGCTAGCAATCCGGAGCACAGCGCCCAGCGGCCGCGCCGCCCGCGGTCAGCGCGCTGCTAACGTAAACGGCCCAAAGTTGGTTAAACTCTTATTGGAAGGGCGTGGACTGAAATGAGCTCAGCATTAGAGGACACCCTAGACAATTGTGTTGTTTAAAACGAGACTCGCATAATATTCCGCGATATTAACTAAATCAAATTTAAATATGATCACTTGCTCAAGAGAATGAACCGGCGGGTTCGTTTGGGGCGGCCCGCTGCACTCGCGGCGGTCACACCGCAAGAGGGCGCCCGGCGGGACCTGTGAAGGGCTGATGACGTGGTCTGTGTAGAGCCGGCCAACGCGAACACTTCGTCCTTACGATGGAATAACAAACGGGTCCGAACATTCACCGCGTGGCTACGAACAGTGCCGAAGAACAAATGTGTGACCCTGACTTAACAGTCATAAGAGGCACCGCGCTGCAGCCGGGTCGTTGGGGCCGTCAGACAGCGGTGCACGAATCCACGGGCTCCATCAAAACCGAGCACATGTGAAAATTATATCATTGCATTCCACCAACTAGAAAGTTTATAGCACTCTATAAAAGTAACATACTCAATACTGCCAAGTACCAAAGAGCAGCAGAACCGGGTACAGCATCAGGAGCCGCAAATGTGTGACTAGGAATCGGATTTAACTTTGCAAAACCAAAACATAAGAACTAATGGATAACATAAAGCATTTTGTTTTCTTACGAAGTAGCCTTGATGAACCTTACAGTCTGCAAAGCGTCGGCAGGCAAGGCATGCGGTGCTGCACTGCGGCTTGGCAGATCAGTAGCGGGAATTGGAAAAGATACATTGAACGGTGTGCGGAAGACACCGCCATGGAGACACCGACAGCACCGAACTGCCGCACGGGATCACCGGGCATGGCTGCAGTAAACTAAAAAGTATACCGCTTTTAAGTACCGCCCGCGGATTAAGTATAACAGAAGCAGTGTTGACAACATCAGGGGCGGTTGCACGCGGCGCCGGGTGCACGTGTTGTGGATACGCGCCACGTCCCCGCCAGCTCGGCGACGCAATGCACGGGCGCCGAGCGGGTAGCTGCACTGCTTGCAAATAGTAACAATTCGTGGAAAACTCACTAGTCGACTAAACCACAAATAGTCTATTCCAGACTATTTCATTTGTTGTCACAACAGCGCGAACTGCTAATACAATGTTTCCGAGCAGAGAGGCCGAAGAGATCTCGTTTTAGCTCCAGTCACGACTTCCTGCATAGTCTACGTCCGTCTCCGACGTACGGCACGCGAGCGACGGGCGCGGGCTCTCACACAACATTACACCCAAATGTATTACAAAAAGCGTTTGGTTTTGACCGAACGCGGTGGCGGGCGGCGGCGCGCAACTAGTTCAAGGCGAGTCATTGGCAGTAGACGGGGTTTCGTACATGCGCCGCCGGACTCGGCCGAACGCGGCCAGACGCGCAAAAAAGTGAAACCTAACGTTTTTACTTGAGCAACGAGCCCTCCCCGGACCGCAGCGCACCGCGGTCGCGCCGTGTGCGCCGCATTGCACATGCATGCACCGCATGCACACGGCTCCACCGCGCCTTCCGCCATGTGCCCAACCCTTCCGTTGGACACCAGTGATCGCTGTTCGGTTGTTCGCCGACTGCAGCGGTAACCAACATGTATGTAATGTTGCTAAATACAGCGTTCTAAATTCTAAATTCTTGCGTTACAGCTTTCCGGAAACCCGGAAACTGCAGAAACCTCAATAGTTTGGGTGTCGGTGCCGCATGTCGAATAAATATAGTGAACCAGTGCAGCTAGCAACCGGCAGCTAGCGCCGGTCCACCGACCGACTAATTTTTATTTAATTTTGATTAGACACCTCGACGGAATTCAATTCATCAGCTCGATGTGCATTTTGGGGTACTATACCAACCGAACGCAGTTTTAGTTAACTGAGAGCGTGAATGACCGACACGCGAACTGAATCTCCATTCTTCGAATCGACTTGGACGTCACAGCAGTAGCCGCAGCGCTGCAGCTCCGCACAGAGTAGTGACCGTTCGATGGCTGCAGCAGACCAGTTCACATCGAATGGGGCACTCGGGGCGGCTGGCGACTGTTTTAAACTTAGGGCCGCCCCTGGGCTCCCAGACGACTTTTCCAAATCTCCTTGCGGACTAGACTTGAGTTAACCGTGTGATTAACATTCTATTCTACACAGCTGACGCTTAATTGCAAACGTTCCTTTCCTGCGCATTTCTTAAATCAAATGGTTACTTTCAAAATAACATGACAATTCCTTAATTGACTGTTGGCAGGCAGGCTCCTTTTCCCGGAGGCTATCTGCGGGCTACGTACCTAAGTGCCTGTTTTTGCCCAGAATGGTAATTAGTGCGCTAATTACAACAAATCTTTACTGCGGGCAATTCATCGAGTCCAAAGCTAAAACAGCTACAAGGAGACCGGGGACCCTTGATAAAGTGCCACCGTACTTCTCACCGTGACAGCTTTTGACTAACGCACAGGTCCGGTCTAGTGCGTAGTACTGTTGCCATGTCTGGGCAGATGCTGCCAAAACTCATCTAGCGGCATTAGACTCGGTGGACAGGTGGGCTAAGAGGCTTGTTGGTGATCATAAACTTGTCACGACTAGCTTGTTAGTCTTGAACACGAGCGCCGAATGGCCAGTCTTGCAGCGATATATAGGATACATTTTGGAGTGTGCAATGGAAGTATAAGAAATAATTCCCCCATTCCCATTTCACCACCAGAAGACCGGACGCACTGCGAGTCTCCATGCTTATGTTGTGGATATCCCCAGTTGGCGAAAAAAGATGTTCAAGTCCTCGCTCTTCATTAAGACAGCAAAGGAGTAAAACAACTTGCCGGCGTCGATGTGCCCGTCCAAATACGATGCGAGAGTCCTCAAAAAAGAGTGAATTAGCTGTTACGAGGTTAGTGCGCTTTACCATCACAGACCACATCACCACTTAATATCAGGTGAGATCTTGGTCATGTGCTAACCTTGTTCATTTTAAAAAAAATATTGTTTTATTCCTGTTTTATGTGTATCATACATCTGCATGCGTGTATCACAAAGTGCTTCAGTATTTACCCTCAGTACATTCATGTTTGATAGGAAATGCTTGTCATATTTTTATTAATGAAGAAAAAACTTAATGTTTCAGCAGAGACAGGCTCCTCGTATGATAAGTAGTATTCTCTCACTGTTTTCTTACGTGACCACCATACACATTGGAAGCTTTGCAATCAATAACTTTTGCTGGCATTCGCTTAGCAGGTAACAGTTTCACATTTTAATGTATTTATATATATATATATGTGTTTGTATTAACATGTACACTGGTATTTATGTCAAGCCTGGCCTACATCTGAAAAATTGCTAATGCAGACCAGCTGAAAAATTATTTATTCAATGTTACAATTTCAAATTTTAAAATTTTCTTTACAGTACTTATCATGTCCACAATTACTTTTTATTTATCTTACATTCATTGTCAATTTTATAAAAAAGAACTAACACAGGACTTATGACTCGTGTGGTTTTTAACAGATGCAGTATAATTTACAGAGCCCTTTAAGTAATGAGAAACACTGTACATGACAATATTGAGTTATCAGTCAATTTCCAACCACAATCATACAGATTAAAAACAAAAAATAACTGAACTATTTTAATCTATTTATTCTTTATATTTCTCTTGTATATCTTTAATGGAACTCCACAAACAGCTGCTTCGGGAACCATCTGATTTGTCACTGGACAATTTGTAGAGCTGCAGATGTCATCCATTGAATTAATAAATAGAAATGTGCCATTTACAATTAAATTACCTCAAAAGTACAAGAAGTTTAAAAATTCCAATTCCAGATATTGCCTGTGACAATGTACACATATCTCAATATAGTTATACATTCATAAAGAGGTCCCAATTCAATACCCACCAATTCATAAAACTTTTCCAAATTTTCTGCTTCTATATTGTAATCAAGTGAGGAATAATGCACTACACTATGGTTTGATTGGTCTTACATTGATAAATGAAATCCTTTAAGTAATTTTAGACTGACATTGTAAGGAACCGATATAAGTTACTGTTACCTGTCCAGGTGGACGCTCTTTGCATATACTATTACCAACACACAAATCACTATGGAGTTCAAAAATCACTAAGCACTCATTATACCATATTGCTTTGCTCAAAGAGAATTAATAAAACCACCACTCCCGCTTCGCCTGCCGAACTTCTTTTAAACTGCATGTGATGTAAACACTTATATAAACAAGGAAAACAACACCATGTTCTTTGTCTCTGATGTGATCTTAAGTTATGAAATCCTTTGTCCCAAATCACGTGATCACTAGGTAATGCACTTCGTCGCCTGAACTACAGACGAACCGTAATAAACAAGTCACTAGCACACGTCACAACAACGCACCCCAACCTCCCGTCTCATAGAAGCCACTCCTAACAAAAAAATACAACGTAAAGGTTATCTTGACAGCTAAACAGCTGTGAGCCTGCGAAGACAAATACGATGCCGTCGCGCACCTCACGGGAACCGATCGCGGCGGACGATAGGCGGCGACGATAACGGCGACATCTGCGGGCGCAGAGACCAGCTCGCCACCAAAAGGCGCGGGCCACTGACCTGCCATAATGTCGGCTCGCTCAGCTGATGCGGTGCGGCCCAGCCCGAAGCCACGGCTCGGTGCAACTGGCCCGAGCTAGCGCCGCCGTTCCCGAGGAGATGCCGGCCTGCACCGGCTCGCCCGGCTAGGGACCGCAGCCAAAAAATCGATAGGTCGACAACCTCCGCCGGCCGTAGCCCCGGAACGAGCGCACCGCCTCCGCACCACCGCCGCGCACTTCCACCAGAGGAACCCTCTAAGGTCTCAACGCTAGCGATTCAACAAAACCGTAATCGCCATTTTGAAACGGGAACAATGAGATATTTACTTTTGGACGTTAACACAACCGCGAACGTCCTTCGCCGGAAATAACCAGATCGGCGCGAAACGTCGAGCGCGCGGTACGCTGCGTCGCTTCAAAATAATACGTACTCTGACTAGAAATGCCTTCGTCACCGCTGCCGATATCCGACATCTCAATCCACACCGAGTCGTACGGGCGATCCGCCGAACGCGCCGAGCCCCTCGCACAGCCCCGCACCGCTTGTCTGTGCCCGCCCAGCGATCAAAATATAATTCTCTATGGTTTTCCGAAATTAACGCAACTGCAAATTGTGTTAGGTGAACTAAATTATAATTTTATATAAATGATTCCTTCACAGTATATTATATTATTACACCAAAAATTTTTTTAGATAATTTTATAATAATGGCAATAGCATCTGTGTAATTCTGATCGCATCTGATAATATTTAATCTGTGCTTATACCTATCAGATTATTAAAAAATTACAAAGTCCTTATTTTTTGACGCATATAAATTCAAGTAATAGAGAAGAATAATCTACATTAACTTACAAATTATTTACATAATAAGAATAACTATTACAAATATAGTTCACTACACTTATACTACATTACAATGACTACAACAATAATATAAAATGTCAAATTTATATGCCATAACTTTTAAGGCTAAAGGCACTTTTAAATTGTTCTCAGTTAAATTAACACTAAAAAAATTTAATTTTTGAAACACTTGAAATGAAGTAATCCGTATAAACGATACTTTACGATATTACATCAGGAAAGCTTACAAACGACGACGAGCTTGCTTACCTACTTAATGTAATTGTTTAATTTTCTACAAAAGTGTGAATAGCTTAATCATTTTGGTTGCATCTTTTATGATATAGAATCTGATATATTTCGTGGATACAGTAAGGAATCGTTGGCATTAGACTCACGAGACCTCACTGATTATCTACAGTTAGCAGTGGATAATTGGTTAAAACGATTATGATCCTCTATGGTTACGCGTACCTCCCCAATAAAATATGCGTGCACAGTGTATTTATTTATTACGCAGACGTATAAATTGAAACAGGCGTAACATATCAACAATAGCATGCCTAAAGCTCACGTAGAATAAGTGGATCCAGATTCAGGGACTTTAATTAAGTTATAATAAATACCAGTTGATAGTATTGCACAGGCGGGTTATTATTCTAAATAAATTTCAATGAAATTCCTATGTTACTTTTTACATTGATTATGGTTACTCATGTTTGTTTACTTACCGCCGCGATTTGAATTTCAAATTGTTCGCTCGTATTGCATATTTGACGCGCGAATACAAAGCTATTATAGCGCTCAGAGCGGGTGAATTCAGCTTTGAAATAGATTTTACATCTTTGATACTCACATTAAAATGCAACCACTACATCAGGTAAAACTAAAAATACTGTAATTTTGATGTAGTTATCGAAAGTATTAGTTATCAAATTACATATTTAATAGTTATCTACAATTGCAATTGAATGAAGTTGGAGGAAAAAGCAGACAAAAGTTTCACAAACATTTATTTTGAAGTAAATAATTTTTCTACTTCTACTTTTAAATAGAACGTCACATCACATCGAAATATTTAGAGCTCAGCACAATAAATGATGTCGACTGTCAGTGCTGTCTCTTCGTTCTGGTCCCACACGCGAATTTCATCGTTTGGAAATATGCATAGCAAAGTAGTCATAATAAACACACCCTCGAAAAACCAAAATAAAATAACATATTTTTATAAAGTAATAAATAACTGAATGCGGGTTCCCACAATATACAAACAGCTGAAACATTAAACCCGGACGTTAAATTTATCTATTGCATGTGCAGTGTTAATCCAAGTAAAAAATGCAATCGTAGTTAACGGCGTGTCAATTACTGATAGCTTTGACATATCTACTTACTGGCCATTAACGAACATTGTCATTGTGATTATACAAGCGTGAATAAAACAAACAAAATCTTCAGGTACAAAATAATTTCAGGCGTTTTGTTATATACTCCGTAGTCACAGTTTTTTCAGTCTTTAGGATATAAGCACAACAATTCGCCGAAAACAAAACAATGGTAACTTATTGTTTACTTGTCATAAGCCTCTTATTTGCAGCTTAATAAATAGAAAACTTCGACTTATTTAAATTTTGTTTTGATGTCGATGCAGCAAAAAAAGGGCACTTTATTGCCTTGAATTGTAGTAGGAGTAACGATATTCAATTATTTCTATCGATGCGTTTGTGAATTTATTAGGCCTGCTTCCTTTCATACACAGCGATTTAGACGATGGTACTTATTATTTTAGCTATCAAACGACTGGGTAGTTTTTTACTTATATTTACTAAAAGAAAATTATATTAAGTCGGTAAAAACAGTTTTATTACCATTACATTTTTACAGCTCTTGTGTAGTTTAATTTGAATATTTTACCACGAAATTGATGGCTTGTACGTTGAGCGCCTTGTTAAACTTTAACATAAAATCATAATTGTTATATTGTCCCAAGTTTCAAAACGTGTTTGGCGTATCTTCGTTTCTTTTTAATACTAAAACAACAGCAATGACTACCGCGTAGGCTACAAGGAGACAGTCAAGGCCATTTATCTATTACTGTGGCCAAGTACGGATTTGAAGATGTCATATGGCCAACATAATTCGTCCTCCATGGAACATGTCGATTTCCTCTCGATGTTTTCCTTGAGCGAGAACTCTGCCTCAGTGGGGCCAACCGAGCGCCTCAGTGATCTTGCACAACCACGGCTAGAGAAATGCATACTGGAACTTGAGAACGAGTGTGGGCATTGACGGCTGAGAACATAGGTTTGATTAAACAATATGTATTTAAAAATAAAGAAATAAAACAAGTTTTTAATATTACAAATGACTATAATTTTGTCACAATTTTTCCATACAATGTTAATAACTTTTTTACCTTACCACTATTTTATAATACATTACTTAAATATTATAATGTTGTTTACTTTTCAATTAAAATTCATCCTGTTAAACTGCTAGTTACAATCCACGGAGCCAGGTTCAAGGGAACACCCATCGTGTTTTCCGGACACGAACGTAGTCGCTGCACGGCGAGTGAGAGTGGAGAGTGGGATGATGTTCCGGAGACGCGTTATAGTACTTTACAATATACTAGGAAGTAATTCGATTAGATCTTACAATATACTAAAATATTCTGGCTTAGTCCGCTACGAGAAGTATCGTTAAAACTGTACAAACATATCGACTGCGGGCTGCACCGCGCGCACCGCACGCACCGCGCCGCCGACCCGGCGAGACCAAGTACCCGCGACTAGTTGTACTTTACACGTGCGCCGTGCGCATCCGGCGCCTCCGGTGCGTCCGGCGCTGCCGGCGCGCCACAGCCATGAGAAACAAGCACCGTCCGTCATTGAAATGCGAGTAATTTGAGTAGGTCGGCGAAGGACGTGCGCATCCGGGCGTGCCGCGGCCGGCCGCCGTCTGCCCTGACGCGGGGGAGCGTGCGCGTGGTGGAGTGGGGTCGGGTGGGGTGGCGGTTAGGGAGGGGCCGTAACCGGGGGTGAATTCTTATCAAGTTAACGGTATAACAAGCAAGTACAAAATATAATAATAATAATTACAATAATTAAGTATCAATAAAATTGAGCTAGATTCGAACTGCGTCACCAGTGTAATCGCTGTCACTAAGGGGACGCCGCCGGGGCGCGGGGGTCCTGTGTAATTTACATGTAAAGTTTCGCAATAGTGGAAGATGATCGTACCCGAAATAGTCAATGGAAGTTGCTTGCTTACGAGAAGTATTGCTCGAAGCAACGAATGTACGTGGGATTTAAGCGTTACGTTGGTTTTTAACTCGGGCAGTGGTATGTTTGCAGGGCTGCGGGGCCGCGGGGCTGCGGGGCGGGCGGGTGCCGTTAATTCACAACCAGGCTCCGGGCGAGCGCTCCGGCCGTCTGCCCGCCGCGGGGCCCGCGGTGCCGCCCGCGACGGAACACTGCCGCCAGCGAGTGCGCCACGCCTCGGCGTCCACTCTCATACCTGCTACCGACAATGGGACGACAGCCGGAGGTCGACTGGCGACATCAATAAGTAACAATTGTACTAGGTAATAATTTTATATTAGAGATAGATTCTTTAAAAATTTTACATAATATTGCCACGAGTTCGAATTGAATTATACAAAAATATACATACTGTACAATAGTTAAGCGACCCGTGCGCGCGCCGGCGCAACGCGTCAACCCTAAAGCACGCCGCGCCGCTGCCCCGTGCGAGTGCCGGAGCGGGGTCGGAGGGTGGCAGGGTGGCGGGGGCCGGGGATAAGGGGGCGCGCGTGGTGCAACGGCGCGGCGTGTACACTAAGACTAACTCGTTGATAGAGACTTACACTAAGCTGCGGTCCGGCGACCGCTCACCATTCTCGGCTTATCACATAACCATCGAGACGACGACATGAGAGAGGGTTGAGCACGAACACGCGCACGCGCTCATTAAGAACGATATCACACGAGAACAGTCCGCGCGGGTGCGACCCGACCCGACGGTTGGAGCATATGTGTGTGTGTGTGTGTGTGTGTGTGTGTGTGTGTGTGTGTGTGTGTGTGTACGTGTACACTTTACGCCGAGCAGACGATCCGCCCGGGTGCGTGCTCGTCCTCGTGCGCGTTGTCAACGCATCAGTACACCTCCCTCCCCCCTTTGTTTTGTAAGGTTTAATAAAAATTAACTGCACCCTTATCTTTAAGTACTGGATACCCTAATGTATTGTAAACTGTTTTACTACTAAGTAACTTTTATAAATTATTATTTAAACTAATTATTATGAATGTGTTGGACATGTTGTACATTTTAATGTGAGAGTTCCGCTCGCGGTTTCTTTGCATCAGATCGCCGAGAAAATGAAACGCTTCCATTATATAAACATAATAAAGCTTTTCTTATACATTCGGTAACAAAAGCAGCTCGTGAGAGGTTTCCTACTACGCGTACATGCGCTGCAACTAGTGTCAAGGTAAGTGTTGCATTTACGTCAGGGAGAGGCCCGACGCGCCGCTCCCGGAAACATGGCTCAATAAGAACCGAAAATAAACTAAACATAAATGTAAAATTAATAAAAATATAATATCAAAAAAGCATAAAAACACTCAATATGTACAAGGCAAACTGATCGGAAGCGAGGCCTACGCCGCCAGATCGTTGTCGGATCGTCGCCGGATCGCCGGCACGCAGACTCAGGTGATTCAAAAAATATAAGCAGGACTCGGACAGGTCGTGCGCGCATCCGGTTTAAAATAACATTATACAATCGACAGGGAATATAACAAATAGCGTATAGGAGTGGCGCGCGCCCCGAGCGGAGTCCGGTGGCGGAGCCCGGCGGCAAGCCCGCGCTGGAGCCGCGCGGCGTACACTGTCATGCAAGTGGCAGTGTACGCCGCGCGCCGCCTGCGCGTCCACGACAACGCAACGCATCGGCGCGGGGCGGCCGTGAGGCTTAAACGAGAATAATAAATATAAAATAATAATCTTAAGCAATCTTAAATACCCTGTTAATTTCATTTTAAAACGTAGCGTTTCCGTTTGCGAATGCCGCAACATAAAGAGAGGCGCGTCTCGCCCGCGCGCACGCGTGCCGCCCCACTCCGTGCGTGCGGCGGACGCACGGCGGAGGGGCGGCGGCGAGGCGCGCGTGCGCCGGCGCGGCTGCGGGACCATTACAACTACATATAAATTCTTCGCAGTAAACTTACCATTAACGTATATGTCTTTCTTACGTATGTTATTTCGTTTTCGCCTTACAATTAAGTTCCACCTGGTTTGTGCAAACAGATCGATTCCAATAACAATTTTGTACAACTCCAAGTATGAATTAAAATTATAAAATACGTCGAAGAACCCGTACGCCGTCTTACAATAGGACCCATTAACGTAAAAACATCCACCGAAACACCATGGACACGTAGTGTAAATAAAAACATCAACAATGGGGTAAGGGCCAGGCGCATAGGGTGCGCGGGGGACGCAAAAGCACGTTTGCCCCGCGCGTGTGCCGCAACGTCGCACCTTACAGTAAAGATGGCGTTCGATAAATAATACGTAATTATGTATAAATATATATATATGATATTATGTAAATTTATGCTATGCCACTAGCGATCCGAAGCTATGCAACTGTTTCGGTAACGTTCAGTAGATTGCGTGTGACGCGCATGTGCACGCTTACTTGCACCGCGTGCGCATGCGCATGCGTCGGTATAAAATGCATAAAATTTAACTGTAAACAGCGTCAACGCCACACAATGTGTAAAATTAAAACCTAAATAAAAAAGTACAAGTCATACATCTTATAGGCCGTTTGTGACTTAGATAAGTAGAGCGCGCGCCGCTGCGGTGAGCGGGCGTGGGGTGGGCGTAGGGCGCGCGTGGGGCGGGCGTGGGGTGGGCGACGCGCAACCATACGATTTGACTAGCCGACACGAATTAGCAAACTGACTAGAACGCGAAACACTCCATTGGCAAGACTTCATACGCCGGGGCAAGACTCGCCCGACACTATCTAACAATTCCGAAACACCCCGAAATAGATCACAGACAATCCGAATAAATTAAGTAGAGCGCGTCGCGCCGCACGCCCCGCCGCACGCCGCACGCTCCACCGCCTCGACGGACCCGACCCAAGTAAACCGGTCACCCGAACTCGAAACTGGGAAAATAACTATTGCAAATTAATAAAAACCTGTGATGTCTCTGGTGCTTATTAAATAAATACAGAAATAATGTGATGGACCAAAATAAATACATAAAATATTTACAAACAAAAACGTCACAAATTAAGCTCATCGATTTAAAAAAAAAAAGAGTAAAGTTATATAACTAATGATTGCTTTACAAAATTGTGTATGTGTGCATTGATGCAGTTGGTGCGTACGTGGGGAGCGGGTGGCGCGGGTGGCGGGGCGCTGTTCGATTTCACTACTTACTACTAGAGCTAACGAGCCTCGCGGCCGAGCGGAGGCGCGCTCGGAGATTCTTCGGGCTCGCAGCCACGTGACGCACCGCACCGCACCCCCCGCACGCCCGCCACGCGCACGCGCATGCACAGACAGCAACGCGTGCCCCGCCGCCGTTTCACACTAAACATTGCTCGTCGACCTGGCACACGTAAGCACAAGTATCGCTTCGATACCGGACTATGATTGTAGCGCGCGGGTCGGGCCCGATCGCGTCAGCGGCGCCGTTGTGCGCCTAACAGAAGCCGCCAAAACCGACGGAGGGTACGGAGGGCACAGTGGAGGCGTGCTCGCCATTCTTGTGCAAGTCGATCAGCGGGGGCGCGGAAAGGTAGTGCGCCTGGAATACAAAGCAAAATTTTATACTTTTGATTTGAACGCGGCACAAGGTTACTATTGGTATATAAACGAACAGTAAAGTGATGTGGTGGATCTAATGTACCAGTGCAAAAATAAATTTCACCGCAGAAGCGTACCGGCAGCACGATACGACACACGCCTGCGCCGCCGCTGCTAGCGCGCAACGACCACGCGTATTTGAGAATTGTACGATACTTGTAAATGAGCAGCAGCGCAGTATCATGATACTAAGAACTGTTTGCTTCCTACAAACATCGCAGATATTAAGTTGTGACAATTGTCACAGTTGTGTACAATTTAATTAGTGAGAAGTGTTACAGGGCACACGGCGCACCGTACCGCCCCTATCGCATTGACTCTACTTAACCAACAGATCCGCCCAATCCGCGGCTTGTACCTGTTGATGATGTGCCGGCGGCGGCGCGGGGTAGCCGTTGTAGTAGGGTGCGTTGTAGGGCGGGTAGGCGGGCGGCACGGCTGGCGCATACCCGTACTGCCAATCGGGCAGGTACCCGCGTACCAGCTGCCCGCCCCAACCGCCACCGTACCCCACGAACGGCCCGCCGTAGCTGTAATGCGAACATCTCATAGTATTCGCCACTTAAATATAGTTTTTCTTTGCAAAATTCTTCACGAGTCCTGTACGATGTATACCTTTTTTCGAGGGGGTAATTTACCCTAGATTATCCTGTGGTTATCCCCCCGAACAGGTGCCCGCATTGTCGCGGCGGTGGTGCTCAGTAGCCGTGGATTGGTCACTCACGGTGAAGCTAAGAGGAACCTACCCGGCCGGCCGAGGTGGTCGCTTCGGGAGTTGTAAGTGATCTCACCTCGGATGTGTGCCGGTGGGCTGCAGGGGCAGGTTTAAAGTGTCCTTTGCAGACGAGGGAGAGTTGCGGAGGGAGAAAAGTGTCGGTATTGCGATTCGCCGTTCTTCCTACCCTCCGTGACAAGGCAGTGCCGCACCGCTGGTGCGGTGGCGGTGAGGCCACAGGGGAAGACGAGTGTCGGTATTGCGTTTCGCCGCTCTCCCTATCTTCCGCGGCCGTATAACGGTTGGCAGCGGAATCTAAGATCAAATCCGCCGCAGGAAATCGGGAGAATTTTCGAGGTGTGCGAAAGCGTTCTCGTGACCCTGCCATAAAGCGACGAGGCGGAACATCGTCGGGGTTTTAGTCAGTGCAGGTCCAACATAACCTGTCTTTGTCATTGCGAAGGCAGGTATGCGAAGGCATTTTACTCACATAAAACAAAGAAAAAAAAGACCCTGTGGTTATTCCAAGCGCCACTTAATCCGCAGCTAATATGTGTTGTACGGTATGTAAAAGTTTATTTCATAACAATTTAACTGTTAAGTGTGCTAGTTCAGCATGAACACGCGCGCGGCAGAGACGGCAGAGTGGACGCACCCGTTGTTTGGATAGGCGGGAGTGCCGTAAGCGCCGTAGGGCGGGTACAGGGGTGGCGCGTAGTCCGGCAGCGAAGGCACGGCGGCTGCTTCACCGACGGCGCCCCCCGTACCGCCCGCCGCCCCAGTACCGCCCTCCGCGATGGACGGGATCTGATCCACCAGCGATTCCAGCCCCGATAGAGATTTGGATGAGACGTCCTGTGGCTTCGCTCCCCCTGCGGGTACCACGCCCGCCGAACCGGCGGGTACACCCGTCGTGAACTCGCCTGGTGATCCTGAAATATTTCATGTCATTGTCAACTAACGGCACGTTGAACACACTTACATAAATAGAGAGAAGCACACGCGAGCGATAGTGGGTGCTTCCGTGACAGCGACTCTAATTCCCCCCACCCTCCTACGCCTGCGCACCGAACTTTCGCTTTAGAATTATGCATTTGTTTAATTTAACAAAACGACAAGTTAAGTGCGTTGGACATATGTTAACTGGTATGCATTCCAAGAGTGACGCAGAGGCAATCGGGATGTTTGTTCCTCTCGTCGTTCCATTAGATATATACGAGGAGGAATCAAAAAGTAGTGAGAACGACGTATACATACCCCTTGGTGAGAAAATAAATAAATAGTAGCATAGCTCAGATACATATTTATAATGTTAATAAAGAAAATAATCTTTGAACCTGTTTTGTTAATTTCTGTATGCAATCATTTGTTTGCTTCGTGACGCAACGTGTTCTCGGAAATAGAGAAGAGCGAAGTGCGAGCCGTTATTAAATGGCTTTGTTTGAAATAGTTAACGACGCAAGAGATTCATTGCGATCTGGAGGCAACATTAGGAGAGTCTGCCCCGCCGTACTCCACTGTCGCAAGGTGGGCTTCTCAATTTCGAATAGAGAGAACGAGTACGGAGAATGAGTACGGAGGTCAGTCACCCAAGAAAATGTTGCGAAAGCCGAGAAAATTGTATTGAGCGATTGAAGAGTTACCATCCGACACTGAATTCAAGAAACGGGCATTTCATATGGAAGTGTTCAATCCATATTGAAACAATCTATGAATGTGAGAAAAGTCTCCGCGAGATAAGTGACGAGAATGTTAACCGACACTCAGAAACAAAACACGACGACGACTTGACATTTCTAAGATATTGTCGGACAAGTTTCAAGAAGATTCTGAAAACTTTTTGTCTCGTTTCGTAACAATGGACGAAACATGGGTCCATCATTTTGATCCCGAGACAAAACAGCAATCTTCGCAATGTAAACGGCCATCACCACCGACACCGAAGAAGTTTCGTGCCGTGGCTTCAGCTGGCGAGGTTATGACCTCAATATTTTGGGAGTCAGAAGGGATATTAATGCTTGATTACCTGGAGCGTGAACCCACTGTTACAGGCCAAGATTATGCAGCTTTAATTCCCAAGTTGAGGAATGCTGTCAAAGAGAAAAGGAGAGGGAAACTTCGAAGGGGCGTGCTGTTTCATCACAACAACGCACCCGCGCACAGGTCGGCATGTCGGTTGCGATGTCTGCCATTCAGCAAGCTGGCTTCGAATTGGTTGATCACCCCTCTCATTCACCAGATCTGGCGCCTAGCAATTTTTATCTTTTCCCCAAATTGAAAGAATACTTAAGAGGAAACAGGTACGAAGAATATAACGAGGTGATGAATGCCGTGCGGAGCTCTTTGCAGGACAAAGACAAAATTTTTTTTTTGAACGAGATTGAAGCCTTGGCAAAGCGCTGCACTCAGTTTGCAGAGACACTCGGAGACTGTACAAAAATAAATGATTAAGTTATCGATAGTCATTATATTCTATTTCATTCTCACTACTTTTTCATCCCTCCTCATATGTTACCTAAGATTTATCTAGATAACCTTTTACTCAGCCGCGTTTGCACGTGTTTGCATTTGACAGGCCTATGTCCAGCACTGGACGTCTTTAGGCTGATGATTGCACGCTAACATTTAACTAGTATTGTGAAATTGTTTTTAATTTTAGTCATAAAATATTCTTAAGTCAAAATTATGACTAACTAAAATCATGCTTATATTGTGCATCGTTTACCGGGCGGCTGATTGTGGTCATGATGATCATGGTGGTCGTGGTGGTCATGATGATCGTGGTGGTCGATGTGTTCGTGGTGGGCCTCATGCTGCGCCTCACTGCGGAACGGAGAGAAGGCCGCCTCTCCACCCGGCGACCTGACCATCATAATGATGTTACAATATATAATATTTAAATATAAATACATTCAAAGTAAATATTTATAAGGTGCTAATTATTTATGCATATTAAAATTATAATTTATGCATTTGCTGTACGGCAAACAACACTTAAATACGAGAATTATTAGAACAACGCTCGTGCGCTTGCGCGGCAATGGCTCACCTGTTGTAGTTGCTAGGATACATGGCGGGATGCTGATGCATTTGGTCTAACCGCGGACTCTCGGACATGCTGCTGCCTGAAACATTGTGTCGCTTGGAACTAAATATAAAAAAGGGAATATAATACTTTTTTATTGTCGGGCGGAGGGGGTTGGGTGGGGGTGGGTTTTAAATTGTAGCGTGTCTTGATGCACCTGTCTAGATGAAGAACCTGTACAGACGTTGGCAAGATTTTATCCGATCTGTGTTCTGCGTCCAACTTGCCTTTCCTTTACGATTTTGAAGTTGTAGGATTTTCGTAGTGGAAAATAGTATTTCTATTAAGTTTGTTTAGTAGTATGGAGTGGAGACGGCTGCGTACCCTGATCACGCGGGAAGTAATCCTTGGTGTCGGCCGGTGGGTAGGACAGGCGCGGCGATCCGTCGTATAGCGAACCGCCAAAAGCACTGCTGCCGACGCCGACGCCTACACCTGCGCCGCCCACGCCAGGGGACGCCTCTCCGCCCGCCCCGCCCGTCTGGCAGGTAAGACACAATTTAAGGTGTTATTACACGATCCGTTGTATTTAAATTTTTTTTGCAGTTTCTTGTTAAGAGCAATATGGATAATACTGACTAAATAACTGATAATTTTAAAACTCAAACTTCTGCTGCGGAGCTCCAAAGCTTGATTCACTTCGCGATGGCATTATCCTTATTCAGTTTACCTTATTGAAATCTCAAATCTTTGCGAAGCTTCACTCACCTTATTATAATCTGATAGTGAAGAATTGCTATTACTGCCGGGGTGCATGTCCGTACTGCCCATTGGGCTGGCGGGCTCCCGAGGCGGCTCGAAGTCCAGCGGCACCGGCGGCGACACCGGCGCGTCGAAAGCCGGTGTCGGGAAGTGCTCCGCGTAGGGCGCCGGCGAGCTATGCTGGCTGTAGGGCGTAGTGGGAGAGGCGGTATAGCTGAGCGCTGCGGGGGAGGGGGCCCCGAACGGTACACCTCCCGCCGATCCGACAGAACCAACCCCCGCCACAGATGCCACGCCCACACCCGTACTTGGCGCCGGGGACCGCGCGTAAGGTGTTTGCGTCGTTACCTGTTAATGAGCAAGGGTTGTGTAAATAACAAATAGAGGGAGATTGAAAAGAAAACTGACGCAGTTACGTGTCCAAGCGATTGATTACCTGCTGCGCGGGCGTGGGCGCAGGCGCGGGAGAGCGGGCGTAGGAGTGTGCGTGCGGCGACTGCGAGTAGCGCTGCTGCGGCGCGGGGCTGGGCTGCTGGCGGTACGGCGCCGGGCTGCCGGCGTACAGCGGGCTGCGGGCCGCGAACGTGCGCCCCGCCGCGCTGCCCGCGCCCGCCGGCGAGCCGTACGGCGCGCGCGGGGGCGATGGCCCAGAGAATGCGGCTGGACTTGATGGGAACTGTAGATGGTTGGATGGATATGCCACATGTAGTTCGTAAACAAAGTGTGTGCGCGCGCGCGCGCGCGTTCATCTATTCAATTAACTTTAGTCTTAATTACTTTTATTCCGCTAATAGATGATCACACGTGCAATATTTAGAAAAAAAGAAAGAAAAAAATATTGGTCCATAACATGTTTTCTTTTTTTTTATATATATATAAAATAATTTACACACACAGTGTAACAGTACAGACATGGACTACGCTCAGTCTACATTCACAAAACTGATTTTCAGCGAAGCCATTTGATTGTACCCGTACACACTACCTTAACTTAGTACAGTGTTGAATGCAAGAAATACCACCAAAACGAAAACAAAGTAATATAAAGGATAGATACTTATTTTTTTATACATACATAACTATAATATTATTACTAGAAAACCAAAACCAAAAATCCTTCACAAAAATAATAATAATAAACAACACATGAAAACAAACGCCAGTAGGAAGTGCTGCAACTTACTCCGAGGATCGTCAGATTACAGTTTTTTTTTGCTCTATTATAAGCCATGCTTTATATGAGGCCTTAAAGCTATTAACTGTCTTTAAGTCTCTAAAGTGAGGAGGGAGATTGTTCCAACACTTCGTGGCGTTATATTTAAAGCTGCTGCGGAAGGCAGCCGAGCAATGTTAAGGTACTACGGGCATATTAATAGCATCTCTTGTGTTATACGAAGTGTTCTGGTCATGCATCCACTTAAGCTTTTTGTATATAAATATTTAGGGTTTTTATTTTTAATTATTCCGAAATGCAAATCTCTACGTATGTCCATTTTGAGCACATTAGCGCTGTTAAGAACGGACACAAAGACGTCTGCAGCAATTTAATAAATATAAATAAATGAAAGGCAAAGCAAAAATTAGACAGTTTCGCGGAGCGCTAGCCGTGCCAGAGCCGTTACCTGCGGCTGCTGCTGCGGCTGCGGTGTGGCGGCCAGCCGCTGCGGCCCGGGCGAGTATCCCTGGGAGCGCGGCGACGCGTACACGGCGCGCGGCGAGCCGTACGCGCCCGGCCCTGGCCCCGGCCCCGGGCCCGGCGACGCGTATCCGCGCGACAAGCCCAGCGGCGGGACCTCCAGTGGGCTCTCCATGCCACCGCTGCCACCCCCTCCGATTCCGCCGCCTGCGACCGTACCAGAATCTTACACATCATAACCAGTCCAGCCATAAACATTGTTACATAAATCTCTTCTTTTTAAGTGTTTTGAATATGAAACACGTATATTATTTTACAAACTTGTTTCGATTTTATGCCATTTCACATATTTTTTCGTGTTTATTATTAAATTACAACATGGAATAGGATGGGGTTGTTAAAGAAAATAGGATTGCAGTGATCACCTTGCAAAAAGTGTATATAAAACCGGTCCGGTCGCTCATATTCCACACACTTAAAAAGCTTGCTATCAGCCGTATGTTCGTATGTCGTACTATCAACAGATATGTAGTACATACACTTTCTTTGCCCAGAAGAAGACCAAAGAAGATCAGGGCGGCCGCGTTCTGTGCTGTTAGAACTACAAAGGCTGTTAATGCTGTTAAAACCAGAATTCGTCGAAACCTCATTAGCAAGCAAATCAAATAATCTTATCGCGAGAAAAGAAAATTCGCTCGGAAGCTCGGTGCTTATCAGGTCACGGTCGATGTACAGAACATGCCCTAAATCATGTTTACAATTAAAGATGGATGGAGTGGATCGATCAAAACGAACAAACCTTCTGTCGCGATGCAACGGCAGGTGAGAGGCACAGGAATGTCCTCTTTACAGATGAAACAATTTTCACGATTGAAGAACTAAGCTAACTACAAGAAGCAAAATGACAAAGTGTACGCTCACGGCTCTAAAGAAGCTGCTTAAGTGGTGCTGGTCGGATAGGTACAACGTGGTCATGGTCATCATCCTGTGCGTCAGTGATGGTGTGGTGGGGCGTGTCTTATCAAGGAGTCACAGAACTACATTTTTGTGAAAACTTCAGCCAAAGTGTCAAGATAACACAGTCTTGGATCAAGTTGTGAAACCTCTCAGCAATACACTTTTTAAAAATATGCTGTGGACTTTCCAGTAGGACTCTACACCTGGCACAGTCGAGGTCACAAGGCACGAACTACACAAGCCTGGCTTGAAACCAACGTTCCGGACTTTATAAGAACTGAAGACTAGCCCTCATCTAGCCCAGACCTTAACCCTTTAGACTTCAAATTATGGTCAGTTTTAGAGGACATGGCCTGCTGCTGCTCTAAACGACACGGCGACAATGAGTCTCTTAAAAAATCTTTGGAGCAAGCAGTGGCGGTGGTGGAGGTTTCCCTTGGAGGATACTGCGTAAATCCATAGATTCGTGATACGTGGACAAACAGACTAAAGGCCTGTATACAGAACAAAAGCCAAAGGCGGTCACTTCGAATAGAATGTTGTTTTTATATTTTGCTGAGACTAACAAATATGGTATTTATACAATTTAATAATATTACATTACCTCATTAAAGAAAACAATGCATTGACATGCACTCACAGAACTTACGGCCGGACTAGGTACATATATCACTACTACCTTTGCAGTGCTCTTGAGAAGTACTGAGCTTACCACAGAGTGCGGTATTGCCATAAACAAGATGATACAATCAAGAAAAGACAAAATTCAACGACAATTATTTTTAACGGTTGCAACTCTTCACTACGTTTTGTGTTATCTGTTGTCTTTGCAGCAGAGCTTCTGAGCTACTGACCTGCATTGTGCGGTTGGTAGTACGGCGAGCCATCCGTCATCGGTTGATGTTGGTGGTGCTGGTGCTGGTGGTGTTGCTGGTGCTGCACGGCGTACAGCAACGAGGACTGTGACAGCGGAGACGGCAGTTGCTGAAACTCTCCCTGCAGGAACTGCTGCTCGTGCGCCATCGCCGGCATCGGACCCAGCTGCTGCTGGAGCATCGGGTTGTTCTGCTGCAAATGCAACATATTATATGAATGTACTATTTATATATATATATATGTGTGTGTATTATATACATATATAAATATATATATACATATATATACATACATATATATACATACATATATATATATATATATATATATATATATATATGTTACCACATATCTATATCTGCTTGTTAAAGTGCATCTCCAACTAGTGAAGGTTGGCGATCAGCGTGATAGTTCTTTCTGTCTGGTTCGGCGGAACAATTTGGACGCTCTAGGTATGCCAACTCATTCCCTGATATTCCTCAACCATGACTTTTTCCTTCTTCCCACCTTTCCCTTTCCAGAAACTTTACCCATTATAGTCAGCTGTAGAATATCATATCTCTGATGACGGAGTACATGACCGAGGTAGGAGATTTGAAGTTTCTTAACCGTAAGCATGAGGATACGCTTTTGGCCAATTCATTAAAGCACACTGACATTGGTCACTCTCCGAGTCCAGCTGATAGTAAACGAGTATGTGAAGCGATGTTGATGTTTTTACAAAAGGACGTAATTACACTTGAAATTTGTCTAAGATGTTCCTTGATAGCAACCGCGATCGCAAAACTCTCTATAGCAACCGTTACAATGAAATGTTCATAAAAGTTAATTAGAAATAAAACAATGAAGGATTCATGTACTCCAAAAAACAAATGGCCTATAACCATACACCACAAATCATTCCGCGTCGAGTGATCGTGTTCCCGTGTCGTTATGTTCGCTGGTTTGTATATATATATACACATGTAGGTTGTTACTATTAGTTATTAATATAGTTTAAATCAGTAAGTTATCACCTACGACATCTCACCTCACCGACGGTTGGCTGGTAGCGAATGCCAACATGCTGTAAGGGTTTACAATAAAGAGTCGTTGTCACACCACTGCAAGCTACCTCCGCCGGACAGTGCAGGTGTCCGTGTCCGTGTCCAGATGCGCGTGCGTGTCCGTGTCCGTGTCCGAGGCGCCCGTTGCGGGAATACGAATACGACACTATCTGCGTTAACAGCTCGCGTTGTTTGTCGAATGTTTCAGCATATTGCCCTCGGTGATAATTTCCTTTTACAAACCTGTTGTTGCTGTTGCTGTTGTTGCTGTTGCTGCTGCTGCTGCAGTAAAAACTGCTGCTCCTCGGGTCGTATCTTCTTGGGTCGACCGCGTTTCTTCTTGGGCGGCTGCTCAGCGCCGGGCTCGAGCGTGGGCGGTGGGCGCGGCGCGCGGGGCGCTCGTGGCACGGTCGGCGCCGTCTCGCCGTTTTCAAGTTTGACCTTCTTAGGCCGCCCTCGCTTCTTCTTGAGCGGTACCTCCGTGCCGTCTTCTAATATAATCGTGTCGCCAGGCTCCGGTTCCATTGTTAATCTGAAATTAGATGACGATTACTAACATTTTGAAGGGAAAATAATGGCAGAGATATAATCATACTGTGTAGTGTTTGTCGGTACCTTCGTATCTCCATCTCCTCTTGCGGCCTGCGGCTCGTGTTGTCGGGGAAGACGAGCTCGGCCTCGTCGACGTGCGCCACCAGGCCGTTGAGGTAGTCCCGAAACTTCTTGAGCGCCGCATAGAAGGGCACCTTGTCGGCGGCACGCGGCAGCTGTGCGCACCGCGCGGACGACGACGGCATCACCCAAGTGTACTGCAACCGAACCAGAGGCGCGCTCTCTCTACCTCTCCGCACCAGTGACACACTGCCGCCTTAACCATCAATATAAGCCACTGGGAGCTAATCATAGTGGAATGGAACGCCGTTTTACACCGCTGCACCGTCCTGGACTGTTTTTTATATTAATTAGTCATTAAGTTAAAAAATGATTAAGCATTGTGGTCCGCGCACGAGGCTCGGCAGCGAGCTTTTCACTTACGGTGTTTGTCCCGGCGATGGTGTCGGGCTGCTTGCCGAAACAGAAATCTTTCTTCCCCGAAAAAACTTCGTAAATGAGCTTCCCATTGAAGACAGCTACTTTGGGCCGGAACGTCTGCAGCTTCTCGAGCAGAAGTGCTGAGCCCTCCTTGATTTCGCGTCGCGTCAAGTCTGCTGAGCCCTTGGTAGCGCGTGAGACCATATTCGTGAAACCGATGCCAAAATTTAAAAGCTGAAACCATCCGAATCGAGTAAGCAACTCACATTAATCAAGTGAATACATAGCCGACAAAGCCCTACGAGTCGCCAGTCTGAAGTAGCAATACAGGGTGGAATTCAGTGCTGGAATGACGACCTTGGGTCGGAAAGCGCTGCGTGAGCAGGCGGCCCCAGGCAGCAAGGTCAGACGACATTGAATGAACCGCTGCGAGCCATTGGACGGAAAATACGAGAGGCCATGTTAGAATTTATTACAAGAGACTTATGTCCAGCGGTGGAGGTCCATCGGTTGAGGTGATGATGATAAAACTAGTGGATTAATGTTAATTATGGTTAAGTATCAAAAGATAAAATAAAAAATCATAGATCAGATAAATATAGAATATAATACAGAAATATATATAAAAAATTTTACATGAAGTATGTAAACAATAGAAATCAATCAATCGCCGCTGCGCGTCGTGACGCGGGGTTCCGTGCATGTACCCCCAATCAAATAAACATTTTTAGGAAACGTTTCAATTAGTCCCTTCAGCTCTACCGGATAAAGTGAAAGTTGTTTTCACGTTGGACGTACTTTACTAATCGTTTGCATGAAATCGTCTATTTCCGTTTGAGGCCGGCGAGCCGCGACATCACTAAAACCTGCTTACCTTGTAGTCCTCGTCGGCGCTCATCTGTTCGCGCGTGAGCCCGGACAGGTAGAGACACTTCCAGAAGTGATTCCCTGGGCCGGCGTAGTGGTGCCCCTTGTACGCGGCAAACAGCCCCGGGTTAATGCCGATCTGGTGACGGACATGCGTGCATTTTTCAGTTGTGCATTCGCATTCAGAGGCCACGTGTATGCATTCAGAGGCAGTCAAACCTCAAATGAGATAGTGATGCATTCAATCATTACAACATTTAATCAAGAAATTGTTCTTAAACGGTTTTTACTTTTAGTCAAGAGAATCTTCCAGCGACTGGTTCTATATATCGTGACTTGTTAAATAGATAAACATTTATATTGTTACTTGGAGGTTTTCTTGTACACACATATATACTTAAATGAAGGAATGAAAAGGTAATGTAATGTAATGTGATAAAGGAAAAGCTTGACTGTCAAGCAGCCCACTCCGTGTTGCGTACCGAATGATGATGCGTCGGGGCGTGGGCTGCTAGAAAAGCTAGTGATGAAGTAAGTATAGTAGTAATATAGCATGCCGATCATACTCACAATGATGATGTCGAGGTTCTCGGTGAGGTGGTCGGGCAGCGTGCGCCGCGCCACCTCCTCCTCGCTCATGCCGTTGAACCGGTCGTGCTTCTTGCGCTCCTTGACCGGCCGCACCAGACCCTCCACGCCCTCCGCTTTTATCTCCATTCTGCAACGGAGCACCAGCTCAGCAAACTTACAGCTTAAACGACTCTATTGCGTACCACGCCAGAATCTCGTTCATTTTATGCAAAAAGAAACCTTTTTTCCTATTTATTTCATTTTGACAGCGACATAAAGTTGCACATGCAAGCAGATTGCAGCATTGAACGTACTACACCCACAACGGTTACGTTTTAAATATTATGTAGATACTATAAAAAAGAGAGGTTAGTTTTAATGAGGTTTAGTCGTTGATACCATAAAATATCAAGAAGAATTTCACACGAGTCCGTCCGTCCGTCCGTACGTACGTACCCGCCGCTCGCCGCGCTTGCCGCTTTCGATCAATGAACAAATTCGTCCACGTTAATTTGGCTGAACCAGAGACTTGCGAACAATTTGGTGGAACGAACAAATCTACTCTTACCGACCGGTAAGACAATGAGAACTGCATAACTGTGGATGACCAAAGACTTGCGAGGGTGCGCAAATATAAATATTTGGGTACGTGGCTTGAAGCTTGGGGAAGCGAACGGAGAACGAAGACGCGTTTCGCCGTGGCCAGCAAGTAACACATTTAAAAAGATGCACAAAATTCTTTGTTGTCGCAATCGTATAATACCCTTGCACGTTCGTCTCCTAAAATGTTACATCTGGCCCATTCTTCTCTTTACGGATTCGAGGATTGCACTATGAAAGAACACCTCAAGAAACGTATCCAGGCGTTCGAGATGTGGGCATACAGGTGCAGTTGTCATTAAGCAGGACTCGGAAGCTATCGAAAAAAGAGGTCCTACGGGGGTCCGAAGGGTAAACCAAAAGCGCGAACTTTTCATCACGTCACGAACGTCAAGACGAGAAAAGTATCTTATCTCGGCCAAGCACGAGGCACGAGAGATACGAACTGCTTCAACTGGTCTTGAAGAAATCATAGCTGCGTAACCTCAGGGAGTAGAACGGCGAGTGCCGCCCTATAGTGAATTGACTGCCAACCTCCGGTAGTCGAGAAGCACCTTATGACCGACCGTTAACGGAAACGCGCAATTATGGCGGGTGAGCAGCCGAAAAGAGATCGAGTAGTCTGCAGCGGAGTACCTTCGCGTGGGGTAGATAGACGACCGTGGGCTCGCGGTAAGTTAGGAGAGCAGCAGCTCGCGACGCGAACGTTACCCTTCATGTCCACTGTACCGCCTTCGTTTGCATTTTTAATTATCAATAACTGCAGCTTGTATATCAACAAATTTTAACCAGTATCAATGTGTGTGTGGGCGTGCATCGCGCTCGGCAATCGTACGATACAACGAGAACGTCTGACAACAGCATCACGAACGCGTTGACGACGGCCGGTTGACGCGACTTTTACTAAATACAATGCACAGTCGCTCATTAGCAACCTGTTTATTGTGGGTCGCGGGAAGCAGTGGCCGCGGCGACCAGCGGAGAACGGGCGTACTCTGAGTGGCCACCATTGCAGACAGAATTCTCTCTGAAGATATTTTAAGTAATAAATATAAACAAGATTTCAAATGCACAAGAAAGCGCACCGTACCGATTAGAACGTTGCACTGTCCGCGAATGGTGCTACTACCGCTGGGGCAGCAAGCCGCCCTGCCGAAACCAACCCGCTGCCCGCCCGCAACAATAACATCTTAATAGCAATTATTTCTGGTACTTCCGCAGCGTCTACTTCTCGCCGTTTAGATTTGTTGGTAATATTAAATTCTATGGAAAAATTAAAAAAATATTCAGGGCAATGAAAATTGATATCGTGAGCTAAAAAGACGAACCGCCAACGAATAATGGCGGTGTAAAAATTTTAACCAGGACGCGACTGTTACGTGTGATCGTACATGTCACTTATAACCAGGTGAGCGAACCGTTTGGCTTGTTGCATGATTGAATAAAATAATGTTGAGTATCATCTCAGCTGTTCATGTGCCGTTATACGAACGCAAGATATTCGGGCAACGCAGGCGGGCCGCGCCGAGGTGGCGGCGGTCGTGACATCACCGGCACCACCGCCACAACCAGTGGCGGCGCACTCGGGTGAGCAGCACCCGTCACCCATCTGGACGTCCGTCCGCCAGCGCCACGTGTCACGCCGGCTAAATATACTCCTCTTGTTAGAACAGGGTGTAAATAGAAAAATAATTGGTGGTTAGAATTGTGCGGGTGTTTCTTCGTACGCTTCAGGCGCCAAAAACATTAACAACATCTCAAAGAACATTCATAAAGCTCTTATAAAATATCCCGAAATTGTATTGTACGTAATCGAGCTGAAAACGACTTCAAAGTTTACACCGCGGGCGCGGATACCCACGCGCGTTAGCTTTCAAAACAAAAATGTTACGTTCGTGTGCGTGTGCGTGTGCGTGTGCGCGCTGGAGCGTGTGCGCGCCGCCGGCTATACCTTGAACTGATTTTTAGCGGGAGCGCTGCGAGCACGCGCGCCACGTACGGAAATACAGCGCGGCAACACGGAGCACGAGGACGGGCTTTGCGTATTCAGCGGCCGACCGGTACATCTCGATTGCTGCTGCAACTGCATCCAGCTACACGCACACACGTACACAGTAAACATTGGACAACGCAGTCCATGAAACGAACCACGACAAATATTACAATGCACTTCGGCTGTATGATGGCATACTATGTTAAAATTATCTACAGAAGCTATCGGAGAATATAATTATTCACCGACATTGTCCATTGGAAAACTCGTTCTAACTACTTATCTGGTGTTCCACCCTCGTCCCAGAAACCGGCCTCACCTCCAATTCCAGTAAGCGGATATCATATATGAGAATGTCTAGAATCTATCATCTATTTTAAGTGCCGGAGTCCGGATTCGCATCGCATTAAACATCACAAAGGAATGAAATATGTGTGTCCGTCCTCACAACGCTCTCGCTTCCAGAGCCTGTCGCTTAAGGAGGAGGAAGATTGTGAGGAGAGAGGAATGTTGTCGAAAGCTCAAGCTAAGTAAGGATTGAACTTTCGCACCTGCACCTTGAAGTAGTACAGCGCGATTTTTCCCACTTCCACAATTGATCTATTGTAGTATCTAATTCTTTACGTTGTTACGTCACAACAATACAACAGTAGATACAAATGTAACGATTAGTGAATCTCAAGTGTTTAATGGTTGCTTTACACGTATGCAGTCCTCCCATTGTCGCGCGGATGCACTCCGGTGAAAGAGTTGCATTCGCACCCCGAAATGTGTGGTATCTAAATGTTCGTTGCCGAACGAACCCACTCATAAATCGAGTGAAATCTGAGTTTTGTGATTTAACTGTCCGCAAAAAAATGATGTTTGTGTAAGGCTAACGTACAGAACAAAGCGGAGTTGCCGCACCCGCTCCCCTGCCCACCTCCATCCAGCCTACTCCCGCGCAACGATTATGCGCTTAGAAGCTGTTCATATCGCTGCGCCGCCGCCACGTTCGCACAATGGCTCTTTTTTTTATTCCGCAAAAACTCCATAAAAAATCCGTCGACACGCAGACAGCGGACCGCAAAGTGAACGGAGAAGCGCGGTGCGCACACCCCTCCCCGCTCCCTACCGCTCGCGCCGGACTCACCCGTGCGCCGGCCGTTCTTTTACACCCTCCACGCTGAAAATTGCAACCCTAGACAATTGATTTGTATCAGACGAGCTCTTTCGCCCGTCAAACGCCGCCTCCGCTCGAATAGGGCTGCCGAAGGGAACGGGCGCCATGCGGCAGGCATGACGGACTCAACCTTGCAGATGTTTTTTCCGACAGCCGCCTTGCCCATCAGATACTGTGCCATGAGAAGCTGGGATCATGTCTGGTCCAGATGTTCATAGATTTAAGCTGAAGGGGGGTCCCACGTGCACCTGAAACCCGGGAATGGACTAGACCGTGGTGTAGAGCACGTGGTTACCTGCTGCCCCGTCTACAGGAATCGGCGCTTAGAGTGTGAATTTTAGATGAAGAAGATAAGTGCCGGTGGTCGCATCGCATTTTACATGAGAGAAGTAAGTGGGAAAGTGTTAACCAGGGGAAGTTTTTTTTCATAATGGAAAATGAGAAACAGGATAATGTGAGTTAAGTACATAACTACTCACGTGCAAAACAATATTGTGAGAGCACCACTATAATGAAATAGATAATAGAGCAAACATGGTTGTAGGATAAGAAGAAATAAAATAAATAATGTTATAGATTGTTATAATAGCAATGAATGATGTCCCAAGAGGCGATGCGCGACAGAGGGAATGAAATAGGTGCGGACGAAATTGTGATGGATGGAATGAAGGAATAGAACTGTACAAGAAATAATATGAGTAGTGAAACAATAACACTTGACATTAAGTCTTACTACGCAGGGGAAAGAGTTTAAAAAAAAATAGGTTACTGCAGCACTGTGTACCCGACGCCCACCTCGGATCTCGAGACCTTTCCATGGGATCGTGGTTCGCGCTCCGAAATAATTCGGTACATTGCAACTGTAGCACAATAATCTGTCCTCGCCGCTGCAGTCCCACAACTACCTTCGCGGGGCAGTAGTTTAGCGTGAACGGGTTCTATGAGGTCCCATATAAGGTTAAATCGCTGACTCAACTCGTAAGATATTAGATAACACGAGACTTGCCAGCAGAGCTATTAAGCTGGAGGTGTCACCTGAATTCGCCCAGGTAGCGACACTTGTTAAATCTTAAGACGACGTGCACTATGTGCTGGTGCGTTGAATACATCATACTCAAGCAATGAACAAAAATATAATTATGGTTACAAAATAGAAACTTAAAACAGTACAGCATCTAGTATCCTACCTAGCGCCACGCAGCCAGAGTACTTCTTTACTAGAGCGCTTTATCACCAAAGACTACATCACCGCTTACCATCAGGTGGAATCGTAGTCAACCACCAGTCTATGCAATAAAAAAGAGACAGAGAGGCAGGCAGGCGTATGGTTCGTCTCGTCGCTTGTGGATTAAAAAAATAATAAGAAGCCCGATCCCAGCATCATAGGGGACATAAGCCGGCAACGGTAGCCGGAAACGCCGCCGGGGCGCTGCGACGCAATCGTCCTCACTTTCCCCAGTTAACACTATGTGTAGAGGGATCGCGGCGGATGCACACATAACAAGCGTAAGCTGTCTACAGCGCAAAGCGGACTCACCCATTTTCATCCTTGATTTTCTTTTTGCGACCCCGCTTTTTTGGCTGGTTGAGCATGAGTTGGTGCGGGACCGCGTGCGCGTGCTGGTGCGCGTGCGCATGCATGTGCTGGTGCGTGTGGTCGTGCGGCGTAAGATGCGGCGGTGGCTGGCCGAGCATTGCGCACATCGCCTCCTCCTCCACGAAGGAGTAGGGGTCGTCGCACTCGCGTTTCACGCCGCCGTAAGCGTCTTCGTCGCGCTTATGCGGTGCGTAGTGTAGCGTGTGCTGCTGGCTCATGTCGTATGGCGCCTCGGGCTCGCGCTTGTAGTACGGCTCGGGGTATTTGGGGAAGGGAAAGTGCTGGTAGGGCTCCGGCTCCGGCTGCGGCTGCGGTGGTTCGTATCGGTAGGTGGGATCCGGGAAGCGCGCCAGCATTGGCTCGTAGGGCGGCTCCGGGGGAGGCGAGCGCGGAGCGGCCGGCGAGCCCTCCGCACTGGAGGCCTTACGCCGCGCCGCCTCGCCGCTGTTGCTCGTCTCATAGCCGTCGTCCTGGCTCTCCGGCGGCTTCGGCTTCTCGTCGCCCTCCTCCCTGCGGCATCATTACATCGCATGTTATATTATATCAAAGAATAATTACGTGTCGGTGTTTAGAGATTAAATGAATAAATAATATAAAGAACGCAGTGTTTCGACATTGCGCCCGCGCGAACCTCCGACACACCTAAGTTAGCAGGGTACGTTCACGGGAATGTATTACTTCGCTACTCATTCAAAACAGACTCAGTACCTATCTACACCTAATCATCGGAAATCGCCAAGCGCATAATTTGTGTAGTTCAACGATCGAATAGCCGGGCGGCGGGCGGCAGGTCGGACTGCACAGCTCCTCGCGCAATCTCCCCGGGGCGTGCGGCGCACGAAGAGGCGGCCTCAAAAGGAGCAAGCCACTCTGAACTAGTGTAGGCGAGTTTGACCGACACATATGTTAACATGCAACGACATAAGGCGCTAGTGTTTGACCCGTGTGAAATTATTGCTGTCAGTATTCAATGTCGACAACAATTACTTCTCTTATGCCTTACTTTTGTTTGGGAAAATATTTCCACAGACCTTCGCAGACACTATCGGAAAATAATACAGACTACAGTGAAACAAGTATATTTTATTGTACGGGTGCTTTCCTCAATAGCATTTTTTTAGACTTAGTGAGTTCTAAGGGTGCTTGCTGCGATTTATTTAGCATCAACCTAGGTTACTCCCCCCCCAACAGGTTCCCGCCTTGTCGTGGCGAAGGGGCTCAGTAACCGTGGCGGGGTCCCTCACGGTGAAGCAAAGAGGAACCTACCCTGCCGGCTCGCAGCGGAGGGCCGGCCCGAGGCGGCCGCTCAAGGTTAGAGCACCTGTTGGATAACTGGAGCTCACCGAAGAGGCCGGGGGCGTCTTCATGCTGCCCTTTGAGGCCAGGCTGCAGGGGCTGTTTTGTACTGCCCTTTGCAGCCGAGGTGGAATCGCGGAGGAAGTACCCTCTGCGACTAACAACGGGTGGCGGCGGGCCCAACATCGGATTCGCCGCAGGGGGCCGGGAGAGTTTTTTCTCTTGGCTCCCATGGCTTCTGGGTGACGGGTTCCGGGAAGCCGACACCTATTACTTTTCATACTGTATGTATAGGTACGTGGTGCTGCAAGTAATTGTTGTTATTTGACCACTCTAGGCACTTCACACCGCACCTCGAGGACATCAACATTAGCCTGATGTCTAAACAATACTAAAATGTTATGTGAAATGTGATTGAATGTTACTTTGTTTTACATGGGGGAAATATGTCTACGCATACTCGTCCTCGCGGTCGCAAGGACGGGTTATGTCGGACTTGCACCGGTTAAAACCACCACGATGTTCCGCCTCATCGCCTGATGGCAGGGTCACGGGAACGCTTTCGTTCGCAAGCGCGGACCTGCCGGCGCTGGCTGCTTTCGCAGCCCTACCTCGGGAAGAAGGAATAAACCCTCTCTTTTCAGGACACGCCGGAACATGCAGCGCGCATCCTCCTCGGGCTTCCGCAGTCGCGCGCAGACGCCTTGGGAGCCAAGAAAGAAAACTCCCGTTTCCCTGCGGCGGATCCGATGTTGGGTCCGCCGCCATCCGTTATACGGCCGCGGAGGATAGGGAGAGCGACGCATCGCAATACCGACACTCCTCTTCCCTCGCGACCGCACCGCCTCCGCATCCACGATGCGACACCGTTTGATTGCAGAGGGTACTCCCTCCGCGACCCCATCCCGGCTGCAGAGGGCACTTCCCACCACCTCCCATGGCCCCTCCAACCATCCGGTTATATGGGCCGAATCGTCGGGGTCCAAGACCCCTACAAATTGTTTTTTCTCTCTTTCCGGTTGTCCCTTGCGTCCTCTCCCCTTTCTGGGGCGCGCAAACATCACGAACACAGCTTCGGCGACGCTCCACCGTCGCAGTACCAACTCTATGGTTGCGTAGATTTGTGACTGGTCTGGTCTCGCTCCAACTCGCTCCGGATCTCGTACCATCGATGCGCGAAATCTCTCAGCCGTCTGAAGTTCACTCGTGAACTCACCAAGTCCGGGTAGTAAACTGGACCTATGCTCGATCGCTGCATCCTATCCATCATCTCGCGCCTTGCCTTTTCATACAATGGGCACTCCCACAGTGCATGGTGCACGTCCTTCGCCGCGGCCGGGGTGCAATAGCACGCGCTGTCCTCGCAAAGTTTCATCGCACACAGATGCTTACGAAAGCAACCGTGCCCGTTCAACAGTTGCGAGACTTGATAGTCGGGTTCGACCTAAGTTGCCTCGAGCCGCCGCCTCACGCACGGGTAATATCGGTATAGCTCCCTACCGCTCTCCGACTTCTCCCACCGCTGCAGAGGGCAGTATGAAACCGCCTATGCAGCCGGCTGCAAGGGGTAGCATAAAGCTGCTCCATCGCTTCCTCCGGGGGTGGGGCTGTTAAAGCGGCCAGCGCCGGCAGGGTCGCGGTTGCGAGCGAAGGCATTCCCGTGACCCTGCCATCAGGCGATGAGGCGGAACATCGTGGGGCTTTTAGTCGGTGCAAATCCGACATAACCCGTCCTTGCCACCGCGAGGAGGAGTATGCGTAGGCATTTCCCTCACGTTAATAAAAAAAAACGTTTATTGAGTTATAAGTTTATTTAATCAATTTGTACGTAAGTGCAGGTGGACTTAGAGCTTGCTGAAAATAATGTGTGCTGCGATCCCTCTGCCGCAAGTTCTCCTTGGCCTCCAGACCGGGCAGCGTTTTGACTGCTTCGGGCAGCTCTCGCAGGGACCACGGCGTCCTTTTCGTTATAAAATAAATATTGACAGCGAACGTGTCCAAACCAAAATTATTTACACTGACCGTGTTCGATGCTTTATTGGCGCGAGGTAATGCCGAGTCTCTTTATTGACTATGCAGCTACGTAGTGTACAAGAGTTTACAGTACGACCTCCTGCTAAGGGTACGGTTAGGGATGGAAGTACACAAAATACTCGTAGGTAGAAAACGAGGGTCTGCTCAGACGGCTCATTTTCGAGCGTTCCACTATAAACGTCTATCTAACGTTGGGTGAAATGAGTCGATGAGGGTGTTTCCGGCCGCACCGTCGCCTTATACTTCTACACCCACGCATTCAATCGGTTGAAGTTGTATACAATAAAGAGCATTTTGTGCCTCAAACAATTTTTGAAAATTCAAGCTAGCATATTTACAATTTACTGACCCTGATCAATAAATCCAAACTATATATTTTTAAGAGCGGCCCGCGGGATCCTCATTAACAGCGCGAGTACAACCAGAACGATATTTAACTAATATCGCGAAGCGATCGCTAATTAAGAATATCGCACATTAAGACGATATTGTCAGTTCCCTTCGGTTGAAGCTCGGCTTAATTATAATTTTTTCGTACCATCAGCTCCGCCCGCTCAGTCTCGCTGGAAGCGGTCAGTGGTACGTGCGCTAGTCACGCGGGAATCACCGCTCACTAATTAGTGGTAAGGAACGAGGGGCCGGCTGTACGGAGTGCAGGTGAAATTAGTCACCTGTCAGCTGTAAACAGGTTTAGCGTGAGAACGCGTCGCGAAGTACGCGTGCGTGTGCGCGCGCGCCGCTATCGCTGGATCTGCGAAGGCCGCGGGGAGCATCGCCTGACGCAAGAGCACTGGCTATAAATAACAGGTAAAACCGCGAAATCGAAATCGGATTTCCCGCTGCCGCCTTTTGAGTTCAGTTCCTTCCGTTAAGATTTTGCCTCTGAATGTTCCCGGCGTCGTACAACCACTGTACCGGCCGACTCCCGACGCACTATGCCAGCCGAATCACCGCGAAGGGTTCCCCAAGCGAACCTTTACTCGCATTACGGTTGTTGAAGTATACCTCTTTGTTATATACAGCCACACATTGTTATGGGCTTTTCATTGCTCCTGTGATATAGTTAAATAAGTTTGGGTTTCTCCTAAATCCTATCTGATAAATTCCTACTACATACCGAGTGATTAGCACACTTTAGTCTACTTGGACCCTGCTGCTGCAGCTACTGCACTTCCTTACCTTTAGATCTGGTACAAAAATAACCAGAAATAACAAAAATCTAAACATGGTCTGGTGGTGCGCAGGACACACATATTTCATGAACTAGGCCATACTACTCCAGTAGTGGGGTGGTACGAACGTTGGGTTTCCTATTCAACTGTATATATTTCATGTTGAAATATAATGAGGCCGCATATGGTGAAGTCTGATTACATTTATACTTACTATTTGCGCACAAAAAAAATTATAATTGAGTGGACTACAGTATAAGAAGCAGGCGGCGCGGGTGCAGTGCCAGCGCCGCGTGTGTCTTTCGTTAGGATGTCCCTCTCTATATTGCTATTCGTTAAGGGGCAATGGCAGGCAGCAGTGTGACCAGCCCTGTAGTCTCGGGCTAGTGAGAATAAGACTAAGGTAAGCCCTGCCTGGCGTAGAAGGCGACTAAAAGGGCCTGGGAGTTTCGCAGGCCTTGAGGGTGGGGGCCCTTATCGCTCAACATGCGAATCTGTGTGGGATAGCCTAGGAGGGTTAAGCCCCTTCTCAAAGATGTGTTAACACAAAGTGTAGAGGGGCACCGGTGCGTTCTATACGAGATCCCGGAGCCTCTCCGAATGCACTGATGCAAGGCACCGAGGGGGTTTTAGTGAGTAAAAATCTCACATAACCCTGACTTCCCCCCCCAGAAGCAGGGTATCTTTCGAAGATTTCCCACGAAACAAAAAAAAAAAGGCAGCAGTGTGACAGAAGCGGCGTTGTGCGCGCACCGCTTTTTATAGGGAATTGGTTAATTAATAGCTGTTACCCAGTTGACGTTGCAATACTGGACACAACGCTGACCCGAATATATCGCTGACCGCATTGCAGTACACTAGCAAAGTGTGCGTACAGCCGAAGTACGCAGCAATACACACTACTGGACAAGCAAACACATAGCACATAAGATGCACTAAACCGCACCGGAATTTGCCTGAAATAGTGCAATTGACTAGCACGCCGAAGCTGCGGGCGCGTGCATTAGGAAGCGTTTGCCGCCGCCTACCGTGCACGTTGCGTTGCACGTAAATTGTATCGTTATTTCGTTTATCTTATTCCTACAATCTAGCTGTGAAACTAAAAACAAACGGCTCCATCACAACGGCCAAGCCGCGCCGGACGCGCACGCCACCCGCCGCTTATCCGTCCCCACTTCACTACTCGGCAGCACCGGCTCGACCACTCGCTGGTAACCGCGAAAGCGACGATCTAATCGAATCACGAAAAGGTCACAGGATCGAAGCCGCCAATTAACTATTGTCGCAAACCGCCTAGAATTAGTGTTTGGTATTTAGTTAATATCCCCTGCGCAACCGTTCGTCGACAGCGCAGCGGTGCAAGATGCATCAGTACAATTTGATCGATGGGTGAAAATTTGTCGATCCGACCGGGCGGCTCCAGAGGTTGCGCAGTTGACTAAACATGAGATTTCATACACAGACATATTATTACGAATTTGTCGTTTTTTTAATTGGAATGTGTTAAAACATCCTTTTTATTGATGTATTTTAAACATTAAGGCGTAGATGACACTTGATTGTTTTTCAAAAATTGCATGGAGAAGACTAAAACAAATTTTATTTACATGTCTAAATATTATAATTAAACTGAATCTACTAAAGCTTGCTCTGGTATTCATCACTGTCACTAAATTATAAATCCAATTGGGATCCTGGTCTAATTGGGTAACATCACAAAATTTTACTTCGGTTTCCTTCCGACTCTCTAAAAGAGGTTAACTTGTTGCAAAAAGACTTTTCCTTTTCTTTTTGCCCATTACAGGTCTGGTCACCCAAATAAGAGGATCCAAAAAAAGTAAAAACCATATTTAAAAAACCCTTGTAACTTTTCTTACTCGACCTTTTCTGAAAATGTGTTCTCTAAATCGTCGGAAATCCTCATTACAATTTTTGATGTTTTTTCTGATAATCTACCACTTGGAACTATTACGTCAAGGGCAATGATATATGATCCATGTACCAATAACGTATGTACAGCAGAACAGATGCAGTACCAACTGTGTATTTCAACATACCTGTTCGCAATATCCATGGAGTACAATTTAAATTTCTGAGTATTGATATACTACTCTTCAGGAGTTGATTTGTAAAAGTACGGCAAACTTATAAATCAATCGGTGGGCTACGGGAGCAGATTTGTACTACCCTTCGCAGCCGAGGTGGAGTAGCGGTGGAAGAAGATGGAGAGGAGTGACGATATTTCGATTCGCCGCTCTCCTTACCTGCCGCGACTAAACGGTGCTGCACTACTGATGCGGCGGCGCTGAGGTTGCGGGGGAAAAGTAGTGTCGGTATTGCGTTTCGCCGCTCTTGCCATTGTCCATGGCCGGATAACGGTTGCTGGCGGAACCCAAGATCAGATTCGCCGCAGGAAGGAGCCGGCGCTGACGGCGTCGCGGAGGTGTGCGAAAGCGTTCCCGTGACCCTGCCTCGCTCGCAGCGGAGATATGGCGCGATTTACAGTCTTCTCCAGCAAAGTTTTTGAAAAACCATCAAGTGTCGTGCCCTTGCCTATCATCTACGCCTTAATGTTTAAAATACATCAATAAAAAGGATGTTTTAACACAATCCAATTAAAAAAAAGGATAAATTTGTATGTGAAGATGTCCATGTGAATGAAATGTCATGTTCGGTCCACTGCGCGGTGTGCCAAGAATGGGACGGGAGATGTTACACTGAGAATAAAAAATATGAGTGCGAAAATATGTATAGGAAAATGGAACGGCACAAAAAGAACCCGCTGACGGTTGCGCTGGACGTAGATTTGTGTTTGGGCCAAAGCGGTAAATTATAATAATATCAGCTATAGTGAGAGTGAGACTCGGTAATTAAATGCAAGCAGGCTGGGTGTGGATGCGATGCATGCATATGCACCACTGTAACGTGATGCATTGTCACTGATTCTCAGCACAGAAGTAAGGGGTCAATGACAAAGGTACAATTACAAAATGAAATCGGACAAAAGGCGTTGAGAGACATGTTACAATGTTACGGCACCCATTAAATAAAATCAACAGGCGGCAAGTCGAAGATTCATCGCGCGTCAAAGCAATGCAATAATATAAAAACGGCGGCGCGTACTCCACTGTACGCAGGCGGCAGGGCGGCAGGGCGGCAGGGTTGCCGCGCCCCCAACCCGGCACCGTCGTACCGCTGTTCCGGTTATATTACATACATATTAAGTAAATGTAACATTTCTCTTCCCATGTTATATTGTTGTTCGGTATGCCGTTTCACCGTGTATAAAATGTAATAACTAGAAACGGAGACATGCGGATGGATGTATGTCGCGTGTGTACAACCCTGGGGACAGCTGATCGCGGCTATCGGGCCCCGCCGGACGCATTATGCCGCAATAATCGTAAATGGCGCACCGCGAGCTCCATTCATAAAAGCGAGTTGAATTATTACATGTAGCGGCCGCCGCCGCCGCTGCCGCCGCCGCCGCCGCGCGTGCTAGTAAACAAAGCAATAACACGGCGTCACTACGCACGCGCCGCGGCAACACTTACTGAACACGACGGACGGTGGGGGGGCGGGCGCGCAGTTACAATCATTTGATTGATGCTAATGCAATAGTTATTATAATACACGAGATCTCCTGTGGCGTGTACGATAAAATTGTTTGTGATAAAGTATTGAATTCGATCGATTACTTCAAATTAACGAAATAAAATTATTATTTATAAAGTCGGTAAAATAACTTCATTATTACAAGAGCAGCGATCCCCGGTAACTCCTACTGACCGCGTGGTGACAATGAATAACGAAGCGGGAGAATAACCGATGACCCGGTCCACGAGGACTGCTACGTGGTCCTCGTTAAGAAGCTTATCGGTCGGACCGATTTCAATCGCCAGATATTTAACGGTGTTTTAGTTTGCAAATCGATACCGTCGAGAAATATATAACCTTAAATATAATTAAAACAATCTAAAAAATTCGAGGAATTTAATCTCATATATACAACAAAATGCAACACGGCGAACTGGATCCGATTGAAGTGATCGGTTCACCCCGGTCAGAGCCACGATTTCAGCAGCAAGCACCAGCAGCCTCACATCAACCGGTCGTTCGACAAAAGGCACAGCACCAGGGCGCACAAGTTCCAAGTTTTTAAGAGTCAATCGGCGGACATGCGTGCGTCTCGGGTGTCGTCTTTATCATTTCACACGGCGCGGAGATTGGCCCGCTGTTGTTCCGGCGGCGCTGGAGTTTGTGATTGGAAACAGTGACCATGTACTGCGGCGCGAGTACTCAGATCCCTTTACCACGTACCGAGAAACCGAGAACGGGCACCTGCACTTTCCGACAAATGTTTTTGCACGAATGTAGAATCGGTAGTCGCAGTAAATGTTCTCTTCGTACGAGATACACGTCTGTGTGGGGTTAATATTTGAAAGAAATTCATGAGCTTTTAGATCATCTTTTCTTATTATAATTTTGACATTTCATTAATCTCAAGGAAAGTGATGTTTCAAATAGAGCAGAGTGGAGTGAAAGAAGTAAGAAAGCAGACCCTGTCATAAGACGGGACAAATACGAAGAAGATATTGCACTAATCTCTGTGTGAATAGGATCTAAATTAAGAATCTATATTTCAAAATACATATCATGTTTAAAAGTAGTTAGAAATGTCCGTGCCGGCGGCTCACACAATGCCCGGCCCGTGCCCGTGTGTGCCTGTCTGTGCCCCGGCAGTGCTCGGCGCTCGGCGCTCCGCCATCAATCAGGGCTCGGTCGGGCGGCTACACTGACGTCGCCCGATCGCTCGTCCGACCGCTCGCCGGCCTTTGTTAGCCGGGAAGAATAATCAATATACGCCCCAGCTAATGCCACATAGCAGTACCTGAGACACGCGCACGCACGCACGCACGCACGCACGCACGCACGCACACACGCACACACAACACACTACCACTTCGAGTACCAGGCCCGTTAACTCCTTCGGAACTACGGGGGCGGGTTCCAGACCGCTATCCAAATTACGTCCGCGACATTCTCTATTCTATTCTCTACAATAAGCGAGAAGCTCGCTTTAACCGAGCACCGATAACTTATATAAGGTAACCGGTAATTTGTATAAGTTGCAACCGTTGAGTTGATTCATGGATACAAGTACCGCGGGCGATCCGCGAATGCACTACAACAAAGCGCACTACAGCACAGCACAGCATAGCACAGCACAGCCCGCCTGCCGCAGGTAAACACGAAAGGCGCGCGGCGGGCGCGCGGCGGGCCTGCACGGTGGCTTTAAAATAATGTTTCATAAATAATTTTTTTCGCATTTTCATGTTTCTTTATTATATCACTTACCACCAGGTGAACGTCTTGTCGCTGGGTGGAATGAAAAAAAAATTTTTAAACATTTTTATTGATACGTTTTGAGCATGAAGTTTTTTTTATTTAAAAAAATATTGTTAGCTAATTTTAGCCAAAGTAATTAATAACCACATTGATTATTTTCCCCTTTTAGGACAAATTTCTTTGAAACCTGGCTATTTCCTGCACGGACTAGGGGCAGCATGCCCTCTGTCGGACTGTTTGCATAAAAGAAATGTTTTCTTACCTACAATAAATTATTTGCAAGTTTTGATATTGGTTTAAAAAAATTACCACCCCTTGAAAGAAAAACAGTTAGCGTGTTCTCTACTAGTGTAATTATCACTTCTTTAATTATATAATTATAATCCATTCTTTATCATGTAACAGCATTTTTTTCCAGTCTCCCATTAGTTCTGTCTCAACATTCATTTGACCCGCTGTCTACATGTGTGTGCGTGTGTGCGCGCGTGCGTGTGTGTGTGCGCGCGTGCGTGTGTACGTGTGCGTGCGTGTGTGTTGTGTGTGTGTGCGCGCGCGTGCGTGTGTACGTGTGCGTGCGTGTGTGTTGTGTGTGTGTGCGCGCGCGTGCGTGTGTACGCGTGCGTGCGTGTGTATGTGTGTGCGTGCGTGTGTGTGCGTGTGTGTTGAATGTGGTGCTATGGACCTATTAGACTAACTGATTTTGTTGTAATTATGTAAATGTGTAATTGTTGTTGGTTTACCTTAATCATTTATTCGTTTCAAGCGCCAACTAAAGAAGTTTATATAAAAACTAAAATTATTTAATCGAACTCAATCTGAGAAATAGAGCACATGCGTCTTGATAAATAAACCACTACCAACACTAACAAGTGTAACATACAATTAATTACGCGATAAAAACGTTTTTATTTAAAGAATTATGATCAACTGGAATTGATTAAACCGAGGATAATTACGGACCAAGTCTATTTTACACGAGGGTGGATGGCTCCATGACCACGAAAGCTGTTCAAAATAGGGAAAATGTTAATAGTTTCAGAAATAGGCTTAAGCTCTTATACTTGCAATAGGTACTTCTAGAGATTAAGCTATTAAGTTAATATATATACACAGTGGTGGTTATATAATTAGAAACACTTCATATGAATAAAGAAAGAGTATAACTTGACATGTGTATATTTTTATGAACATACAAATGTTTGTAAATATATACACATTCAATAATTAATCATCACCCTATTTAGTTCCAACAAAAACATCAACGCTGGGAAGTGACTACGTATATGTAAGGGCGGCAGACCCTTTGATAGCGAGGCAGCAGGGACTCGGTCGCAATGTAATGTAATGTAATGGAGGATGCGAGGAACAGAGGATGCGAGCATGTTACAGCTGTTGCGCGGCGAGGCGTGGCCCGTCAGGTGGCAGGTGGCGCAAGGCGAGCGCTTCCAGAGTGAATGTATCAATATATTGATATTGGACAGCGCGTCTTCGCGAATCGCGATCCTTCACTCCACTCCTCCGTCGCGCCGGGGCACTCGTGTGCGATGTGAAGAGAGAGAGGTATGAGACGTGGACAGAGATGTTCCGTTTACTATGAGCAAACTGTTCACCTGCTGTTGTTGGCCAGGCTGGGCGTGGCGTGCGCGTCCCTCGGCGACCTGCCGCTTGCTAAATTTAACACTTTCGGTTTACTTATTTTTTGCCAACTTGACAAGTTGCTTTTACGTATGTTTACATAAGTTTACACAATATTTTCTTATTTGAAACATTTAGCACGGTCCTGCAACATAACCTATAAAACTGTATCAGTTACTCTTTAATCGATGATTAGTATGTAATATTTGGAGTGAAGCAAAAGTGGAATTAGATTTTGGTTTCTTACAAGTTCAGTACCTATTATCTTAAAACAATAAATATTAATGACAAAAAAAAATAATGTTTTTTTAGTTTTGAGTTAATTTTTTGTTATATTTGAAAGACTGCGCCGTAAAGTGCAATTAAAATATCAGATTTTAGTTTTCGATTAAAAACTATTAGTTAAGCAAATTAATTTTTTAATTGTGATTTGTTGAAATGAAACTTTAGCTCTAATAAAATTTTACACCGATTTTTGTCCGGTACAACACAGTACGTAATGCACTCTTTCATATTACGTACATATATCATCATCAGCTGATCCGTCCACAGCTGGACATAGACCTCCCCCAAACATCTCCACATCGATTGGTCCTGCGTTGCTCGAAGCCAGTGGGATCCCGCAAAAGTGAAGTGCGCATGATTTATTTAAAAAATATGTAAAATAATACTTTGAACAAATTAACAAGGAAAATCGGATAGCCCGCAGACGTAAACGAAACACGAATGATACGTGATTAGGATAACATAAAAAAGAGTATGATCCCACCGGTGGGACTTAGTGGGGTCACGTGTACACGTATTATACAAGCAACGTGCCTTACGAGACAATGCTAAATATAAATTTCTCTTTTGTCTCACTGTTAAGGAATCGCACGCAAGTTAAATTTACTTAAAAGAAAGCGAGCACGAAGAAATAAATTTAATTAAGTCGCAAACAATTATACAAGATTGAAATTAATTTCAAATTCAACTGTGTGCGTGGTGTTGAACCTGGTCAAAAAGCTACTATGGCACTGTTAGTGAATGCTCCAAACCAGTCCCGTTTCTCAGCCGCTGCGAGAGACAGACACCGATAATTTCTCTCTCTTCTTTAATTAATTCAGCGATGGAGCAGCTGAAGGTCCACACCGCACAACGTGTATTACGAAGGAACAATCGTCATCGCATCTATGGCGAGTGGAAGAGTTTTAATAATGGCTAATTATAAACACTTCCGCTTACCAAGTGGCGTACGGCCTGCACCGGTTCTAACAAAGGATGGTTCAAAGCAGCGCGTTGTGCGCGGAATGTTTCCGCCGGGCGCACCACACACCACACACCACACAAGGTACCAGTCTCGGATCTATGCGACTACAACCAACAAAGTGTCACGTGTGCCGGGGGTGCGCTGCAAACCTGTGATTGTACGTACTTCCACCAATTCGCCCTTGTCGAGTCGAAGTCGCACACACATGCACACACACGCACACGCGTGTTACGATATTCCGAAATGAGCGGATTACAATTGGCTTCGGCGTCGCCGCTACAAAAATATTATAACGGTTGGATTCGAGGCAGTCCTCGTTATAACTATAACGCTGTATAAATTAATTAAAAAAAAACGTAATGCAACGCAACGTAACGCAACGCAACACAACATCCAGCTTGAGTATAAACAACAAGCATAGGAGACTGTTGTGAAACTCGATTTGCGAGCTCTCGCGAACTTTAGCGGCGCCCCGTGGTGGGGAGGAATGGGGACGGGTGGTGGAGCGCAGTCGGGCGGGGCCGGGCTGGCCCGACCGCGGCGGGCGGCGGTCGGGGGTGGTGGGACAAAAGGAGAGAGAGATTTCTCAACTCAAACAAATTATAAGAGCAAACTTTTGTTAGGTAACGTCGGTATTTCTATATCGCATTTACTGGGTCAATGTCCCGGCCGCCGGCACTTTAAAATATTGCAACAGATGGATACCCCACCCTCACCCCCTGCCTACACGCTATTATGGTTTGAAGGGAGGCGCGTTCTGATGCTTGCAATGTTGTTGTGTGCAGCTGGTAGCGACTGTCCGACCCGGCCGGCGCACACGCACGGCATCGTGTTACATGCAAATGTTTGTTTAAAGGATGGTTGGTGCGCAATCGGCAACCGTCGACGAATACCGTCTGTGTCGCCGTAGCGCACCATTAACACACCACTAGTGCATGGATGTTTCAGCGGGGAGAGACACGTTACGAGGCGAGTCAAGAGTCCTGTGGGCAGCGCCTGATCTTCGATATATTAGAATCGCACGACAGAAGAAGAGCACCGTGCCCCGGCCGTTTCCAATGCCAAATACATTTTGAGGTCACAATAATTATGGAAAATGATTTGGGGAGTAAGTAGTACAGAGACTAGGGAAAAAAACGCAATTATTTCTCTGCATCATGGCTGCTCTAACTATAAATCTCGGAACATGGCAAGCACCGCGCCGCACATCGCCGAACCGCGCGGCGGGCGGCGGGCGGCGGGCAGCGGGCAGCGGGCGGCGGGCGGCGGGCGGCGGGCGGCCGGCGCGCTGCACCGTGACGGCGGGCCGCGCGCGCATTGCGCGGGATCAATAAATAACGTTTTCTTTGTTTAATGTAAAAGTACAAAAATTTAATTTTATTGTTAATCGAAATGTAATAGAAAGCACTGTGTAGATTGAGGAGGGGCAAGACGGGTACATTAAGTTCAATTAATGTCGAACATCGCGCGATTCTGTTTCATACATAATTGAATTTGGAAATGAAAAGGCCTATGACAGAGTGGTAAGGAACGAATTGTGGTCCACATGGTCTGTTTACGGGGTAAGCAGCACGCTGATACGAGCACTGAAATCACTTTATGAGGGTTCCAGTGCTTGTGTCAGGATAAACGGGGCTTACTCAGACTGGTTTAGCATCCAGAAGGATATTAGACAGGGATGTGTGACCTCGCCGTGGCTATTTAACCTAGTTTAGACAATTGCTTGAAAGATTTGAAAGGTAGTGAGTATGGACTAAGAATGAATGAGTTGATCGTCAAATGCCTCCTATGCGCCGATGATCAAGTTTTATTATCATCATCGGAGAGGGAGTTGCAAGCGATGGTAGATATGATGCATGCTGCTTTAACAAGCAAAGAAATGAAAGTGAACGTAAGCAAGACGAAAATAATGGTTATGAAAGAAAAGAATGTATGACAAACTGTGACATTATGATTGAGGGACAAAAAGTGGAACAAGTGAAAGAATTTGTATATCTGGGTTCACAGTTTACGAGAGATGGCAAGTGTGATGGTGATATTGATGGCAAGTATGATGGTGATATTGAAAGAAGCTTTTTGAAAGGGAATCAAGTGAATGGGGCACTTCATAACTTTGTGAATAACCGGAACGTATCACGATATAAGAGCGCGACTGGCTGTGCATAGAGGCGTGTTGATCCTCACACTGATGTATGGTAATGAATGTTGTGTATGGGAGAAGAAACATGAAAGTAGAATTAATGTTGTGGAGATGAGCAGACTGAGAAGTATAACTGGAGTGAAGCTGATGGACAAAGTGAGGAACAGTGTGATAAGGGGGCGGTGCGGCGTGGTTGAAGATGTAGTGATAAAGATAGAGAAACGGATGCTTAGATGGTTCGGCCATGTAAAAATAATGGATAACAGATTAACGAAAGAGGTACACAAGGTAAGAATGATTGGACAAATCGGTGCAGCTCGTCCTAGGCGGACATATTCCGATCAAATCAAAGATGTCCTAAAGAAAGGCTGGGTCAAGAGTACTCGCAACCGACGAGTATGCATGAAGACGCTCATGAAAGTGGAGGAAGCGAGAGAGGTGTGCCAGGATTGTAGCAAGTGAAGAGAGGTGGTCTCTGCCTACCCCACTGGAAATGAGGCGTCATATATATGTATGTATCTACAAAAATGACTAAGTTTCTTCTACGTTTGTTAGTCATGGAGGCTGGCGCGCAGCAGCTCTTACGAGAGGCCGACACATTAACCTATTTCACAGCACTGGTTCATAGCAGGAACGCGCAGCGGGAGCACGCCGCGGTGGACAGGCAGGTATTCGGTGCAAAATTTACAATGGCTATGTTCTCTCCACACGACGGGCGCGTATGCCGCGTAGGTCGCATATGTCTCATGGGTCGCGTATGTGCCCGTGCAGACGCGGCGTAGCGCGACACACGCCCATGCGGCAAGCCGGCACGTGCACCGGGCGCTTGGACGGCGAGGTCGGCGGCAGCGGCGCGGCCCGGTCTCGCACTCTATATATATGATGAAGTTCCTGTAGCCTTGATAACGTAGCGAGTCGCCGCATCCCGTGCGAGTGAGAGGCGTGCGGGCCGTGCGGGCGTGCGGTTGTGGGGGCGCGCGGGGGAGCGGCGCCGCGCCCGCCGACGCGCACTTTGCGTTACAACCAAACAGATGCTACGGAGCACTACTGCCTAGTGGCTGATGCGTTCTCTGGTTGCCCTTGCCTTCGCTTCGGTCAGTCGGCCGGACGCACGCGCAACTGTTCGGTGGTCAAAGACAATATAGATTGAAACAGAGGAATGAGCGTCTCATGAAGTAGAACAAAGCCAATCTTTATTATTTATAATAGATTTGCCACAAACAGGCTGGGCTGATGATTTAATCTGAACTTAGTTTATATTTGATTAGGAGGCGGCGTGTTCGCCGTAGTTAATATTCCATTTAGACATATCAAGTCAAGACATATCAAACATATGCACCAAGTGCATATAAAAATCCTTAGCCATCCAATTAATTCAGACATTGCAAAATATTCGCTTTCAACTTTAACGTACAGCGCGTGTAATTTTGAGTGATTTTTTTTTTATTTATTAATTTTATAAGCTGCACCGCGGCTCTTTTGTTAGCCGTAACGTAACACCTACACAACCCCCTTTAGAGAAGGTGTTTTCTGAATTTTGTAGCTGTCCTCTAAATGGGGAAGCAATATCTTTACGAAATTTTGAGTGTTTACGTCTAATAGCTCCAGAGATGTCGCGATAAGTCAAGAAATGTTTGAATATCTTAAAAATTTATGTATATATATATATATATATGTATATATCGCTAATAAAACGAATCAAAAACTAAAAGATTTGCATAGAGGATTTATCTGAATGGCCTACAGGTAGTTTTCAATCGAAACGCGAGAGTAATTTGTATATAATCAAATTGATTAAAGGAATCAAACGAAACGTACGCTATTTTTTAAGAAAACTGAGCAAACTTGTCGACACTTGCCAATAAATTTATAACGTGATCGCGGGATCCGTGAAAGAGGAAATTTTCTGTGGATATTATTATTTAATATAAAGAATTTGATCATGTCGGACGAGTGCCGATCAGCGTGATGAGCGCACGTCGTGTCCTGATCCGCAGCTTTTGGTACAATACAATATAATAGGTCTGTAACGGGTCAACGGGGTCCTCACTGCAAGGTGTGATTTTCGGGTCTCCAATCTCCATGGGGCATTGTCTTACAAGCTAATGTAAAAGGTTTAGAGTTCAAATGCAGCAAGCGAGGTGTTTCGAGACGAACACTTTACACTCAGTTTCGTAATTTGTGGGCATGGCACCGTGGCCAATCATACAAACTAGGGAGAATCTCGGTTGCATTGGCTAATAGCGAATTGTTAAAGAGTGATAGCCGGCGAAGCAACGAAACGCGTCTTCGTGGATCATAACGCATCACTCACTTGAATGTGTTACGTCTCAAAATAACTCCGTGGGCGAGTGTCGACTGCCGGTGGCGTCCAGTTTAGTGACGGAGAAATGTATTGTCATTGTGCCTATAATGGGCTATCGCAAGTCAGCGGGTGAGCCACGCCGTACGGGCGTCACTCTGAGAACGAGTGGTGAGGTCGCGCAGGAACTGCAGTCTGAGCCCTCGTCACACCCTTAACTCTGTGGGAACCACCGGTTACCGTAAGAGGCAAAATACACTGTAGTCCTTCCTTTTGCACCGTGGTTTCTTTCGCGTGTCAGGGAACACTTTAGACTATCGGCCGACGCTGAAACTTGACCCGTCGATGTCAGCCACCGAACGTCGTCGCATTATTATACATTATAAATTGTAGCGTAAAAAAAATAATTCATTCGAAGAGTGGAACTCATTTCTACATGCAACAAAATCACGGACGCTACAACATGAATAATATTTATATTTATTATTTGGGCCTCCGCTTTAAGAAGACTGGCCGGGGCACACCGGTCCGATCCGGACAGTCCGGACCGTGCGACGCAGGGCGCGCACGCGGGGGACGTTCGAGGACATCTTCACGCCCAATTAGTAAAATTATTCCACATTTAAGTCTAGTCTCAATGGTCGTCGATCTAAGCAGCATAGGATATATTTTGTCATACACATTTTTACATCAGGCAATATTTTTGTGCTGTGACATCATTACGGACGGTGACCAAACTATACGCTGGCCTGACGCAATAGCACCCGGTACTTACGGACGCGCACGTCAATGTAAGTAAAATACGCCAACGTATTTGTTTAGACGTAGGACGACCCCGGCGCGCGACCAGCGCCTCTGTAGGAGCGCGGTGCAGTGGATACGGCGCGTTGCACAATTAGTCGGGTGTGAAATTTGGTAGGAATATTATTTTTGCCGGCTTTGGTAATAATATTTCTTCCCAAACTCGCACTCGCACGCGCACTCCCGCCGCCATTCAACATATGCAAAGATCGGGCGAGAAACTTTAAACGATCAGTTTTTAGTAAATTAATTGGGTCCGCCCTTATACGGGCAAAGCTAAAACGAGCAAGTTCCTCGGCGTCGCAGTTCCGCCTTTCTACGATCGATACTGCAGTATCCTTCGCAGCTGGTTTCGGTGAAACTGTCCCCACGTGACCTCGTACCGGCGGCGACGGCGGCTGCGCTCCGCACGCACGAGCGCGTGCACGCGCATACGCACACGCACGCACATGCGTTGCGACGCGGCCTCGTGAAAAAATCCGAATGGAACTTGGAGTGACTCGGTATATATATTACCGTAATATATATTATATATTACGGTGCACAAAGTACAGTGTGCTCACGTCGCTAAATAAAACCTCTTCGAAATCAATGTCTTATGTACCTTATATATTCCTTCACAAAAAATAATGTTAATAATTTATCCGTGTCCGGTTTCCTGGCTGCGGCACGGTAGCACTCTAATGACGGGGTCGCGACTATGATGATGATTGATTTGCATTTATCTGTCTTTAATGATAAATCTAGTCAGCCGTACTTGCGTTGTTACCGTTTAGATATATAAATGTAGTACTACATATGTTCAATATTCCAAAGATTTTTATGTGGAAAATGTTTAAATATTTTTTTTTAATTGGTAACGTCCGTGCGAGTGCACGGCGCCCAGGCGAACACACGCCGCTCCTCAGATGCCGATGACGCGGCCACAAGGGAGACCAACGGCAGAAACGTCATCCCAGAAAAAGATACAGCGTTACAATAGTAATTAACATTAATTAAATATAAATAGATCATTTTTTAAACAAATTTTAATTTTTTTTAGTGCATTTCTTTTTGGCACGAATACCCGTATAAACTCCTGGAGCGTGTAATGAGCCATGTAACTGGTATGAGAAGGCAATCGGTTTTGTGTTGTTGGGGAAATTAAAGCATTCTGTTTTGGAAAGAAATAAAGAAATTTCGTGTTTGTAACACGTGAGCTGCATATTGCGCGGGCGAGGCGAACGGGGCTGCCAAATCGAGACTATTTAATGGTGAATATTTTAAATAAAACAAATTGTGCAAACGTGTACAAAGTCAGAGTGAGGGCAGCGTTATCGAGGCGATGCGGCGATAGACCGAGCGATATGATGTTTCCATTTCCTACATGGGATACAATTTACAAAAGTTTGTTCTTAAAGGTAAAAGAGTAAGAACGGGAAAGTGGGATCGCATGTTGTACAGAAAGAAACACGGGCACGGGCACGGGCAAGGGCGCGGGGCGCGGTGCTGGTTTAGGAAGCTACGTAAAGCGGCGCGGCGGTCGGGGCAGTTCTGCACAAAGCGGAGCGCTCGCAGTATCGGCGGGCGCAGTGCAGCCACCGCCCCGCTTGCTACAGGGACACTGGCGCGCTTCATTGCTATGGACAAGCCTAATTATGAAGAAACGCACGCCGGACACACTTTATCTCTAATCTGTTTAAGTCCCATTTATTAAACACGCGGCGCCAGGATCAGCGGCCGCACGGAGGAATTCGGAAAGAGTTATAATGATTGTAAAGTTTACAATCATTACTGTTTCTGCACAGTATTGCACAACATTGCGCTATGTGGACAAGCGAGGGGTAAGCACCGCAAGCTGAGATTCAGCAGTATACGAAATAAAGAAACATATATAGCCGACGATAGTTAGTTTGAAATGTTCTGTAGTTGCAAACGTAAACCGGAAACGTCCCACTGATATTACGTGACGTGGAAACAACGACAGCAGCTCACATCGCGCAACAACGCGTCGCGGCTCCAGCAGAGATCAGCGCTGAACAGCACCGCCACGGAGCTAATGTTGCTCGTCAGCTTCACGTTATACAGAAATTACAGCCTTCAAACCGGGACACAGAAACGTGTCGAATGGACGTTGCGGTCGGCGAAGATGGCTGTTTGTAGGTCCGCCTGAGTTATGCGAATTGTAACTTAAATGTGAAGGTGCAGGTTCAATTCTCCCTAACCTTGAGCATTTGGCGAAGGAAAAATCGGGAGTCAAGCGACACGTTCCGTAAACAGGACTTCGCTAATGTACGACGCCACATAACTTCAAGAATACCCGGTGGTGCAGGCACGTCTTGACATTGTAAACAAAACCGCAGTAGTTTTACTGTAATTACAGATAATGTCACTAAATGTTTAAATTTGCATCAGTTTCGGGGCAGCGCAGAGCCGTCGCAAACGGACGTTCGGACAAAGGCACGGCGCCGTCGAGCGGGGCGCACCGCTCCGGCTGTCTTCCGCCTCGTTAAGGAACATGCACGCCACACATGTGTGCTTGTTTAAAATGTATCACGCAGCTGCAGGTAAACGGGTGTAGGAACAGCTCCACGCAGGAGCCGTGGTCTTCGTAGCAATATAAGAAACATTGCTATTCTTCCTGCGCAACCCGCATTAATGCGGACGTTTTTGTGAGCACAATGCGTGCGGACACCGCACCGCACCGCACTTTAAGCGAATTAATATTATGTCCTTACATATGAAATTAGCGTTTTGTCGTACCGACTACTTTGATCTGAAAGGTCTCCTCTTTGGTTAAGAATTACAAATTCAAATTTATAAATTCATTTAGCTGATACATTTAAGTTTTGAAAACGGTCATTCATTTGTTTTTTCCTCGTTATTTTTTTCTTTGCCGTCGCTTATTACTGCACAATGGAGAACATGAAATATCGGTATATTTACGAGTACGAGTTCCACTGTGGCACCAGTACCAGTGCTGCAGGAATAGCTCGAAGGATTAATGATGTGTACGGCGCGGGTGTCGCAAAAGAAAGCACGGTACATTTTGCTTTCAACGTTTTCGTTCTGGAAATTTCGACCTTCAAAACCAACCCCGTGGACGGCCGGAGACCAAAGTGGAAACGGAAGAATTAAAGGCTATTGTGGAAGCATTACTTTGCTCAACCGACACAATAATGAAGGGAGTTGAAAATGAATCATTACTTATGATGAAAAGTACTTTACGATAATCGGAAGCGCTCGTCGCAATGGCTGAACCCTGGAGACCCAGCCAAATACGGCCCTGAACGATAATTGACTCAGAAAAAGTTCCTTGTGAGTGTTTGGTGGACTAGCGCCGGCGTCGTTCACTACATCTTTCTAAACCACTGCAAACCATGAAGGAAGACCTAGCTGCTAAACAAACGAGATTGGTCAATCGCTCTAGGCCACTGTTGCTTCACGACAACGCAACACCACCACCACACACTGCACAACAAACAACCACTGAGTTAGATGACCTACAATTGGAATGTCTGCGACATCCACCGTATTCCCCGGACCATGCCCCCAACAGATTACCATTTTTTCCGGAATTTGGACAACTTTTTACAAGGGAAAAAATTTAACTCCGATGCGGCAGACCGAACCCGCCTTCAGAGTTTTTTGGTTCTCGCCCCCCATTGTTTTTTTTAATAAAGGTATCAATGAACTACCTATGAGATGGCAAAAGTGCATAGATAACAACGGTGCATGCTTTGATTAATTAAATATATTTTACAAAAAAAAATTTACTTTATATTCCTCCTGTACAAAACGCCAGTTTCATGTGTAAGGACCTAATATTAAAAACCTTTTTATTGTATAATTAATACTGTTTATAGAAAATTATAAGATAATTTATACATAATTAGCTCATAAAATTAACATATAATTCAAAATTCATTAAAGATGATGATTATAATTCAACGTTAGACATAAATTCATTTAGGTTTTCAAAACGGTGGAGCTAAGCGTGGAGCCGCGGAGCACGGAGAATCAGTTTTTTGCAGGAATTATAGCCGGAGAGGTGCGGCGTGCGGCGCGGCGTGCGGCGCGGCGTGCGCGGTGAGCGAAGACGCAGCGCGTTTCGTAGATAACGTGGAGGTGGATATGTAAATGAGGCTAGCATTTAATTGTACGGCACCGAATCTTGCGAGCGCGGAGCTCGGCCTTGAATACATAAACACAGGAGGCCCGCCGCCTGCCTACTCTGCTCTTAATGTATGCGAACAGTTTTCCTGGTCGCCACACAGGAAGCTGCCGAATAAATGTATACATCGGCGTAGCGGTACGCCGCGCACTGCGCTGTAAGGCAGCACACGAAATGATTCGCGGAGTTGTGTCTGCTTCCGACGGTGGTGGCTCTCTGCCACCGGAGACCATCTACCACTACTACCACTACCACCGTGCGTACCACCGCAGCGCACGTCTAGGGCAATGCTGCCTGTGAGGTTACCGCGGCAACTGATATCCTGTGGCAACGAGTACAATGCGATGTAACGATCGTCCTCGGTAACTAGGGTTATGTGCCCCTAGTTGGGAGGATGCCGGAGCAGTGGCGCCGGATAGTAACCACATGATCACGATCCGGCGCCACTTCGATAAATAAAAAGATCAGAATGTATGCTAATAGAGATATCAAAAGTTTGCGTTACCTACAAAGGCATATTGAACTTTTACACTAAATAAACAAGACTTTAAATAGGGAAAAGGATTTGCAGTTATTTTAGTATTTATTTTTCCTTCCTAAAAAATTACGATAAACTTAAAAAAAAGATTTCTCAAGCAAAACGATTAATCCGCAGAGCGAAAAGAGATAATTGGAAATCATTTTGCAATAATATAACTGAAGCAACCAACTCCACAGAAGTGTGGTAGAAAATGCGTTGGATAAAAGGAGTTAAAAAAATGCAAAATATAGCTTCAGAGACGATGAAAATCGAATTCTTGCGGTCATTGACCCCGGATTACGTTGAAGCTCCTATACCCAAATTAAATTTCACCAATCCGAGCTTAGAATCCGCCTTTTCCATCAAGGAACTGAATAAGTGCTCAAAAAGAAAAGACAGCTACAGGTTTTGATAATACAACATACAGCATGGGTTTTTATATGCCCAACAATAGTAAGTTATGCCTGTATGTGTAATTTGTAATCAATGGCCTAAGATTAAAATTATCCCAACACCTAAGAATATAAGTGACAATCAGGCACACAAGATAAGATCTATCTGTTTAATCTCGTGTTTATGCAAAATATTTCATATCATGCTATGTAGACGACTAGAATAGTTTATAGAAAGGAATAAAATACTATATTCCAATACTGTAGGCTTTAGACGAGGTCAGTCTTGTATTGACTGTTTGGTGCGTTTTGTCTCCAAGATTCAAATAGGTTTTTCCAAAAATATCCCCATTGTAGCATGTCTTTTGGATATCGATAATGCTTATAATAATGTTAACGTTGAAATTATTGTTAAAATTAGGGATCATATAAATTTTGGTGCAAATGTATGTAAATATTTGTGGTAATTTTTAAGTAAAAGATATTTACAAATTACAACTGAAGGAAATAATGATGCTGTAAGATAGACGGGTACAGTGTTGGCACAGGATGATCCCATCTCTCCTCTGCTCTTTAATATTGATACAGCGAATTTATGTAAACTAGATAAATTTGATATACTACAATACGCAGATGACTTTGTTATATCTAGCCAAAATATAATGATAAAAAAGAGCGTTAACAAAGCTGTAGATGTTCAAAAAGCTTTAGATTTGGCATGGGTTATTTTAACGAATATTGGTTTAAGTATATCTAACAGTAAGACTAAAGTTGGTTTATTTAGTAGAAGAAAAAGACGAAACAGAATATCCTTAAATGTTAATCATTGTAATTTAGAGACCGTTGAAAACTATAAATACCTGCCTGATGTGTGGCTGGATTGCTCTTTAATTTTCAACAAACATTAATGAGACACGAGATAAAACTTGTAAAATTATGAACATACTTAATATACTAACAGAGCCTACAGCCTACAAGGGGCATAATCCCGAAACATCTTAGGAAGATATACCTAGCTTTAATCCGTAGTAGAATAAATAGATTTTTGCAGCTTTACTTATGATAGTGCTACAAGAACTCATTTAATGAAATTAGACAAGGTACAAAATATGGCACTTCATGTAGTTGGTGGATTTATTAGAACAACTCCAATTCACGTAATGGAGTGTGAATTGTGCTTACGCCCAGCCCAACTCCCCCTCCCCCCCCCGCTCCTCCTCCTCCTCCGCCCTTACTTTTAGGAGACAGTATCTGGCGGCAAAATATTATATAAGAGCAATGTCATGGACACAAAATAATTCTATAAAAATTTTACAAGAATTACAAGGTACATGTAACTCCGGTTAACGGAGAAGAAAAAAGAAACCTCTTATGGCTTTAGTTTACGAGGATATGAAAACTGAAAAGGTTAAATCGCGTTGTCCATTAGAATTGTTTATTGTAATCTTAGTATTAATGTTAAAATTTGTTATAAGATCATGTCAAATGTTTCAATAATGACAGCCGAGTTATTTGCAATATCGGAAGCCGTATTGCAAATATCTCGGCAAAAGCAAACGCCTTTTGAAAAAATCGTTATCTTGGCAGACGGCAAAAGCACCTCGCAGCATATAGCTCGAAGCGTCTCTGGAATAAGAGGCACATCGATAGCTTATGCCATTCTAAGTCAGGTCTTGGAATTTAAAAGCACAAGTAGGTTTCTGACGTTGCAATGGGTACCCTCCCACGTCGGCATAGACGGGAACGAGGAGGAGACAAATTGGCAAATGATGGTATTTTTAATTATTTTGAAATATTTATTATTTTGATTTTACGGAAATTTTAAATAAAGTAAAATACAAAATTTACATTACGTTAATCACGTTAGTAAAATACAAAAGACTACTCTATCGAAGTAAGTGGGGAGAAAGGGATTTGGTATAGATCTTTCCAGAGTGAGCCTCCTCGTGTACTGTGGTTTGCCAACAGCAGCATAAGTAGATAGTGACTTGCAGTTGTTTTCAGGTTACATTCCGGACACATGCCGCTCAACAACTTCAAATATTTAATGGACATTACAGATTACCCAACTGTTATTTGCGCCAAAGAATAGAAGATGTATGTATAGCATATATTGACGGAACGTGTCCGGAGTAGACCGCTGAGGAAAATATTGTTGGAGAATTTGCAAATTGACATCAGAGGCGTCGGCACACTGACGCACTGACATCAGTAGCAGCAAGAATTATCTATAAGCACATTTTATTAATTTAATTTAGTTCAAAGTAATAGGTATTTTTGTATTTAGTATTATGTTAGTTAATAGTAATAATTAGATAATGGGTGTTTAGGTTATAACGGGGTTGGCATAGCCTTGATAGGCTGAATGCTCCTAAAATAATAAAGAATCAAAAAAAAGACACTGAAGATTTGATTAATTAAAAAATAGCTTTAGTTGATTTGTTACATTAATTTGCATCATTTCAACATTCAATCACATCCACCCAATGGGTTCCCGCCTTGCCGTGGCGGAGAGGCTTAGTAACCATGGATCGATACACGGTGAAGCGAAGTAGAACCGACCCGGCCGGCCCGCGCCGAAAAGCCGGCCGAAGCGGCCGCTCCAAGTTCGAGCACCAGTTGGATAACTGGAGCTCACCGGAGAGGCCGGGGGCCACAGGGGCGGTTTTATGCTGTCCTTTGCGGTCGGCTGCAGGGGCGGATTTTTATACTGCCTTCTGCAGCCGAGGTGGGGTCGCGGAAGGAGTACCCTCTGCGACAAAACGGTGTCGCACCGTGGATGCGGCAGCGGCGGAAGTGTCCGTCTTGCGATGCGCCGCTGTCCCCCAATCCTCCGCGGCCGTATAACGGGTGGCGGCGGGCCCAACATCGGATCCGCCGCAGGGAAACGGGAGTTTTCTTTCTTGGCTCCCAAGGCATCTGCGCGCGACTGCGGGAGCCCGAGGAGGGGGCGCGCTGCATGTTCCGGCCCGCCCTGAAAAGGGAGAGTTTATCCCTTCTTCCCGAGGAAGGGCTGCGAAAGCAGCCAGCGCCGGCAGGTCCGCGCTTGCGAGCGAAAGCGTTCCCGTGACCCTGCCATCAGGCGATGAGGCGGAACATCGTGGTGGTTTTAACCGGTGCAAGTCCGACATAACCCGTCCTTGCGACCGCGAGGACGAGTATGCGTAGACATATTTCCCCCATGTAAAACAAAGTAACATTCAATCACATTTCACATAACATTTTAGTATTGTTTAGACATCAGGCTAATGTTGATGTCCTCGAGGTGCGGTGTGAAGTGCCTAGAGTGGTCAAATAACAACAATTACTTGCAGCACCACGTACCTATACATACAGTGTGAAAAGTAATAGGTGTAAAAGATCTGGAGGGGCTAAAGTATAGCTCGTATCCTATCTATCTGTGTATGGAATACCCCATACAAAAACAATGCTTCTGGAGTTAGTAATTTTTTTAAAAATTTATCAAAAAATTCCCGATTTTCTAGGAAAAAATTCGATGATTTTATTTCTTACTTATTTCTACACAAATTTTAATGTAATAATTGTTTAATCATTTTTTTATTGAATTAAATTAATAATCATTACTTAGAGGCTAAAAGTTTTAAATTAGGTTCTTTGAAAGTCGTGACAGTAAAAAATAAGGCGCATATTTATTTAATCTTAAAATAAAATAATAAATAATCACCTGACTTCAATACCAATCGTGTCCGAGGTATAAGAGGGTACATAAAGTTTCTAAAATTTTGAAAAAAAAAAAAAAAAACACTTATCACTGTAATCAAACCATAAAATATCAAACTGCAGAGACTCACAAAAGTAGACGCCGCGCCGGCCCTTAATTTGACCGTTTTGTTTTTGTTGTAACGCGTGCGAGCTTATTGTTGTCGTTTTAGATATTGAGTCCATTGTAAAACATGTGCTGCAATGTCATTTTTAGGTAATGAGTCAGTACGACAGTTAAAATTTAACTACTTTCGTGGGCGGACGTACATTATCGTTGTCTTCTTAATTTTGAATAGTTTTTCTTTTCCATACCAAATAAATTTAATTTTAATGGGGGATTACGGTAATGAAGAATACACTGACATTTTCTATTGTTATGGACTTAGTGATGGAAATTCTTTACAAGCACGAAGCACAAGCAAGAATATCAGCTACGTTTACCAAATCGTCACCTACAAAGTCATAGAGACTTTGCTGCGGCGTATCAACGCGTCAGGGAAACTGGCAGCGTTCAACAGAGGCGACGTGACGCAGGTAGGCGGCCACACATCTACGACACTGACAAGGAAGAAGAAATCATACATCATTTTGTTATAGACCCGACCACATCAACCAGGGTCGTGGCAAGATTGCTGGGTTTAACACAATTGAAAGTGTGGTTTACTGTGCACAAGGCAAGACTCTACCCCCTACCATTATACACAGGTTCAGGCCTTGGAGGAACGACACCCTGCAGGGAGGTTAGACTTATGCCGTTTTATGCTGCATGCAGACTTAGAAAATAATAATTTTCTCACCAAAATATTGCGGACCGATGAATCGAAGTTTGACAGAGACGGCATAACAAATTTTCAAAATAGTCATTATTGTGCTCTGCGAGGTGAAAATTCCCACGTGATTAGAGATAAAGCTCATCAGCGAAGATTCTCCGCAAACGTATGGATGGGCATAATTCATACTTACTTGATAGGCTTCTTGCCCAACAATTTAAATGGGGAGACGTAAGAAGATTTTCTTCGAAATAATTTTTGTAATTATCTGGAGAATATACCATTGGAAACCAAAAGAGAAATGGTGTTCCAGCATGACGGTTGTTCCGCCCATTTTAGTCTCGGCGTAAGACAATGGATAGACACTACTTTCCTTCAGCGATGGGCTGGCCGAGGCGAACCAACACCGTGGCCCGCAAGGTGTCCTGATGTAATACTTTGCGATTATTACTTATGGGGTCACATGAAATCTTTAGTATACGCCACACCAACTAACTGGTTAGAAGATTTAAATTCACGCATCATCGTCGCTGCTGACAAAATAAGAGAACAGCTCACAGTGCGCGAGTCACTCGATCTGACTTAAGATAAAGGCTTCGTGCTTGTATCAGGAACCGTGGCCGTCAGTTTCAGTAAAATTTAAATGAATTGTTACTTTAAACTTTAAAGCTCGCACGTGTTACCATAACAACAAAAGGGTCAAATTGAGGGCCGGCGCGGCGTCTACTTTTATGTGTCTCTACAGTTTGATATTTCATGGTACTTCGTTTTATTAGTAGTTTTTTTTCTAAATTTTATAAACTTTATGTACTTTCTTATACATTGTCGGATAAGTATTGAAGTCAGGTACTTATTTATGTGCTTTATAAATATTTTTTATACATAAAATTTTATTTTAAGATTAAATAAAAATGTAAGCATCACGCTTTATTTTTCACTGTCATGACTTTCAGAGAACCTAATTTAAAAGTTTAATTAAACAATAATTATTACATAAAAATTTGTGTAGAAATAAATTCATCGAATTTTTTCTTAGATAATCGGGAATTTTTTGAAAAATATTTAAATAATGAATAACTCCAGAACCATTATTTTTTTTGGATAGGGTATTCCATACTTACAATGATAGGATACGAACTATACTTTAGTCCCTCCAGATCTTTTACACCTTTTACCTTTCAGCCTGTACACGTGGGTGTACATTGTTCGCCAATCACGTGAAAATGAGTGAACATAACGACAAGGATATATGATCATTCTACGCGGAATAATTTGTAGCGTATGGTTACAGGCTATTTGTTTTTTGAATCTCATAGAACCTTCATTGTTTTACTTCTAATTAACTTCTATAAAGATTGTCATTTTGTATTACTTTTGCGGTTGAGTATAGAGAGTAATTTGCGGTCGCGGTTGCCTATCAAGGAATATTTCAGACAAACTTCAAGTGTAATACTTTTATTACGACCACCAAAGTGGGCGGGGAACAGCTAGTGATAGACACAATAACCTTTAAATTGTAATATACCTACCTGCTAACATGTTTTTGCATTGTTCACTCTTGTAGTTTTGTAACGTTTTAGCTAATATCCGTAGATGACAACTATTTGACAAATGAGACATAGTCTGCTCAACGGGATCAGAGCTGCACTTCGGAAAACTTGATGCATAAAGTTGGAGATGTCACCGGATATTCAATACCATTGGAAGATCTATCGTGACAAGTGGAGTGTAGCGTGAGGTGTGCAGTGCAACAATTGCGTACGATGGTATGGCCGGCCGCCTATCGGCACGTTCAGATTTAAAGGAAACGATGCAAGCAGCGCTCCCACACCATGTAAAAACAAGATGATAAAAAAGAAATTACGCTTAGTATGGATAGCAATAATGAAGTAAGCGGTAAAAATGTATTAGCATAATGAATATTTATGTGTCTATTGTGTACTGCGTGTACCGCGTGCACCGCGTGTACCGCGTGTACCGTGTATACAGTCGATTGAGGATTGCAAAAGTCAGGGGCCAAGGGTCAATGTCTAGCGGCTGCGTCTGCCTGCACGAGTGCCGGTCGTACCGAGGAGCAGGTTTTACTCGGTTTCCATTTCAATTAATAAATTATTCATTTGCATCCGATTGCAATAACCAGCAGGATGTCGCTGGTTTCGGTCATTAAACATAAAAAAATATTGCCATTCGGGATGTCCCGCGGCCGCACATCACAATTTGAAAAGATAATGTGTGATTAGTTGACCGTGTTCATTCCGCAATCAGATCGTCGGAGCACCTAGTGTCTTAGTAGCCTTGCAACATAAGATTGCGGGAAGCAGCTGGATGCGGGCAGCACAGGCTCGAACAATGTGGAAATCTTTGGGGAAGGCCTATGTCCAGCAGTGGACGTCCGTCGGCTGATAATGATGATGATGATGATTCCACAATCCTTGCATGCTCTTTCGGGTCCATCTGGCAGTAATTGTTTTTATAATATTCATTAAATGTACACATAGTAGATCGAGCGCCAATCATTGACCCTCTTTTAAAGTCTTTTACATCATACATATTATATTAGACACTCCAAAAACATTCCGACATGGTGAGCCAGAAACGACTGAACAATTTCAGAACCTTTATGGAGCCCTCCGGAGCCCACGGCACATAACGCGCTGCATAGCGTTGTATACATATAGGTTTAAATTTAGTTTCACTGCCTAATTGGCTTCCTACCGGGGGTTAGATAATATGACAATAAATAATGTCTGCTGCATAGCTACCTACAGTAAAATATATATATATATATATATATAGCATATGGTGGCTTTTATTCATATGAATGAAATTATGTTTGAAAAAAAAATATTTATATTTAAACACATAAAATCAGATGTAAGGGGTTAAGGTTGCATTTTGGATATGTTTGATGTACACAGTTTATAAATCCATGTACTGGAACAACAACAGAGTAAGGCTGGCTGATCAAATCCATGAAAAACAATACCTATATTTAAAAAAGTATGTATTCTCATATCTCCTTTGATATTAGAAAATAAAAATTGTACCTATTTAAATGCCCTGAGACAACAGAGGGATGATAACTTGTTTTAAAGGATAAAAAAATTTTGGTTCAAAAGTTAGATCTGTCAGATTTAATATGAACCAGGTATTTCATTATAAGTTCTGCAGCAGGCCTACTGCGGCAACATAATTTATCACCAACAAACATCTGGAGTATTATTTTTAATATTCTTCTTCACGTTAAGTTGTGCAAGGTTATTAAATAAATAGGTACATATTCAGAGTCCCAATTAAATGTTTAGCACTGCTGATTATGGTGACAATGTTCACACAAGTGCTGACAAATGACTAATAAGGTGATTGTCAATTTCAACTGACACAATATTGAATTAGTTGGAAATGATTTTTTGGTTTGTTTAAACAACTTCGTATGGCATTGGATATGATTATACCATAATACTTTTTCACAAAAAAAAGTAGTCTCTAAATGAACTGACTGAAAGAAAATACACAGGGTCTTAACACCTATGATAGGCATAAAACCAATGATTCCTGTGCCAACGTCAATGAGTTTCCACTTGCAGCCTTGGCAATTTATTAATATATTTTTGTGATGAACATAAACTAAAAAGTAGCAAATAATGTAAACATATGTGTTTTTGATTTTAATCATGATTTTACGAGCTGAAATATATTGTGATGGTGGAGAATACGAATCTTCTTCTTCTTTGTCGTAACCTCATGACTGAGGAACGTGACTACGGTGCCTTGCCCTGGCCACCACATTTCTTTTCAGACATTTTTGTCTTGCGCCATTAATAAATAGAATAAGAATCACTAGGTCACTACTAATGTTTAAAACTAAATGTTTATAAATCTAATGTCTCAAAGCAAGGAGCACTTGTAATGCAGTGTTTATTATTCTAACTAGAACTACATTGTCACAGAGAGGTGTATCACATATCATGAGTTGAACCACCTGCTTATCTTATCTCATCATCCAATTAAAATAAATGTAGTCAATCTATAAGAATTGTAGAAAGCAATATTTACTATGACCCATGTATCAAAGTAAACATTGCTTTTTGCTTTACAACGTGTTTGATGTATTTGATTCAGTTAATGTTTGCATGTTAGAATTGTGCGCTTGACATTAAGGCTGTGTTTCTTTAAAGTCTATAAAAACAACTATACTATAATGAGCTGAAAACTTATATAACTTCATCACTGCTCAACATAAGATAAGCAAGGATATGAATTTTCTTTATATTATCTTTGCAAACAAATTTTACAGAAGAATATTTTTTTCAATACACAAAATATGCTCCGAGTTACATGGAACATTACAGATGGCACATACACAAGTGGGAAAAGGGACTTGGCTTATCAATAGAAGCTTCAGATACATCAATGTTTATCTGTGGAACCCAATTGTTGAATAGTGCAGTAGTAAATGAGAATTGATTTCAAAAAACACTGCTATAAATAACATTAACTTCCATTGGAAGTGCAATTGTATGAATTGCGACTATTTTCCAGATGTACACTTGATAAAAAAATTACCTTTATTCTGCATATTGAATACAATAAAAAAATTAAACACTATGGGGGGTTCATATTAAGAAATAGTAGTCTAGTAGTCTTCAAAAGTACTGGCACAAACAATGTTATACATCTTAGTGCAGAGGATTTTGGAATACTTCTGTATAGTTATAAAGTCATCGACACCAAGACTGCATGATCTTAAACAGCTGCAGTGCATATTGACAATGTTTGTAATTTTTATAAAAACTTTTTCGAGATTGTGTTAAAGAACTAAGATGTGAAATTTGAAATGTAAATGTTGTTCCTTTATATCGGTTATATAATTTCTTGTAAAATTAATTAGATCTCCATTGTGCACTACCACTGTGAGCCAGCAGCCCGTATTGATAGATTGTTATGCTCCTGTAATTGTACATCATGTGTTAATGTTATGGACTTGTGCAAATGTAAACAATTTTTGGCTAGCGTTTACAATAAAAATAAAATTAAAAAATGTTTGTACCATGTATAATGCTCAGCATGGAGCAAGTGTTAACTTTACATTTAATACTTAATGAAAATAGGACTATGCAGTATTAGTCACTATTCGTCTTAATAAGTTGGAATAGTTAACTGAATTTGCATATATCATTAAACATATTGAATTTTTCAAGATGAGGCCTGCTGCAAGACTCTGTCTACATAGAAAGAAGACTAAAAGGGTATTCGGGTCCGCAAGTCTTGACAGTATGTGCCTTTAATGCTTATTAACCAAGCTCAAAGGGGAACAAATGTGCTGAGGTCTGCTATTTTTCCATGCTTGGGATGTATTTAGTTTGCATTAAAGGGGTTTCAGTGGGAGGGAATCCCATATACCCTGAATTTACTCAAAAAGTAGGGTATATTTTCTCCCTTAAAATAAAAAAAGATTCAATGAAAGAAATCTAATATTGCAATCAATCGAGCCTTTGTATACTTATCATGCTTGCGTGCCTTTGCATATTGTTCTGTGTAAGTAAATATATAAACAACCAATTTACAACCCTACCATTGGGGCATAGGCCTACCCTCAACATGAGGGTGATGGGGCCATAGTTGCCACACAGGACTAATGCAGATTGGTGACTTCACACACACCTAAAAACGAATTCTAATTCATGTGCAGGTTTCCTTCACCGTTGTGTTTTGCTGTTGTTACTAAGGATAACAAATGTACAAACTTAAATATTAAAGTCATTGGTACATGCCGAGATTAGAACCTGTGACCTTCGGAATGAAGGCTGCAAGCTCTAACCATTAGGCCAGCGGGCTACCCAAATATTATCACTACTCTTTAAATTTCTTTACAGAAGATAGAAAATATACTTTTTATAGGGAGTTGTGTAAATGTCAGCATAAAATTAAAAAGTGCTCAAATTGGTAAAATGATAAACTGCACTTATATTAGAAAGTAATAAAAACATTTTGTTTAATTAAATAAATAATAAAAATAAACTTTTTAAACAAGGTAAAGCAGACAGCTGCTGCTGCTTATGTTTATTTAAGACGTAAAATGTCATTGTTTATTGGAATTTATTATTAAATTTATAATGTTATTATATGTCCAAATCTGGACAATTCACCTATGTTTATGAGTATTAGCTGCAAAATATGAGAAAACAAAAAAATTTGTGTGTAAATGAAACATTTAGGGCCAAGCACCCACCTAAATAAGTATCTAAAGGTATTATTATAACAGTTACAATGTAATTAATGATAAAGAATGGGCCATTACATTATAAATGGTGACCAAATGCAACAGAACCATTTCATTAACTGATGTTATGATTACAAAACAAGTGTTCCACCACATTTTTGTACTTGTAGTAAATCTCTAAAATTTGAGACTGCAGAGATACTGTTGTTTAGTTGAATGTTATATGTTGACCCTTCTTTTCATAAGTAAGTAAATCACCTAGAACTCTGTTTATGGACATCATTAACAAGATATATAGGTGTATAAGAAGAAGGAATATCACCTGAGCATTAGTGTAGATTGTTCACATGGACTGTAGGAACACCAAGCTTCCACCTCCCTCACTTCAAGATCCCAGTGTGATGCACACATGAAACACTTAACAAGAAAACACTATTGCAATGCAATGCAATGCTTCTGAAGGTAACTATATCCACAACACAAGACACAAGCATAGCAGACTGCAATTGGCCACTCTCTTCACTCTTTAGTCCCCAACTAAACGTCTATAAACACACACTTTATACTGGAATCAGACACAATATTCGTTTCAAACTACTTTTTTTATCCATTCGTCGTCCATTATTGTTTTAAGATGCGATTATGGCACAAATCACGACCTAACCTCAAAATGCATACTAAAATTGAATAATCGACAATCACAGATGTTTTTTTATTACCGTAATAACGAAAGGACAACAACACGGCGACACTCGTGCGCCACGGAACACGGGGAAGGCGAAAGGTGACCGTCCCGGGGCTGCGGTGCGCTTCATGGGCAAAATGCTTTGTTCGAGCGGTTAGGTGGCGGCAGCCCGAGCTGCACTAAGTATAGGTAGGCGCGTAGGTCGGTACGCGTGTTGCACGCCGTACATGCACCTAGCCATAACTCACTCGGCCGATCGGTAAGCGCCAGCGAGCGCCAACGAGCGCGAGGACGGACGGCGCTCCGCCCGCGCCGCGCCACCCGTAACAAAGGGCGGTGCGACAGTTTCCTAGCCAGCGCACAAAAACTGTAAACACGATTCCAATTTATGGGCCGTCCGGCCATTGATGCACGTTTCGCAGTGCGGCGGCGGTCGTGAACGGGCGGCGAGCCGAGATCGCTATCGGTGTCCTCGCGCTCCGAAATGGCGCAACGTAGCGGAGGCCGTGACGGCGCACGGCCGAGAGAATGTCGGCTCCGCGCGGGAGCGACGAGCGAGCGCGCGGTACGTTTCGCAATCGCGGATGGGATCGCGGCGACCAAAATAATTCGCCGCGCGAGTACGGCCACGGGCCACGAGGCACGAGGCACGAGGCGACGCGATACTCACGGCCTGGCCGCTCGCAGCGGGTCCGCGGCGGCGTCCATGGCGCGCCCAGGCCCTGGCCGCGGCCGGGATCCGGCCCCTCAGCCGAGCGACGCAACGCTCTCTTCGATCTCACTCGAAACTCTCCGAGACACACTGTCGCACCATTTTGTCGACACTGCACATCGACCGCGACGTTTCAATGCGCGTATAAACACTCCGCGAACGGTGTTTTGTTACATCGGTTGACTTTTCTTTGAAAAATCAATATACATTTTCCCAGTGTTAGATACGGACGAGTCGATGTCCAGCGCAGGTTATGTGCGTGAAGTTTGCAAGCTTTTTTAGCGCACCGGTGTTACCAACAATTTTTTGCTAATTTTTTGTTATGTTGTGATTTTTTTTAATGATTTGTGGCGCACTTCACGTTAGTTCGCGCAGTTTGGGTCTTCCACAATACCCGCTTGCGCGCCCCGTGGCGCCATCTCGGGCTCGCACTTGTTTTATACAAAAGCGCTAAAATTTAATATAAGCAACGTGGGCAGCGACAGCGTCTTTCAATTTTCACTTCTTTTCTTATATATACATATGTATATGTGTGGCTAAATCATGTTACACTTTTTTACGTACATTATCACTTTTAAAAGTTTTTAGATACAATAAACACATTTTCAGGATTTCATTAAAATAAAGTTAAAATGTTTCAAGGCAATCGTTTATTTGACGTCATCATTAAGTTTCCAGGCCAATAAAGAAATACAAAACGTTATGAATCTTTATAATTATTTTTCTAGTAACGTTCTCCTCGTCCGTGTCGATCAGGCGATTCGGGGTTAAGTTGGAGGAGTTGAATCTCACTTTAAGGATAAAAAGTGAAGAGATCACACCTCCACTTAATCCTTCACGCTTTATTTTAGTCTCGTAGGTTCTCCGTAGGCCACGTGGCATGCAGTGAGTGGCTTCACGCGTGAGCTGGAAAGATAGATCTGGCAGGGTTCGGCATTCAACTGTCAAGATCCCCCGTCCAACTCAGACGTGGAGCGCAAACCGGAGAGCGAAGTACTGCAGACTGAAAAATAAAACAAAAGTATTTAGCGCTCATGGAACGGCGCTTACGCCTTGGCTAAATGTGGCAAGTCAGGTCGGGGCGGTGCGCCGCGACCAATGCATTGGGCAATCGTGACGCTTTACCCAACACTGAGCACACGGGCAGCCACGTGTGCCGCAGCACCGGCTACCTCCATGTCTGCATATAACGCTTGCAATATTGTAACAAACCACTCTCTCACAGTTTATTCCGATGCGCCTCAATTGTGGTGAGCCACGTCTACGAGGTATTCGTTGTTAAATTTTAAAGAAAAAAAAAGGAACCGATTCAATGATCGATAACTAAACCCGAGTACGGACGTCACAAGTTACCCTGAAGGTCTTCCCCCGGCTCCTACTCCTGGATGCGTTCTGGACTCGACGCACGTGCCACTGTCCATGGCGACCACGGCGGACTCCGATAGAGAGCCGATCGATCGATGGGCCCATATTTATACACTCCATGATATCGCGCGATACGATATCAAGAAGTGACACGCGGTACGAATGTCCACCATGATCGTCGATAAGATTCCGCGGGCCGGGGAATCGATTGGTCCCCGGGTCGGTATCGGCCGCGCAAACACTCCACTCCACCAATCGGCAGCACGTCGATAAGGCAGGAGCTCGCCGGCCGGCGCTGGGGCTCCGCGGGCGCTCGACGGGCACTCCGCACTCGTCCGAGGCCGCCGCCATCGCCGCCACCGCCGCGCTATCTGCCCGCAGCCGCCTCATCATAACGACGACTTGTTTACCCTGGAGATACACCTTTATTACGTTATATCTCGTTCGCAATAGATAATTACACTAATGTCTCTTCTGCATTCATTTAAATCGATTCGGCCAGCGCCGCCGGTCGTCGTTGCCGTATGCAGCTCTGCACTCGAGCTGGCCGCTGCTGCCGCTGCTGGCCGCCGTCTAGACGCAAACAAATAACAATAAATGAGTCTTTATTTGAGCGCAGTACGCGGTTGCATGCTTAGACTTTACTCGCAGCGAGCGAGACTTCGGCAAGGGCTGCGTCTAGACTGCGCTGGATGTGAGGGATGCGGCGTCGTGAAGGTTTCGTGTGGGCAGCACGCCCCGGGGCCGCGGTGTTCCGCTGCGGCGTGCGAAGTTCGCCGGAGTAGGTACTGCGGAGTTGCGATAGTACGTACGTGGAAGAATTTCGACACGAGAGATAAGGCGAAGGCGCGTATCAAACGGTGTCATGTGATAAGGTGCCGGCGCTCTTTCTGGGACACTTATAGACAGGTGTAGCGCTAAACGCAATGCTCCGCGGCGTTGCATTTAAACTAAAACTTGTTCGTCGTCCTGCTGCGGTTTTCGGAGGAAATTTTATTATTCTCTAGTTAATATCACCAGTCGTCGCTAGCCGGTTGAGACGGTTCCATATTCACCCCTTCTCTGCAAGAGCGCTGGAAAGTACTCGTGACTCGAACACCAAGTACAGAGCAGTAGGTAGCTAGTTCCGTAGCACTGCGCTATGCTGTGTCGTGCTGTGGGTAAGCCCGACCCGTGACTTTCCACCAATACAACGTCCAGCTCATTCCTCAACTTTATTTTTGCACAAAAAAGGGTAATTTTAAGGAGATGTCCACGAGGTATATGCAAACGACGATGAGTTCTAGTCGCGACGGGAGCGCACTTCTCGTCGGAGTCCCCTATCGTCGTGCATTAACCAGTACAAAACCTCTATTGTTATTTTTGTTGTTGCTGTATTATATTTACAATAAACTGCAATTATTATTAATTGTTATTATTATATCCAAAGATTCGTTGACCCATCGCGGATTCTCCAAAACTATTGGAGACAAACATTCAAAATTGCTTTTGACATTTGAGGGTCAGATAGGACAGGGTGGCTGTACATAAACAATTATACATTATATTTATTACGGTCTTCTCCAGAAGGGTGAAAGCTAAAAACTAGTGTTGGCGCTGTCGGGGCTCGTGCTCGTGCTGGGACCTGTGCAGTACTGCACTGCACACGGAATGGAAACGTTTTGTATTTGTTGTTAATTTTTAATAATTTTTGTTTAAATTTCGTTTTCGTCATGCTTTTTGTTTTCTTTTTATATTTGTGTAAGTGCATTACTGCAGTAAACTATTTATCTATCTACTTTAATTTTATTCATCAGAGATATTCTCAAGTTTTGTTCTGTTGAAAATGTCCTTAGTCCTATGAATCTGATTGGAGAGCGTGTGGCGAGAGACCTTGCAGCGGAGTCGTAGACGGCTAGGTTACTGTTTAGAGAGCCTGCGACGCGACGTCAGCACCGACCGATGGATGTATGAGCGAGCACGCCGGGAGCGCTCCATCAAACTTTCGGAGACGCGAGACGTCAGCTCTCAGTGAGAGCGACCCCGCCGTCTCGCGGGGAGAACTTCGAGGGTGGGGAGGGCGATGGGGTCCGTGAGTGGGCCGCGGTGGGCCGCGGTGGGTCCGGGTGGCGGCGGTGGGGCGGCGGTGGGGCGCGACGCCCCGCGGCCGTGAACCGGAGTCGGAAACTTCCCGTATTGTGTTTACATTGAACTTTGTTATGTGGGTTAAAGTTAAGCGGGAGTTCAACGGCGTGTGTGCGCCCGATCGCGGCCCGCGGAACTTTGCGCATCGATTTTCATCTTGTGTTTATCAAATGTTTTCAAGGTCCCGTAAATTGAAAGCGCGGCGCGACGCAGCACGGCGAGGGCCGCGTGCGCCGCGTGCGCCGCGTGCGCCGCGTGCGCCGCGTGCGCCGCGTGCCGCCACGCCGTGCACGATACGGGAGCGAGCGAGCGAGCAATAAGACACATTTACGATATTTTGTGTAACCGTTCATCATGATGCACGCAGAACTCGATACGTACCACCGTTGCCACCGTTGCCACTGTCGTCAGCAGGCAGTACGCTCGCAGTGAAAAGTTTACTTCATAAATTTATGTTTTCGCACGTGGTGATGCATTTTATCTAGCCGAGTAGGCAGCTTCCGGGTTCACTTGTATAAAGTGTAAATAGGTGCTGTGAAACCCGTCCGGCTAGGTAGGTATCCTTTCTACTGCGAACCTGTATTTTTTTCTCTGCGTAGCAACGAGACGAGCGGGGCCTTTCCAGACCCAATGTGATATGGCCGCCCATAACAACGCGGCGCCGGTTAGGATGATGTACACAGCATTTGGGCATGGTGGGCTTGTCGCCAAATATTAAGTCTCATTACCCCAATAATTACAGTAGCTATAGCGCCCTTCACACCGTGATACAGTAATATTTGTCCATTAGTGTTTGTCGGCTGCAATAAGAGCGTCAGCTAAAGAGAACTACCGGCGGAATGCAGCCGTCATAACAGCAGCAAGACTGCTGTGAAATAAGCGCCAGCCGATTGTGGATAAGATGCAGTCCTCGGACTACGTGTGGTTTTTCTTCCGACGGTTATGGGATGTAAAAAAGATTTCTATTGTAGTTAAAGACAGATGTGAACTGCTGCCGCCGTGGCGCAGCGGCTGAACACTTTCCTTGTAAAACGGAAATCCCTGGTTTGATTTCGCAGCCACGAGTTATGGAGCTTGGATGGAAACAGGTTTTTTTTGTCAATTTATTGTTTGTTTTGTTTCTTTTTTCTATTTTTTTGTGGAATCGCAACCTGCACAGCGCACCTGTCAGAGTGCAGCCGTGCGTGCGCGCGACGTCACAATTTGTGAATAAAGTAATTGTTGAAAAGAAAATGACGTGCCTATGTTAACTTAACAACTCGCAAGTATTTCCATACAACTTAATCACAAATCTTCCAAAGCCTTTCCACTGTTCCGTTTCAAAGTTCCTTTTTTCTTTCATTAGTAAGTCTTCAGTGCTCGTCGGTCGGATGGAGACTACGGCCGTGCCGAATCCATCTCTTGCAACTCTGACACGACCTATGTTCGGGGACCGTTTTCTGTGCCGAACTGTCTGACGACATTCTGGAACAGATTCCGGGAGTGTGACCTCGCCGCCAACACAACGCCGGGCTCTAGCGCACCAATGTTAACGTACTCTTCACCTAATGGATCTGACGGATGCGCCGCTGGCGAGGCCTGCGGTAGCCCGGTAGCTTTTCTTGCCGCATTGGCCTGTGACTTCGCTGCTCCATGTAGGCAAGACTGATTTTGATCTAGTATCTAGATTTAATTATCGTGATCATTAGGTGTCCTTTTCAAACTGAAGTTTGACGATCATATTGAGAAAACCAATTCGATCCTCGGCAATTTTGGATCGTGAACATTGTTTTAAACTATAAATAAATATTGATGGTGCACACGCAGCATATTCTCCGCAGGCACGCACCAGGGTTGAGCCTCCGCCGCTCCACTTCTAGTCAACTTTAATTTAGTCGTTCTCTAGTAGAGCCCATTCGTCCTCACTCCGGCTGGCCACATGGACGCGGCGCATCTGTCTCCAGGTGAACTGTGGGGGTAGGTTGGTGTGCGCGCCATCGTGCAGCGGCGGCGCGGGTGGAGGCACGGCTGCGGATAGCTGTCGGCGTGTAATGTTTCCGTTGTATCAATTTTCACGAAAATCTTATTTTGCATTTATGTCCTGGCCGCGACGAACCTAAGCTGAACACCTAAGGCAAAAAGTGTTTATATAACACGTATCTTTTCATTACTTTATAGCGTGTGAAAATATATGAGCGGAATCGTCGATGCGAAGGGTCCTCCCGGAGGAGGTTGGCCCAGGTCCTAGAACAGCACTTCCCGGTTGCTGTGTTTCGGCGCAACAGCTGATCCAATCAAAGAATCTGTGCAAGACTGTTCGCGGCGGGCGCGGGGCGCGGCGTGGGGCGAGGCGTGGGGCGAGGCGCGGGGCGCGGGTGGCAGCGCGCGCGCACCGGCGGCCGCGCCCGCTTCCTTATCGACGGTTTGATAATGTTTCACATGTGAGTATTGGGGACACGGATTACTCTATTAAACTGTGCCGAGCGAATAATGGGCGACAGGTTCGCGGCAGGAGATCGGGCAGCATCTGCAGGATGGGCAGTTGCGCAGATTGAGCGGATTGGGACGGTTAGGTGATTTCGCTCTCCGCATCGCATCTGCTTTCTATTAGCGCGTTTCTTATGTCGGTTGTTGGACAAAATTATTGTAATTTTTTCTGTAGCAAAAAATGGCGCTGCAGTCATTTGAAATGAATCTCATAGATTTTTCAGCTAGATGTACCTCCGAACATGAATAGGGCGTGACGGCCGTTAGCGCCTGTTGAGCACTGGTCAATTGTTAACAAGACACAACACCAAGGAGTGGACCGATATCACAAGCATCGCGCAGCTAAACCCGCTGGTGTGCAACAGAATGCGATACACAGAAGTGGTGTCCCATCTACAACAGTTGGAGGGGCAGAAAAAGGGCTATTAATTGTTTCTGTGAATATACAAGGAAAATCTAGGTTTACTGCACACCTGCAATGGCGACGAGTCGCAATTTCGCGCATTTTGCAGGAAATGACATGTGAGCAGGATTCGAGAGAAACTGTTTTGTTACAAACAGTTTTGCTTAACTACACTAATTGTAACGAGATACATGAATCTATAAAAATAAAGTAATGATTGTTTATAAAATATTTAATAACAAAAGCGTTTAAATAGCTTAAATAAATATTATTGAGGTTTATGAAGTTAAAATCGTAATATTGCGAAAGTTAAAAGCGCGCAAATATGTAATATATTATATAACTATACAGAGAAATTATAACAGGCAGATGTTCGTGTATCGACCGGCCGTGAGGGCTAACGCGCGGCGCAGGCGCATACTCGCGCTCCTACATGTACAAGGGGCGGCTGAGAGCCGGCCGACCGGACATGTGCCGCGTACCTGTCCGGTGGGGAAATATGCTTCCTGCAAACTGAACGAAGGGTTGTTGCTGACCTCCAATACATACTGAGAGGATGCAGAGGGATGAGCTACTGTACGGTATACTGGATCGATTCCTGAAAAAAGCGGAAGTGGACGCGGACTGCTCCCTCGACGCTTACCAATTATTGACATTGCATCTTGCCGTAGCGCAGCGCTTGTACCGTTGCTGAGCAGATGTGTCTTACGAATTCGGTTGGCCGAGGACTTTTGATAGACATTGATCTCTGCCGTGATGTCTTGTGCGCCTTTCGTGGTGACGTGCGTTGATGATAGTCGATTGCATGTCTGTCGCTGTTTAGTGATCGACCATATCTTTGACGGTGTCTCGGTTAAATGTTCCCTTTGAAGGTTGCCCCTCGAGGTATGGTTTCACTCTTTTTTTCCAAATGGGTTCCCTTGATGACGGGGCTGCAGACTGCTTGCCATCCGTATTTTATACATTTTGCAAGTGAAGGCCCTAGTAGCTCCCCTTATTCTAAGATATGTGGCAAGTAGTCGGTGGACGAGACGAACTTGATCAAAACAACATTTTACTCAACGACAAGTGCTCTGTGCCTGATGGCTTATCATAATAATGAGATTTATTGGCTATATCCACTACAGCGGTTGGTTGACTTATGCATTTATTTCATGTGTGGTGGTTGCTGGTGGGAGAACGATCTCTTAAGGCTGCGATGTAATCGCTTTGCCATCCCATGAGGTGAGCTGTGAGCTCTCGAATGCACTTCACGTGTTGCAACCCGCGCTGACTACGTAGTTGGTGGTAATGCCAATCCCAACACTTTACATTGGGTTTGCAAGTGCACTCGCCTGGTGAAATTTGAATGGGAGAATTTGACTTAAAACACTTGTGTCGGGGATGTTAAGAATTAATAAACATTGTAAACCCATAACAAGATGTGTTCCCCTTTACCAGCGTGAAGGGATTATAAATAAAAAAAAAACAACCACACGAACGACATCAGACTGTCTTAACAAATATTCATCCTTTTGTATAAACCTAAAAGAACTGAATATTACTATAAATACAACTTAGAACAAGCTCCTAATCGAGATGAACACAAATGATTGTAGAATAATTAATGGCCAAAACATAATCATTAATAACAATAAGAATGAATAGTATCCATCATCCTGGTCACGTAAAATATGATATTATTATATGAGATCCTAAATATTGTTTATGGATTTCTTTATTTAATTTTCAATTTATAAAAGAGAGGGGAGAGAGGTGAGTGGTTTGGCGTAACACCAACGCTAAGACCAATTTTACACGAGCAAGATCAAGACCGAATGAATGAGACCAAATGTGCAAGATTAAACCAAAATAATTAACCTTCCGTGGACATGGAGAGTAAAACATTCACCATAACATGAACATGTACTTTTCCTCTGGAAACAGTATTTGTTTACATTTGTAGTTTCCAATCTGCTTCACTACATTTCACCACTGAATATCAACAACAGTAGTATTTGAAAAATAGAATCTACAAGGATGCAGTCTGCACACGGCAAGGTTTGGACACTGCTGTGCGCCGCAGGAATGGGCGGTGTGATGCTATCCACGTAGACGACCTCCAGCATTGCACCTTTCTTACCAGTGAACAATACAATAACGGCTGCTGTACATATTATCATACCATTTTTTTTACACTTTCTTCAATGCTTTCAAACTTGAAGTATTGAAAAGTTGAAACATTACAACTATTTAATAAATTAACATCAGACCTACGCCATTAAACACTTTCACAACTGATCACAGTCCTGCGGTGCGCGGGCGCAGGTTGCCGGCGTTGTATTTACTGCTGGGAACATTATCGAAAGCACACGTTTGGCAATGTCGTTTAATATATTATTATAAATGAATGAGTCGTGATTAATGTTTGATAAATAAAGTGCTTTACTAGTTAAGTGTTGACTATGTATAATTTCCAGATTATGCCTTTAAACAATGGTTTTAATATATAATTAAAAAATATTGTTAAAGAAAAACCCATGTACCAGATCAAATAAGTAAAACCGCGACTGCAAGACCAGGTCCAAGACCGACCAAGTCCAAGACTGAACAAACAAGCCCAAGAACAATACCAAGATTGTCCAAATCTTGGTCTTGTTGCTGCCTTCGGAGATGTGTTTGATATTGCAATAAATAACATTTTTTTTAATCAACGTCAAAGTTAACTGAATGACTTACTGAGGTAAACCATTGAATGTTATAATTCGCATACAATACAAGTTTTTCCTAAATAGTTCCATTTTTGGCCGAAGTAACCGCAGTCCAGGTTGGCTTCAGGGAGTTTCTTACAAACACGCAATTAATATATTTTTATAACGTGTAGTCAGGGCAAGGGTAATATTTTGTGGTTTAAAAAGTTTTTCGCAACTATTTAGGATGTGTGCATACATACTGCACTTGTCGGCATTTTCTAAGCTTTAAGAATTTATCTTTTTCTACTGCGTTACCTCATATAATAAAAAAATTCGTCAGAATTGATGATACGCAAGCATAGCATGCTATCAACGCGGGGTTAACAATTTGCCTGATTCTCCTAAACGCGTAAACAAAGCGATCTCTTTTATTGATAGATTTCTCTAGGCTACCAAAGCGGCCGAACATGTCGAGTCGACCCGTTCACCGCGGACGTGATGATGAGTGAGAGCAAGTGACGTAATTTGTGGGAGAAGCGACGTACAGGTACAGTAGGTGCACGGATTCGTGAGTTTCAGGCGCGAGCGGGGGCGATGCAGCGCGCGCGCGCTTTATCTCCTTGTCACGGCTTGTTTGCGCGCCGCGTGATAAGGATAAGCACAGGCGCGTTATCTCGCGGCGGCGCGGCGGCGGGGCGGTGGGGCGGTGGGGCGGTGGTTATCAGCGGGTGCTCTACGAGCCCTGCCAACTCCCCGCGCTGGTCACGCCGACGGTTGTAGTGCTCGACTCTGAGCCGACCCATATGCACTTCGTGGGCAAAATCTCGTTCTCTCAATTACTTCATTAGTTGTGCGCCAAGGTTACCACCATCTTCATGCGAACGGGCAAATGGCTCCGGTGGTACACACCAAGGCGCCCTGAAGATTAAATTCAACACAGGCTTGTTAATTATAGTCCTTTGCACAAAACTACACAACAATAAAAACTTTGATATTTTTATTATTCAAAAATTGTTTCCCAAACGTCTGATTATCACAATGTAACAATAAACGCTTTCACAATGATCCATTCACCTATTTTAAGATAGTTTGACATTTACTATTAAATATATATGACAACAATTTTTTACTAATTGTTCGAGCGCTGCAGATTTGTTTTTAAGACGTTAAGAAGTTCTGGTGTCTACAGAAAGACAAAGATCGTTAAACGGTTGGGTTAATCCACTCTGTGATATTGTTGGGCAAATGTGATGGTTACTCTCTTTAAATGCTATGCAAAGGGATGACTTGCAGTAGCACTTCGTTTTGATCGAGACGTATTTCAAATGCAAATAATTCTGGTCCATTAGTGCGTTATTTATTAAACCAATAATTACCCCGTGGTGTTTTCACAACACATTAATATTCCTTCAATAGAACATGCCAAAAACAATTTAAAGTTGGAGTCGTGGGCTAAATCATATCCATTTAATGAAGAAACTAATTTTAACTCCTCGAGTGTTCCTTATGTACTAAGAAACCAATATATACAAGAGAGACTAAAACTAAACAATGAGAAGAGTACACATAAATATTATTTGAAAGTATTGCCATCCTTTCGCTAGACAAAGTAAAGGAAGAAATTGTCGTAAAAGTAAAGTTTGAATGTTTTGAATATTCGCAATTTAGGCGTGAGTTAACTTTAGCGAGGTTGTATTCATTAATCAAAAGTTTGGCGCAGTCTGTACCTCATCGTCCCCTCCGCCCACCCCCAGTCTGGTTTCGCACCGACCGACCTACAAATAGTACGTGTTCATTTCATTTTAGGTCTCTCAAAATGATACTTTGAAGGCTTGCAACACTGGCTTCATAAGGTCAATATTGACAAATGGCTGCTGTATGTCACTTTCTATACGAAAGAGAATAAACATCGTTAAGCTTTTATTAAACATAAAAATTATGGACGCTATTTGCCGTCTATGTTGTTCTACGAAATTTGTTAAGAATTATATATTTGATGAAGAAAACGCGTTGTTTTTGAAAATGTCGTTGTATTTACCCATCAAGGTATAAAATATTTACCAATATTTATTTCAATGTTTGCATGCAAATGTTTATATTTATTTTATTTCGGCAGGTTCTGAAAAACGATTTACTACCACAAAAGATTTGTGATAAATGTAGCTGCAAAGTGAATGACTTGTATCAGTTTTGTAATGAAGCTATAGAAGTTCAAGCAAGGTAAGAGTTGTTTCATTCGATTCAGCGTGCCGCGGTTAAAATTTTATGTAACAATTGTATACCGTATATCGGATTTTCTCGCCTCAATCAAATACCATATAATTTCTGATAAGTGGCAACAACTCAAAAAAAGTAACACCTTTGCTGTGGTCGTTATAAATAGGCTATTTTTACAGACATGGATGATAAATGCAGCCTGTAAAGGGATAACCCCAATTTTGGAAGGCCTATTTTCAATAGAGTATTTAACAATGTGTATCAGCTGATGATAATGAAGATAATGTTGACTATCATGTGGATGTGCCAGGAGCTTAATATTAAAATTTGATGTACTTTGGTACTAACATATGTATGTGTAATGATTTCAGATTGCGCACTCTTTTAATGGCATCAGGTATTCAGTTCAGAGACTTGGAGGTATATCCTGTAAAGCTGCCTGCTTCTTCACTATCTCCTACCTCTTTGAACATTAATGTGGTCCATGATCAGGAGACTCAAACAGACCAAGACAAATTAATTAATTTAGAAGAGATAGTTGCAGTTAAAAAAGAAGAGATTCTTGAATCTTCTAGCCCATCTCCACAACCAACAGCTGTGAAAACAGAAAATGATTTATCAGATATTGAAAGAATAGGAGCTCCTAATGGTACATACTCTGATGATAGTGAAGATCTGTCTCTGCAAAGTCTAAAAAAATTTAAAAGAAAAGAGTATGGTCATGAGGACAGTAAAAATGGACAGATTCATGATATTAAGGGAAGTAGGAAGAAAAAAGGAAAATTAAAAGATTTGGAAATTCTTATAAATTCGTTTCCTGATTCTTCAAGCACTGTACTTACAAATGATAATAAGAATAAAAACACTGAAACTAAACAGGAACTAATAAAAACAGAAATAGTTGAGGATGACCTGCTCCAAACAAACAGAAAGAGAAGAAAAAAAGACAAGGCACGGGATATTTACCAGTGCTGTAATTGCACTGAGAAATTCACAAATAAAACAGAAATTCTCAAGCATTACAAGTAAGTCTGTCCATGTGTAACTTTAGATAATTTAATAATCCATCATGGCGATCACCGCAGCAATAACAAAAATAGGTTCTGTTGTATAAAGCCTTGATATCCATCGGTTCCTCTGCACCTGCCGCCGCGTGTTGCGCCGCAGCACCAGCCGTGTTGTCGTCTCGCACTGCACTTTATGTTGACAACATAGAGTCCACCACATGTTGATAACGTAGATTGTCTCGTTTTAACAGTTCGTATTGTAATCTTTCATCACTCATGCCTCACACCAGCCTAGCGCGTAACATTCGCTCCAGGTCCACGAAGTCACACCCGGCACTAAGTTTACGCAATCGTGCAATGCAGCCGCGAGCTGGCCTCACCGCGTTTCTGATCGCAATTATAAAATTTAAATCGCAGCGAAAATTCGTTAGGTTTAGTAGGGCTATAGTGATTTGTGAAAATTGTTTGAATTTCACTAAATTTTACATCACTTGGTTGTTTAGGAGTAATTAACGCCACCGAGGTCTCAAACACTCGCCATCCACACACTGAAAAAATTAGCTCTTTTAGCTGGATCTAAGGCGACGTGATTAGCTTCGAAATAAAATTTTAATAGATCTATATAACAATCCCAATTGTCCGTTTGTGGAGTAAATTCTTCAAATGTCACTGCCTTTTTGTCCATTTCGTTCACTTTTTAACCTCGTCGCCACTGGTATGTACTGTACATACGATAAGGCGCATGAGTAGGCACTGTGTGTTGTCAGTGGCCACGTGTGAATATATCATGAAGTACCCATTTAGTTGATATTGTTTGTCAATAACACATACAAGTCAAATACCCACATATATAACATTAGCCATTCTTATTTCTTTTACAGTTAAAAAGTTACAAGTAAAAAAATGTATGTAAAATCAGTCTCCAGTGAATATGTTTTGTTGTTTGCCGATGGGATTCCTCCCCAATTTGGGTTTATTACAAAAACTGCCTGGGATTCTCTTAAACATTTCCCTTTCTATATTGCACTCATTCATTAACTGTTGTAACTAATTATATGGGATTGTTGATGTTTCCTCTGATACCTATAAGAAATAAAGAAAAATAACTTTTCAATATTCACACACAAACAATTCCTAAAATTAAGCAATTGCAGAAAAAAATACAAATGAAAAAATAATAACATCGTGACATGATGTTTGGAGGTGGACCGACGATCTGGTGGCAATTGCGGAAACCCACTGGCTGTGAGCAACGCGGGACCGACCGACGTGGATATTTTTGGGAGAGGCCATGTCCAACAGTGGCTGACCCATCGGCTGATGATGATGATGACATGATGTTTAAAATATCTCCCACTCATTGATCATTCCGAATCACTCATTAAACATCTGCTGCAGCAAATTTAATGTTGTATCTCTGATATCATGTGGAGTCTTTGCAGAGAATCAGAGCGGATGAATTAATAATAAGGAAATAACAATAGTGTTTCATGAGTTTACAAGGAAAGAACTAGGGAGGGAATAACCAACTTACGCCTAGCGGTCCCCGAGAGGCAGGGCTCGGGCGCGAACTGTCACAGTGCCTTAACAGTGTTACTGCCAGCTGAAACAAATGTTTAAAACAACGAGAGCATTTCAAAAACTGGAACAGCGCAGCGCTGGTGCTTGGTACATTTATTACAGTATCACCTTGTGGCACCTACCACGATTGTAGATCATTTTTTCTTACTTGAATTACATGTGATATGATGTGATGCACCAATGATATTATACACGGAACCTGTTGTTTACAGATCGCATGCAGTTCCGGTAGCGGAGCTGGCAGAGGCCCTCCCCGCACCGCCCGAGCCCACAGCTTACCCGTTTAAATGTCCAAGATGCAAAAAGGTAAATCTATTACAGGTTAACGTAGGTTAAAATAAGTTTTTTATTTAACATTCGGTACATTGATGCTGTACAGTGAAGCTGCTGACGAGTACGATAATAAAACACATGAGTGGGTACTATGTGTTGTTGGCAGCTGCATGGTTCTAAAGATGTGTTCCAACGACATCATGTGAATACTCGTCGTATGTGAATCATGAAGTACCAGCTTAGTTGTTGTTGTTCGTCAATAACACGTACAAGTCAAATACCCACATACAACGGAAGCATTTCCGTTTTATGTCGTGCAGCAGACCTGAGTAGTACCGAGCCTGATCGATGTGAAATCCGCTTAAAGTGGCAGTGCGCGTGCGTACGTACATGTGTACTTTGTGTATTGATGAGGCCGCAGTATAGCAGGCACCGCGTGCGCCCCCTGTGCTACGAACGTCTCACGTTTGATTGTAGGTGTGATTGGGGGACAACATGAAACTACGACTCCTGCGCTGTGCGCATCCTTAAAGTTCACCAGGATAATCTATGCTGTGTTTACTTAACAGCTGCAATGTGGTGATCTGCTACGGGAGAGTTTCTTCTGCTTAAGAAATAACGCAAACACTTTTCAAATGAATAATAAAAACATTGCGAGTTGTCGCCGGCTGGTCGCTTCCGCAAAACTAATCTGGTATGGTCGTGTCGGGAGGCAACGCCCCCTGCAGTCAACGGCTGTGGTCGATGAACACACGCTGTTGGCGGTTGGCGGTGGCAGTGGCAGTGGCGTCGCGGAGAATATGTTTCGTTAGCCATGTCCATGGAGCGTGTAAGTAACGGCGCGGCCGGTGCCACGCGTAGCTGCTGCAGGCAGGCGAGTGGGCGGCGCACTGGCGGCGTCACGCGGAGCGCGACCGGCAGCCCTTCCGCTGCCGCCTCTGCGAGAAGACCTTCCGCGACTCCTATCAGCTGTTCAGGCACGGTAAGCCCGCACATCGCACTACTTTTCCCAAACTCATGTTTGCACCGTTCTCATTGTCATAAAAACATGTCTGAGTGTGTGGGAAAGGCGACAACATCTCATCGAAATAGAGCTTCGCCGTCGGTCCGGGCAGGTCGCGTCAGATAGTAATGCATCTCGAAGGGTGCTCAAAAATAAAAAATTATCGAGGCATTGCAAGGTACGGCCACACCGGAGCTGGTTGTGTAAGATGTACTTTGGAAGTAGAGAGCGCGACTCGTCTCTCCACAAGGCCGTGACAGATAGATTGTTACCCGCGGGAACAGTACCAAGTGCGACGCTGGGCGCGGGGAGCTCGTTACTCAGTAAACCAGTCGAGGTCACGAGGCGGAGGGGCCTGATTTCGTTCATGAATGACTTAGCATTGCGTTACCGTTGCGACGGCGCCGGGCTGCGCAGGGCTGGCGCACGAGGCGGAGCCGCCGGGCGGCGCGGCCGACAAGCGCTTCGTGTGCGACCTGTGCCCCGAGGGCTTCGTGTACATGCGGTGAGTGGGCGCGGGGCTCTGCCCTGGCTTTGTTCCTCTATAACACAGAGTACAATTACGAAAGTGAGGCCGGCGCGTGTCGCGCTATGCCGCAACATTGCGTCATGCGCAGGTGCATGCTGTCGCATCGCGCGCGCGTGCACCCCGAGGCGGCGGCGCGCGCGCCCGCGCTGCGCTGTCGGCTGTGCGCGCGCCAGTTCGCGCACAGCAACTCTCTGCGGCGGCACCTGCGCTCCCACAGCGGCGAGCGCAACTACCTGTGCAGCGTGTGCGGCAAGGCTCTCACCTCCGCCGAGCACCTCAAGTACCACCTCCGCATTCACACCGGGGACAAGCCCAACGTTTGCAAGTGAGTGCACGCAAGCGAGCCGCTTCCGCTTCCGTTCGGTCCGCGCCCTAACAATACTAACAACATTTACCGAGAGTCGGACTAAATTACTAGTATTCCTAAATGCAGAGCCAACTATAAACTATTTCAGGTCGATTGGACAATTTTTTTTCATAAAATATGCCAAAGTGATCTCATTGTCACAGGATAACAGGTGGCGATGAACGGCTACGTTCGTGGAGCAGTTTGTGTGAACCGGAGCTGCGCGGGGCCGCTTGGGGCGACCTCGTGTTAGTCTACCGAAGGTTGCTTGCACGCTTCCCATAAAATTTACAGTTTAATAAAATGTCTTAATACGTTGTGTCGTGGTGCGGCGTGCAGGACCTGCGGCAAGGGCTTTGTGAAGAAGTGCAACCTGACGCTGCATGAGCGCGTGCACTCCGGGGAGAAGCCGCACGTGTGCTCACACTGCGGGAAGGCCTTCAGTCAGCGCTCCACGCTCATCATCCACGAGAGGTAAGGCGGCAGGCACGTTGCTATTGGTGCCAACTAATAAATTGATTTTACAATTTATTTAAAAAGTTTACTATAACAAGTGTCGGGGTGCGCGCCGGCTTACAGCTCGGCACCGGCGACAGGGCTGGACTGAAGAGAGGTGACTGTTGTCTAGAGATTTATTCTTTCGGTGTATGGTCTGTTGTTCGGAATCTGGAACACAGCTACATAGTTACGGAGATGAACGTGCGTAATGATGGGCCAATGTTAGAGGACGATGATTACCTAAGTTTACTGGGGAGAGTGAGAAGAGTACCAAGCAGCTCGTGCGCGTGTGCAGGTACCACAGCGGCGCTCGGCCGTATGCGTGCTCGGTGTGCGCGCGCGGGTTTGTGTCGCGCGGGCTGCTCACCATGCATCTCAAGAGCCGCTGCTATGCGCCGGAGTAGAGTCCGCCGCTGCGCAGCGGGTACCGGTGGAAAGGGTGAGACATGGGGTAGGTACCGTGCGTTGTATGTAAATTATGTACATGAGAGTAGTAACGCTGAGGATGTCGCGTCCCGTATTGCACTCAGTCAGCGTTATTGCTTCGGGGGATATTGCGCTGTAGCCTAAAGCTACGTGACGGGACCTAGACGAACCATAAACCAGCCGGGCGCAGGCCTGGACGCTGACTGAAATTAAGGAATACTAAACCAATTTCAATAGAATAGAAACGAAGTCAAATTATAATCAGTAAGTACTACTTCACTGTACCACAAAATTAAAAAAAAAAGTTTATATTTACATTGAATAATGTTCATACAATAAATGACACCAGTTGCTGGAGCATTCGGCAGGGCGCGGCTCCAGGCGCATGGGTTCTACTTGTCGCACTCGCGGCAGTGTGTGTGTGTGCGTGCGTGCGAGTTATCTTTAACGCGCATTGTCTTTGCCTGTAGCTGTACATGTAGGACCTTGTGTTTGCAGGCGCGGCACCGCACCGCACCGCACCGCACCGCACCGCACCGCACCGCACCGCACCGCACCGCACCGAACCGCACCGTACCGCTGCACGCTGTGCGCATGTCACGCCGTGCGCATGTCACGCTGCTTCTCTGACCGGGGGTCGTCCGCTCGCCCCCGCTCCCGCACCCGCACCCGCCAGCGAGTGTAATGTGTACACTACGTAATAATTAAAAACGAATTCTATTGAAAGATTATTTGTGATGGTGAATTCAAGTGCGCAGTGACACATGAGCTTTGCTTCACATTCTGATAATGCTTCGTGTCGGCCAGCGGCTGGGCCACAAAACATCAAATATAATACGTCGACAGGCGAAGCTTTCATTTTCTCTTCGCCCTGTACCGTCAACGCCGCGGCGCGGCACGGCGTGGTACGGCGCGGCCAGCGGTCATCAAGTGGTGGTCTGTATGACCTTCGCTGCGCCGCAGAAAAATGCGGATGTACTTACTCAACGGGTTTTGTTTAAAGACGGATTGAAAGTTAACTCTCCAATGCTTATGTCCACTGCTCGTGTTCAATGCGCCGTGCGCCGTGCGCCGTGCGCCGTGCGCAGTGCGCATTGGCGCCGCGCGCACTTCTACGGAAAGCGCGGCCCGCGCCCCGCGGCGCTTACTTAAAGCCGCGCAGTGCACACCGAGGGATCGTGCGATAAGCTAAACACTTATTGTTTATTTTATTACGGTTTATTAATAAAACTTGCATAAATTGGTTACGATTGATAGTTTCATTTTATTAAGTAGGTGCATTTTATTTATTATTATTTTTTTCAAAACTTTGTTGCACACGCCGAAGACTACCACAGGCGAGCGGACTGAATGCCTGGAGACATTCTTTACCTGTCAACCCCGCGAGAAAGTTGAAAAGCGACAGCGCGGGTGCTAATATATATTCATATTTATCTTACTACATATATATACTTATAATAATATACATATATTATATAGATATACTTACATGTTATCTATTATTATATAATACATAGATTATATATATACATATATATATATATATATATATATATATATATATGTATATATATATAAACAAAAACAGTTCGGTGCGTTTATGACATCTGAAGGCAAGCGTTCCAGATTTGAACGCGTTGCGCAGTTAACGAGTTTCCATGGAAAGAAGCACTATGATATGGTATGGAGTGTGTATTTTGTGCACGCGAATGTTGTATACCTGTTCAATAAGCAGGTTCATCAGAATTTGTAATCACTTATAACATATTATTGTAAATAGTTTAATGCACGTGCTACTGGTGTGTTTTTATAAATAAAAAAATAGTGTTAACTAGATTTTGGAATCGAGCTGGTGACATAGGAAGCCATTTGAGTTTTGGTTGATATTGGGGAATATGGTCTAACCACGTAAGCCTGCTTCAACTTGTTTAGAAGATTTTGCTGTATGTCCGGTTAGCAAATGTCTGCATAATCAATAACAAGGAAGATGAGCGATTGAATAAGGACAAGCTTTGTTTTATGATGAAAGATTGAAATAAGCAGTTACATAATTCTTATGGCCCTTCCCCGTACCTTAAGTGTTATCACAGATATCGTTTACCGTTCAATAACTTTGGCACAGTCCCTTATCAATAAATGGAGGCATTAATCACCCCTATACTTAAAATCGAAAATCCAAATTATTTCAAAGATCTGCGAGCTATAGACGTCTTACCATTCTTGTCAAAACTTTTAGAAAGACCTCTTTGTATGCAAGTATATATTGCAGAGTCTCCAGCAGATTTTAAGACGTCTGTTAAAAAAAATTATGTGGATCTTGATCGGATTGCTGAATGGTTGCGCAAAAATTCTCTTATTCTAAATCCTAATTTATGGTACTCTGAACCAAATTTCAGCGATTGCAAATTTTAGAAAGCAATTACTGTATAAAAATTAGAAATGAAAATGTAGACAGCACTGACAAAACAAAAATCTTGAGAATTACTATCGGCAGCTATTTACGATTTGACTATCACGTAATTAATGTTAGAAATTGTTTTTACAGCTAAAAAGTATTATACCAAAATACTTATCTGTCTAAAACGATAGTTAAAATACAATAAATAAATAGAAAAAAAACATTGTGAATAATGAAAAAAATAATAACCAGTAATGTCTAATTGTAAAATAATGAAAATTGTGTTACTTTATAATTTTAGTTCCACAGCCGGATACTAGATGGCGCTGTAAAATAAAATAAAACTTGAAACAAAGATGGTTAAAAACTTGATAAGTGTCATCACTATTACAAAAACTAATTCAAAATATATCAACAGCAATGTGTGATTATTTAGTGCTAACATCTGGTGCCGAAACCCGGGAACATAAAGTCAAAAAAGGTGAACACAGTGAACTAAAACTGAAGTGAACTTGGGACAGTGCAGTGTGGTATGAAAAGTGGAACTTATAAAAATCGAAATAAAAAGACTGAAAAACAGTCCGAGTGATTTAAGACTTAAAAAAGAATGTGTTGGTTCGGTCTTAGAAAAATTTCTGTAATTTTGGTCTTAGCAAAATTCTAATGATCTAGGACTAAAAATATTTTTAATGATTCCGGACTTAGAAAGTTTACTGTGATTGAGAATTTGAATAATCTATCAAAATTTTACTACTTTAATAAGCTGCTACTGGGACAAGAGGACAAATTTGAGCATTTAATAAAAGCTTAGAGACTACAAGAAGTCGGATAAAGATTGGTTGAAAACTTCATACATAGAATCAAGGCTTGAAATTTTAGAGAAACTAATGGAAGCTTTTACCAAAACACTAATGAATGAAAATGTCAAGCTAGATGAGAAGATGAAACTACCTTACTTCACTGAAGATATACTCAGTAAATCCGAAGTACTTACATTGATTACAAAACCAGAATGAAAGATGACTTGCAGGATGTACTCCGCAAAAATACTTACCCCAACAGTGTCTAGCCCATTAGTTCTATCTAGTACAAAAGTTAAATTGCCAAAGATTTAATTGTTAAAAATTCTCCCTCAGTACGACGAATAGCAGACTTTCGACGACTTGTTTACGTCGCTGATACATGAAAATGCTGCTTTAGGTTCAGTACAACAACTACATTATCTCAGGAGTAACGTAAATAAATAAGATTTCGAGTCTTACTAGTGGGAAAGAAACTCTGCTTAAATATTTCTAAACTACCGACAACAATTACGAAGAGTCTTTCAATCGATTAACCGAGCGATACAACAGTAAGAAATACCATTTCAACGAAATCATGAAACGTCTGTTCTATCAATGGAATGCAAATTAATCAGCTCATTCTATCAAACTTTTTTAAGTTACAGCATCTTCTCTCAAATCTCTAGTGAACCTTGCCATCTTTACAAAATCCTGGGATGTTTTCCTCAACTACATGGGTGCTTCGACTTGACTTACAATCTCGCAAGCCGTGGGCGATGCAAATCAGTCAATCAGTGGGAGATGCAATCAGAATCGGAGAGGTTGTTGCCCACTTGGGATGAGCTAGTGAAATTTCTAAAGACAAGATTTCGCACGGGTCGGCAACACGCCCGGTGATACCTCTGGTGTTACTGGCGGTCATAGGCTGCGGTTACCGCTCAACATCAGGCGGGCCGTAAGCCTGTTTGCCAAGGAAGTGGTATAAAAAAAATATTGAGATTATCAGCAGTAGTAACAAAAGAGTATCAAAGTCCCAGAGAGACCATCAAGCTAACACCAAAGCAAACACATTTGAGTCGACCATATTAGAAGACAACAAATGTAACGTCAGCTGCATAATGTGTAATAGTCAACATTTACTCTATAAATGCATGCAATTTGGAAAACAGTCTTCCAAAGACTGATCCAAGTTTATACAATCAAGAAGCTGTGCTTCAACTGTTTTGCACTCAATCATTCTGCAAAATATTGTCGTTCGACAGTTTGTTGCCGTCGTTGCGGGAGAAGATATCGTATACTGCTGCATTTTAAGAGAGACGTGAAGTAATCAGAGATTAAATCCGGTGCCTCTTTATCAATTATAGAGACATGTGAACGTACAGAAAACGTAGTAGCTCATTTGGTTACAGAGAAAAATTATAGAGACACTCTTGTATACTACAGCTGTAGTTAGAGCACGATCAAAAAATGGCTACTCAAAAATCGTTCCAATTTTGATTTATCTATGTTCAGAGGGATTATTTATCACGGAGACTACTGTACAGCTACTAGGCTTAATGAGAATCCCCATCTACGGTTTAGTTTCTGGAATAGCAAATAATCCAGCACGATCAAACACAACGGTGTCATTAAGTGTGGAGTCTATTCATAGTTCAAAGTATTTGCGACAATTCGATGGTTACGTATTGAGAAAACTGAAATCATTTCTTCTGACATGTCAACTACAATAACTGCCTGGATGAAAATTAAAAGTGTGCCATTAGCTGATCCAAATTACCGGTGATCAGTTAAGATCGACTTAATACTGGGAGTCGAAATCTATAAGGACATTATATTATAAGTCCGCATGAAATACCCATCAGGGAAGGATCTCATAGCACAAGAGACAAGGCTCGGGGGGATTCTCTCAGGTCGAGTGAGATAAGATTCATCATCAGGCAACACTACAGTTATTGGATTTCACATACGAACCAGAGAAGACAATTTTCTAAAGCAATATTGGGATTTGGAAAGAGAGGCAGATGCGATCTATAAGAAATTCACTAGAGAAGAAATAAAGTGTGAAGAACTATTTGAATCTACTACTACCACAAATAGCGAAGGACGTTGTGTAGTTCACTTACCATTCAAACATTTAAAACTAAAATGTGTTAAAGGAAAGTCGAAGAACATAGCTACGGGAAGATTTTAGAACCTAAAAAGGAAATTGGAAAGTTCTCAATCATTGAAGGAAGAATATACAAATGTGATAGATGATTATAAAACCAAGAATTACATAATACAAATCGTAGACGGAACAGATATCAACAATCCAAAGGTCGTGTGGGGAGGTCCCCTACCATGCCAATTAGATAAGCAAATCACTAAAGTTCGCTTAGGATTCGATGCGTCTTAGAAAGGAGTACACAACTTCTTATTGAATGACAATCTATTGGTTGGCTCTAAATGTGTAACAGGACTTGCGCCATATTTTAATAAGGTGGAGACGTCATCCCTTTTGTATGAAGGCTGATCTGGTACAGATGTATCAACAAGTGCGCATACGAGACGAGTAGTCGGACTTTCAGAGAATCTTATGACAGTCATACACCACCGGCCCCATAGAACATCGTAAAGTTTTGAGAGTTATGTTTGGGACTGCCTGCGCTTCATATTTAGCTGTGAAAACTTTGCTATACTTAGCTAAGTCTGAAAAAGCTAAGTACTCAACTAAAGCCAACATCACTTTGTACGACTACTACGTGGATTATTTTATAACAGGAAGTGAAACGGAGAAAGAGGCATTAGAGGTTTATGAGGAAATAAACAGCTTGATAAGTTAGGGTGGATTCCGGTTATAAAAGTGGTGCAGCAATAGTAGTATTCTATTGAGTAGCGTTCAAGAAGAGACTAAGAGATCAAATTCGTCAATGATGTTTAAAATAAACAATGTAATCAAGGTGTTGGGCATTTGTTGGAAAAGGAACACCGATTACTTTGAATACACATTGTATTTACCAAAAAAGATTCTTTCTCAAATTGCCAGACTTTACGATCCTTACCTTACTACAACCTGCCTGCCACAAGGACGAAAATATCCTAAAGGCTCTCAGGACCCAGAACAGCCACCTGCTGGGTGGCAACGCTGAGCGTGACCTGCGGGCCGAAGTCCGCTTCAGGCAGAGACCGCGGAACTCGCTATTGACTCATGTGGTCTTGCAAGTGTCGCCGAAACTCTGGGCCCGCTTAACCGACGCGGGCATGATGCATGTGGACCTCCAGCGGGTCCGGGTGCAGGACCAGTCCCCACTGGTGCAATGCACGCGCTGCCTCGGATACGGCCACAGCAAGCGGCTGTGTACCGAGCGTGAGGATCAGTGCACTCACTGCTGTGGACTGCACCTGAGGGACGAGTGCTCGGATTGGCAAGCCGGGAAAGCTCTTGCCTGTCGGAACTGCCGGAAAGCTAAGGCAGAGCGGTGGGACAGCGGGGCGTTTGATGAGGAGTGCCCTGTCCGGAGAAGGTGGGACGCCATATTGCGAGCGTCGGTAGTGTATTGCTAACGGCGCCCCGGGGGCCAACCGCAATAGGCGGACTGGGCGACGCCAGTACCACGCTGTGCAGTTGAACCTGCAAAGGTCTGGGCTCGCCACGGCCGAGTTGATATGCGAAGCGCCGAAGAGAGGATGGGCGTTCGCTATGGTCCAGGAGCCGTACATCGGGGCGATTGGCGAGATGCGGCACTACCCGGGGACAAGGATAGTACAATGTGTGAGCCGAGACGCCGGAGAGGTTGTCAAGGCGGCCATTGTACTGTTCGACGATACCATCGACATCACTCAATGCCTCGACCTCACGTCTGGTAACATTTCTGTCGCCAGACTGAGGACCGGGGCTTGGAAGATAGGGGTGGTATCCGTCTACCTGGAGCCAGATAAGCCCGTCGGACCGGTACCTAATCCGGTCCAGGTATGCCTGGACCGGATTAGCTCGTCGTGGGGAGGCTGGGGACTGTCAACGTTGTGCTGGGCGGAGATTTGAACGCCCACAACACCTGGTGGGGCAGCCAGTCCGGAGACCAGAGGGGGACCGATATTGCAGCCGCGCTCGATGAACTGGAGCTGCACTTGTTGAACCGGGGGTCTGAGCCTACGTTCGACACATATCGGGGCGAAAAGCGTTATTCCAGCTGCGTCGATGTTACTGCTTGCTCGACCACTCTGCTCGATCGAGTGGAGGGCTGGCGAGTCGCAGACGGCGTATCTTCGTCGGACCACAGGGCGAACTTGTTCGTACTGAATCTTGTGAGGTCCGTCGGCACGGACGTCAGGGGTTCCACACGGAAGTATACGACCTATAGAGCAGACTGGGGCGAGTTCAAACGAACTTTCGCCCAGCTCCTCTCGGACCGCTGCCTGACGCCCGCCAAGGTGACCAAGGTCGCCGAAAAAGGGGCGTTGGACAGCATCGTCGATAGGTACGTGGAAACCGTGGGGAACGCCTGCGATATGGTCCTGCCGAAGGTCTGCTTGAGGAAGAGAACAGAATTGCCCTGGTAGTCTGAACAGCTCTCTCTTCTCAAGGCGGATGTCTTGAGGAAGAAGAGGCCGATTCCGAATGCGCGGCTAGCCAGTAAGGAGCTGGTCTTGCGCGAGTACTTCGACGCGAAGGAAGCTTACTGCCTCGAGGTGAAGCGTGCTCAGACCGCTAGTTGGAAGCGGTTCTGTGAGTAGCAGGAGCGCGAGACCATCCATGGGGCTTCGCTCAGAAGATAGTGAAGACCCACAGGACCGCGTTGCTGAACTCGGCCCTGATACTTGCCGGGTTGCTTCCTTTGGACCTTCGGATCCAGGAAGCAGTCCGTTTATACGAAATTAAACGCGGTCTTTCCCGGTAGGTAATAGGCGACCGAGACCTTGAGGTACCGGCCAGCTTCAAGAGACTGCCACACTCGTCTGATCAAGTTGGTGTGGAATTCTCCTGTCTGGGTGACCGTGCGGAGGAGGACCAGCTTCCCACCGCGGTTGCCGATCTGCAGATCTATATGGAAGGCAGCCGGGTAGATGAGAAGGTGGGTGCGGCGTTCTGCGTAATACGGGACGCCGTAGAGATAACCAACAAATAACTCAAGCTGGCCAAATTCTGCACGGTGTACCAGGCGGAGCTGCTGGCACTGGTGAAAGCAACAGGGTACGCGGTCGGCGGGTCGGCGCATTCGTGCGCCATAATGAGCGATTCGAGGTCCGCCCTCGAAACTGTCGTACAACCAGACACTCTCCATCCCCTTGCTATGCATGTGAAATAGGATATAAAGGGAAGGAAGTAAGGTTGTTTTGTCTGAAAGCGCAAGCGGGGACGGAGGGGAATGAGAAGGTGGATCAGCTAGCCAAGGACGCGGCCCTAAGAAGCAAAAGGAGACCGGAATACGAGGAGTGTCCTGTTTCGTTCGTCAAGCGTCAACTTCGGTTGGAAACGATTGATGATTGGAACAGACGCTAAGTGGAGGGTACGACGGCTTCCACAACGCGGATCTTTTTCCGGACGCCGCCTTGGCCTACCGCGTACCGGTACTGTGTACTCTGGGGCACAGGGTATTCTCCGAGTACCTTCACAGGTTTAAGCTCAAGGAGAGTCCCATGTGCCTCTGTGACTCAGCGGTAGACCAGACCGTGGTGCACGTATTGACTTCCTGTCCCTTATTTGAGAAAGAAAGGATAGACGTGGAAATGGAGACTGGAAAAAGAATAGATGCGAAAACCAAAGTCGCAGAATATTTCTGGGTTATCGGAGAAAAGTTATAGGAAGTGTAATAAAATTAAATAAAGTTGAAATAAATAATTAAATTAAAATAGTATAAATTAAAAAATTGTAATAGAAAACCAAAAACAAATTATAAACAGTGTAAATAAGAGACAGGAAATAAACATAAATATGTAAGAAGAAATGAAACTAAGAAATCAAGAAGAAGAAACAAATGATGCTATAGGGGATGCTTCCTTTTCATGCTTCCCCCCTCCCCAGGAACAGGTACAAGAAGAGACAGTCTTCACAAAGTGAGAGAGGAATGACAGAAGGAAATAGTATGTAGAATGATAGAGATGAGAAGTTTGAAAGAAGAGCAGAGTATGAAAGATGAACGTAATGAAAGACGAGAATGTCGAAATTAGAAATATAAGATACCTGATGGCAAATGTAATTAGATAATAAAGGCCCTGCCCCACAACACGCGGGGGGAACAATTTAATAAAAAAAAAGAAAAAAAAATCCTGCCTGCCAGACAATACGATCTTTACCTTATTAGAAACGTAAATCCATTGCACTCGTTGGTAGCTTGCGACATCAAGCAGCGAAGTGTCGCAATGACCCTGCAATGCCCCGTCTGCACGCAAACGCAATTACATTTAGAACTACAAAAACATTTGATATTTTTTTTGCCGCAAATGTAATCTCTCTACCACTTCCTCAAAATCTGTCTCAACTTGTTTTTGGTTTTTATTTATCTTACTTTTATATCTTCCTTTTTCGTTTCCTCAACTATATACGGTATTCTACGTGATGACTGTGCGAAACGCACTTCATACGCTACCGTGCCGCGGCCGGTAGCCACAATCAGTATTTCGTCCCCAGCAGGCGGAAATTATGTTAAGCTACGGCCTTTTGTAGTTTGTAGTTTTTGTATTGCAGTGTACATGCACACGCCCGCGCCGCACTCGGCACGGAATTTATTTTATTTCAATTCATGTATTTATCTATAACTTATATGTGTGTTTTATTCAGACTCAATAAACGTGTAATTCATTCCTCCATTCAAGAATGTACTGGTGGTAAATAAAAACCGTCACTGGTGACAGACGAGAGGTGTGTGTTTGCACTTAACCCTTAACAAGTTTACAAACACAACTTGTAGTCCATCTACTGCTAATGCAATTTCCATCCACCAGAACCAGCGCCAGCAGGGTTACCACAAGTACACAAACATTGGCGCTTCGTAAAGTAGGGGCGCGAGTTCCTCAATAACAGGTATTTATAAAGTACCGCAGTAATGCTTCATCACTTATTTCGTTATGGGATCAGAATATTTTGGATAAACATGCTTCACCTTTTGGCCCCACTTGATATCGTGTGAGACTAAGGTGGCGTTAGTTATCTTTAGGAAGTATTCAGTCTATCGTATATTTTATGGGAAAGCGATGTTTATACTTACAGTCGTTAAGTACCAAATAGCAGTGTGTTAGGGCGTCAGGGTGGTAGGAATGAACAGCGTGTGGGTTTTGAAAATTTGATTATTTAAATAAGTACCTCAATAAGTTAAAATTTTAAATACCTTAATAATATAAACAAGGTGAAAAGTAATAGATGTAAAAAATTTGGAGAGGCTACAGCACGTATTTTTTTATTTTTTTTTGTTTAACATGGGGGAAATGCCTACGCATACCCGTCCTCGCGAGGGCGAGGACGGGTTATGTCAGATTTGCACCGACTAAAACCCCCACGATGTTCCACCTCATCGCCTTGATGGCAGGGTCACGGGAAAGCGGGTACGCACTCATCCGCGACCCTGCCGGCGCTAGCCGCTTGCGCGGCCCCACCTCGGGAGGGAGAGGTTCCCCCGAGGGGAGAGGCCCGGTTCCCCGAACCTGTCGCCCAGAGGCCATGGGACCCACTAAAGAAAACCTCTCCCGGCTTTCCGCGGCGAGGAGATATTGGGCCCGCCGCTACCCGTCAGCGGCCGCGGAGGATAGAGAGAACGGCGCTTCGCAATACCGACACTCCTTTTCCCCAACGGCTCCACCGCCGCCACATCGCCGGTGCGACCCCGGTTGGCCGCAGAGGGTGCTCCCTCCGCCACCCCACCTCAGCTGCAAGGGGCGGTATGAAACCTCCCCTGCAGCCTGGCCGCTAGGGCAGCATAAAGCCGCCCCTGCGGCCCCCGGCCGCTCCGGTGAGCTCCAGTTATCCAACCGGTGTTTGAACCTGGAGCGGCCGCTTCAGTCGGCCCTTCGCCGCGGGCTGGCCGGGTGGGTTCCACTTAGCTTCACCGTGAGTCGGCCCACGGTTACTAAGCCCCTCCGCCACGACCAGGCGAGAACCCGTTGGAGGGGAAAGTATTGCACGTATCCTATCTGTCTATGTATGGAATACCCGATCCAAAATCAATGTGTCTGGAGTTATTCATTTTTTAAATATTTTACAAAAAATTCTCGGTTTTCTAGGATAAAATAAGATAATTTTATTGCATACTTATTTCTATACAAATTTTAATGTTTAATAATTGTTTTATTGAATTAAATTAATAATCATCACTTAGAGACTAATACTTTTAAATTAGGTTCTTTGAAAGTCGTGACAGTAAAAAATAAGTATAACTTACATATTTATTTAATCTTAAAATAAACTTTTATTTATTAAAAATACGTATAAAGCACATAAATAAGTCCCTGACTTCAATATCTATCAGACAAGGTAAATAAAAGTACATAAAGTTTTAAAATTTAGAAAAAAAAATCATTTGTTTTAAAACCATGAAATACCAAACTGTAGAGACTCATAGAAGTAGCCGCCGCGCCGGTCCTTAATTTGACCCTTTTGTGTTTGTTGTACATATGAAATCTTTAGTATACGCCACACCAACTAACTGGTTAGAAGATTTAAATTCACGCATCATCGTCGCTGCTGACAAAATAAGAGAACAGCTCACAGTGCGCGAGTCACTCGATCTGACTTAAGATAAAGGCTTCGTGCTTGTATCAGGAACCGTGGCCGTCAGTTTCAGTAAAATTTAAATGAATTGTTACTTTAAATTTTTACTCTGAACTCAATATCTAAAACGACAACAATAAGCTCGCACGCGTTACAACAAAAACAAAACGGTCAAATTAAGGGCCGGCGCGGCGTCTACTTTTGTGAGTCTCTGCAGTTTGATATTTTATGGTTTGATTACAGTGATAAGTGTTTTTTTTTTTTTTCAAAATTTTAGAAACTTTATGTACTTTCTAATACCTTGTCGGATAGGTAATGAAGTCAGGTACTTATTTATGTGCTTTATACCTATTTTTTATAAATAAAATTTTATTTTAAGCTTAAATAAAAATGTAAATCTGACGCCTTATTTTTTACTGTCACGACTTTCAAAGAACCTAATTTAAAAGTTTAATAGAACAATAATTATTACATTACATAGATAGATAGATAGGATACGAGCTATACTTTAGCCTTTACAGATCTTTTACACCTATTACCTTTCAACCCGTATGTGTAACGTGATTGAATCGTCGTAGTAGGATTGTTCTCGATGTGTACTTTTCAAATAAATTATTGCTTGTTCCAGAGCAGTCTCTGTTCGTTTATATTTATATATTTAACAGTGTATTGCACCTCAAGCGTTGGACAGTGTTAGTGGCGGTTTAAAGAAAATAGATCGAGCATCGGGTGCATTTTGTCCTACCCTTACTTGTGAAATATATAGCTGCGTCCCAGCTCAGAGCGTGCACAGGCGCGCCCGCTTGCGCCTCCAGAGTCAAGGACTATCGCGTGCAGTGCGCGGTGACGCGCCGTCGGCGCTGTTCGCCCACCGCCCGCCGCCTGCCGCGTGCCAGCCGCCGCCTGCCGCCTGCCGCCTGCCGCCCGTCGGGCGCAGTATTCGTGCAGCCACCGTCACCGCCGCACATCTCCGCGCGCCTGCACTCGCTGCTTTATTTACAAACCGGCCTTGGTGCTATTTCGACCCGTGTGCGAGTCCCCGCGCGGCCGGACCCCACGTGAGTACACACTTGTATTGAGAGTTTGGACAAATAACTCAAACGTTGCATAATTTTAATTATTATATTTACGCTGCTTTATAATATCGGTATATATTTGTAACTGTAATTTTAAAAAATCCGGGAAATATTGCTCTCTATTGCTCTATCTCGGGGGCTCCGGAGGACAACCATTGTTACCAGAGTCTGCCGAGACATTCGAAAGAGTCGGGAGTTTGCGCGGATAGCTGCGCGCGATGTGCGCAGGAGTTGTCTCGGTTCGGCAGTTACCGAATCGTTAAGATCAACACGTGGACAGGGGTCTGCTCGCTGCAGCATTATAAATTAAAGAATAACATTTAAACTCTGGACATCACGGAATGTTACTGCATCGTCGATAACATCGGCGAGCCCCGGGCGACCCCGGTGCCGGGGTTGGCGCGTAACTTAAAACATAAACATGATAAAAATTATCTTTTAACAGTTCGTGTTAAAAGTCAAGAGTCGCGTAATTATTGATAAAACTAAAAGTCAACAGTTTAACTCTGGCTCGTTATCTCGATTTGTTTTGGATAGGGGTCCGTCGAACGCGGGGTCACGTTGGTGGCCATCGCCTGCGGTATTCTCTATCTTTACGGATATTTCTTTACCGCCGCTTATTTTGCACTCACTTATGCAAACGTCGAGTGTTAACGGAAGTAAGGACGCAATTTGTGTCCGTGCTCACCCGAGCTGCCGGCGCCCGCGACGAGCTGCGGGTGTGGTCGGAGAGCTATCGACGGCAGACGGAAGCGTTCTCCGTTCGCGTTTTGGCCTGCATTTCTGCGCATTGAGGGCTGCAGCTTGCGGTCAGGTGTGCAAATAACAATAAATTAACTGCCAGGACGCAGTGAATTCATCTGCAGCTGGACAAGTTTGTAATTAGTTAATTGGTTCGAACGAGCCGAGAGGCCGAGTGTAGGTCATAGCCATCACCGCAGTCGCTTCAACTACACCACACACCCTCGCCTGCCAATGTTATGTTTAGATTACACGGATACCGCGTGTGACGTCTACGACATTGGCGGGTCTTCAGCGGGCGGCGGAGGGGGGATCCTGGAGATTCCGTGTGCGCGGCCACGGCTGGGAGGTGAGGATGCGGGAGCAATTACGAACAGTGCGGCTTCGCTTGACGAAGTGATTGCGCTCGCTGCAGGATGTACGTCAGCATCACGACATTGCCCAATTAACTCCGCCGCCTCTGCCGTTGCCGGGCCACGTTCGTTACGTTCAAGCTGCTTTTAAATGTACTGTTGTTTCTATAGCGGAAGTGAAGTTTTAGTTTTTTTGAATCACTATTTGTCAAACAGGCGCTCGGTTTCCAATTTGTTATTAATATAAAACCAATTTGGCTCGTGTTAGTATTTAATATCTTGCCCTGCTGATCCTGCGGCGGGGTCCGCCCGCATCCGCGCCCGCGTCCGCGCCCGCGCTCACGGGCAGCTCGCAACGGGTGTGCGTGGGCGGGGCGCCGCGTCACCCGCCGCCGCCGCGCCCGCCGCCTCAGGACCCGCCGGCGCCCCAACCGAGAGCGCCTCGCAATGCACAAATTAAATTTTGTTGTGTTTTGAGTACTTTGATATGTTTCTGTGTAGTGGCTAGCGAGTTATCGCGCGCCGCTCACGTCTCCCGGCGGATCCTCACAATATTTCGTCTCATAATAACATTCTGATACTCGCATTATCTCCGATACCGACTCACACCGCGCCGCTCCTCGCCGCCCCTCGCCTCCCCGCGTCTCCCAACGCCGCGCCGCTTGCGTTGCGGACCGCGCTGTCTCTATTAAGATCGCCGTCACTCCCCGCACCCCGCTGACGGACACCGCCCACCGGTGGGTAAGCTTATAAATGAAAATATTTGTAGTCAGTCTTGAGGCTTGAATCGCAACAGCCGCGCAGATAACCCCGTAATAATGTCAATGGCCAAGAAGAACCAAAACGTGCCCCGGCTCATCGCAGGCGCAGATGGACGACGTCGCGGGCGCGGCCCCCCGCGGGAACGATCCGGATGTATGTCCGTCGCTAGAGCTGATGCGTAATAACACCGCACCCTGCAGCGCCCGGCGTCAGCTAGGAGCCAGCTCGGCGCCGCTGCGATGGCGGTGTAGATCGCCGGGTGTCAAATTATCCTTGTTATGTAGATATCGCTCACGTGCAATATCCTTTTTCAGAGAATCTGGTTCCGGTGCTGTACTTGGTAGCGATACGACGATGTCGACAGTGGTGGAGAGCTTCGCGTTGGGTGAGGCCAGGGCGGGCGGGCGCGGGGCGGCGGTGGGCGCGGTGCGCGGGCCAGCCGGCCCTCCGCGCAGCCCGTGGGACGCGCAGTTCCTGCCGCCGCCGCTGGTGCTGGAGGACCGCGCGCGTGCCGCCAAGGTACGCTCTGGCTATGTTCTTCCCTGTTCTGGAATCGCAGTGCTTCCTGGCGTAGACGGTCGAGGTACGTTACGATTTTACAGGATGTTCACGTACTTTTGAACAGATGGTACAAATTCGATACAACGATTATGTTTTATATTTTGTTTTCTCTCATTTCACTGATAGCAGGCCTCTGCTGCCAGAAACCGTCTAGGTCGGTACCACTGCAGCTCCTATTGCAGCTCACAAATAGTGGTGTACAAACATTACAGTGTTCCGGTTTGAAAGGCATTGTAGTTAGTGAAATTACTGGGATAATGAGTTTTAAAATCTTATGTGTGAAGGCAACGACTACAATTTGGGACTATGATACCACTTTAACTAGCGCCGTTATATATCTAACGTTGTTATAGTTAGGCTTATCACTTATCATCAGGTGGACGTCCTGCTTGTCCCGTCGCTTCTTAGAATAAAAAAAAATCTCTTTCTCTCTCCCTGCAGTCACGCAAATTAGCTAGCTATAAATAGTTGCTTTGAGCCGAGAGTTCCGTCAGTATGCAGTTCGACATCCGATACCATAGCTATATTTAATAATAATAATGAGTCCCCCTAAACAACCACGGGTCCTGATTGACCACCTAATCACGTAGGGGGCGGACACACGAATGAGAAATTACTGGTGTGGCTAATGTGACTCTGGATACCCGTTAAACATGGAGACCCGTTCAAAGAGTAAACGTATAGGGCCGCTACCCGGGGGTGGTCGCCGGGGCACACCTGGAGCTGGCGCTGAGTGTTTCAGCATGCGAACCGTTAGCGGTGAGGAGTTGAGCAGGCGGGCTCCCACCGACATAGATATTACAGCCGAGTCCAGTGACGATGTAAACAATCCATCACCCATATCTTCGCCACCTCCTTGTTTAATTTTAAACACTATTCCATCCGTTCCAGCCTTGATTGTTGCGCGGGGATAAACATCTTCTTACCTGCGTCCACTAGGGCTGGTAAACCAAGAGATCGCATGAGATTGAGCAAAGATGTTAATATATTTATCATGCAAACTTACCTCCGCATTACTAAATTAGAGACCGACATGACCATTTACAGAAAGCAGTTGCATGAACTTTTTACACAGCAATATACGGACATATCAGTTTCAGAACAAAGAATTTCAGATCAGAGGAGAATAATTGTAAGAAATAAATTATTGACAAAAGAAATAATAGAAAAATTAAAAGAAGAAATCAGAATATACCTACAAGAAGAAGAAAACAACACCAATAATATTAACACATCACGGAACATAAACGTAGACAGACAAATACAATCACAAGCAAATGATCAACTGGAAACAAATATTCAACCACAATCATACAATCAAACATGTACACAAAGAACACATACGTCCACACAAACCGAGTCAATTAATCTATTGCTGGAGAATGATACTGAAACTCCTACCATTGCTGAGCAAAATATAATAACAAATGAAAATATCACAGAAATAACCAACAGATTTCGAACAACACTAATACAATACTCTGGAACGGACCCAGCAGCGCGACCAGAACTACCTAAACTCAAATACAGTCCTAAGTTATTCCGTTATATTAACTTATTTAATGACGATATCCTAAAACAGTTTACGTCTGACAACATGCAACTAATAGACATACACACACTTATATATTGCACAGCGGTAGTTGTATCCGAAGAACTCAACTTTAAAGTCACACAGTTCACTAGGAACACAAAACCAAGACAACATATCAAACCACCATGGCAACAAAGGCTGGAAAAAGATATAGAGAGATTGAGAGCAGATTGCGGTAGACTTACACAGTACATTAATAACAATAGATCAAGTAAGGTAGTTAAGAGAGTTGAGTCTATATTCCAGAGCAACTTACTTTACACAAGACATGAAAAAAGCAACAGAACACCTGAGGAGTTTCTAGACACGTCAAAACAGAAATTAGCACTTTTTTTTACGTGGGGGAAATGCCTACGCATACTCGTCCTCGCGGGAGCAAGGACGAGTTATGTCGGACTTGCACCGACTAAAACCCCCACGATGTTCCTACTCATCGCCATGATGGCAGGGTCACGGGAACGCTCGCACTCAACCGCGACCCTGTCGGCGCTGGACGCTTGCGCAGCCCCACCTCGGGAGGGAGGGATGAACCCTCCCTTTCCAGGGCGCGCCGGAACATACAGCGCGCCCCATCCTCGACCTCATGCGTGTGCGGGCGACCGGTTCCCCCGAACCTGTCGCCCAGAAGCCATGGGAGCCACTGGAGAAAACCTCTCCCGGCTCCTCGCGGCAGAGAGATGTTAGGCCCGCTGCTACCTGTCAACGGCCGCGGAGGATAGGGAGAGCGGCGCATCTCAATACCGGCACTCCTTTTCCCTCGCGGCCCCACCGCCGCCGCATCGCCGGTGCGACACCGGCTGGCCGCAGAGGGTACTTACTCCGCGACCCCACCTCGGCTGCGAGGGGCGGTATAAAACCGCCTCTGCAGCCTGGCCGCTAGGGCAGCACACAGCCGCCCCTGCGGCCCCCGGCCGCTCCGGTGAGCTCCAGTTACCCCAACCGGTGCTCGAACCTGAAGCGGCCGCTTCGGCCAGCCTTTAGCCGCGGGCCGGCCGGGTGGGTTCCACTTGGCTTCACCGTGTACCGGACCACGGTTACTAAGCCCCTCCGCCACGACAAGGCGAGAACCCGTTGGAGGGGAGAAATTAGCACTTGAAGTACGTAGACTCAGGAGATATAATAAAGCACAACATCGCAAAAAAGATAATGCCATCTTTAGCACAAACGAAAAATTATTTTATATTTTTTTTTATTATTTTATTATTTTATATTTGAAACATACAAAATCCACAAATAAATTTACGTCATATAAATAAAACAAAAACGAATCTAGAAACACCCACAAAAGAATAAATAGAAACATTTTAGTCTAGCACTTAGGAAGAACACACAGAACATAACCAGAGCATTTTGGATTACGGAAGAAGAAAACGAATGAAAAAACATTTCACTCTTTTACACAAAATCTCATACGAGTAACATTCATAGAGCTGTAGTATGAATGATATCAATTACACACCACTTAATTTGAATGAACAAAAAGATACAAACTACTCTCACAACGACGAACCGCAGAAAAAGAAAATTGAAGACTGGAAGAAGAAAGTCCTTCATGGTCGACACCCACATGATCTGGAACAATCTCACATTAATACTCTTGCGTGAAATGTTTGGCTTAAAATAATCGCGATACAAAACCAAATAATCAATACTAAAAAGTGCAGAAAATATATAATTAAAGATCCTGCAGCCACTAACGATAAATGCCGTAAATGTCACACACAATCAGAAACCATTCAGCACATCACAGGAGCTTGCACAACACTTGCACGAACCGATTACACTCACAGACAACCAGGTTGCAAACATCATTCACCAAAAACTAGCAGTAGAACATAAACTACACACCGGATGCCGTTTTGGAAAATGCAACGCGCAAACTCTCCTACGACCGCGCTACACTCACCGATAGAGCACGAACGATTCATTACAACAGACCGGATATTACCCTACAAGATAAAATAAATAAGATCACACACTTAATTGACATTGCAGTTCCCAACACACACAACATACAAAAAGATTTGCTGATAAAATGAGTAAATATGTAAAGTTGAAGGTCGAGGTAGCTAGAATCTGGAGACAAGATATAGTATACGTCGTTCCCATAGTGTTATCCACAACAGGTGTTATACCGCATCATCTCCGCAGCCTCAAGTTAATAGACCCACAAGAAGCCCAATACATAACCCTACAAAAAGCTGTAATTTTAAATACTTTTATAATCGTAAGAAAGTTGGTACGAGTAGTAGAGTAGAGAGTATCTGTAGACACACAGTTCACACTGCATTTACTTGGCTTGGGCCCGTGAATGCAGTTATTACCAGTCCCAAAACTAAGAGAAAAAAAACCTTTCATAATAACTTTATTTCAAGCTGAAAGCGTGCTCATATTCGTGTTAGTAAACCACTTAATGACTGTGTTAGTAACGATCCGTGTAGACAACTATCCCCCGCCACGTGCGGCCCTAGGCAGTGAGTGACATACTTACAGCCTAGTGAACAGGCAATCATCTTCAGAATGGTGTTGAGGCTGGCTCGCATCCTGCGCACCAGGGATGCGCATCTTTTCCGCATCGTGGCATAAAAGCAATCGACGCCTGCTTCAGCAAACATCCCCAACGCGCTACAGAAGCGAGACAACCCCCGACAGCACTCTGAATGCGTTGTTGTATAGAACGCGGAGGGCGCTGTAGGAGTTTTGCTTGTAGCTCGCCCAAAGCTCAGCCACAGCTCGCCCACACCTCGCCCACAGCTCGGCCGCAGCTCAGCCACAGCTCGGTCACAGCCTGCTCGCAGACACTCGTGCAGTAAGCTCTGAATAGAGCGAGTTTAACCTCCTTCGAGCAGCGAGCAAACCTGCGAGCGATCACGTTGGCCCTCACCGACAACGCCCTTCGCTCCCTCCCTATGTCACCGTCGTCTTTGAGATCAGTGGTAATGATGTGCCCTAGGTACTTAATCTGGTAGACCCTTCTCAAAATCGAGCCGCAGAGTGTAATGTCAGGTACAGGATCATTGTCCAGTTTTTACCACCTCCCCCAAATATACTTGATTTTCTTTACATTATAATTATTTTTTTCACTAGACGATTTACGTCCTCACTGTTGGGGCACACGCCTCCCCCAATATGAAGGCGATGGGGCCATAGTTACCGCGCGGGCCCAATGCGGATTGGTAACTTCAAGCACAACTTAGAGTAAATTCTAATTCACGTGCAGGTTTCCTCGCGATGTCTTCCTTCACCGTTTGTGTTTCGCTGCTGTTACTAAAGTTCACAAATGTACATAACTTAAGTATTAAAGTTATCGGTACACGCCGGGATCCGAACCCGCGACCTTCGCAATGCAGGCCGCAGCTCTAACCGTTAGGCCAGCAGGCCACTACTATAGACTAAGCCGTGACCATTCGCATAATTTTCACAAATCGCGAGCAATATTCTCAGGGCACAGACCGAAGCGCTGAACAGCACCACGTGGTCTGCGTAACTAATGCTCTTTACACAGACTTGATCAACGTGGCAGTGACGTGCTGACTGCTGAGCTCAACGATCAGGTCGTTGACGCACAGGTTAAACATGGCAGGAGAGGTTAGCCATCCTTGTCTTACACCACACTCCCAGATACGGATCCGAGTACATGACAGATCACTTTACCACATTGACCTGGTTTCCATACCAATACTGTAGAACTTGAATAATATCATATGGAACTTGTTGTTTATCCAACTTCTTCCATATAACATCATAAGCAACCTGGTCAAAAGCCTTATAGGACTTCTCTCCATTGCTCAACCTCCCAATTAAGATGGGTGCGAGCAAATTGAAGGTGTGCTTGTCGGTGAGCTGCCGTGAGTTTCGGGCCTGTGGAAGGCCGTTTTGTGGTCAGATTCGCTTGCTTGAGTCGTCGACGAACTGTCTACTCGCTGGCTGCCACCCCACGAACACGTCGTAACTGCTGTTGCACGTCGACACCAGTTAAATGCCGATTTCGGAGAGAGGTTGACGCGATAAAACGGTCATCCCTCTCCGATCTGCACCGGTGCCGTCTAGATCTTGGTCTCGGGATAAGGCCACCAGTTTTCCGAAAGCGATTGTAAACTTTGGGAACACAGGACTTGCTTATGTGGAGCCGACGAGCGATAACACGCTGGCTGAGCCCTTCTTGCAATAGGGCTACTATTTGTGCTGCTTCTGTAGGTGTTGCCTCCATTGTCCCACAAGGTAAAGGGTCAAAAGTAGCGGAGATGTATACCGGTCAACGTGTGAAAGTCGACTAATAAAGAAAATCCGATAACAGGTGCTTCTATAGGGGGCGAATAGGTCGCAACTCGCGACCTATCATACAATTGAAATACGTATTTTTCGTTATTCATTTACTTAATCCGGGGTAACTTCTTAAACACTGGCTCGCTTTTAATGAATTTGATATCAGTTTAAAGTTAAGAGTTGAACCTTTAAAGTTATGTCATTTTTATTATTATTAAGAAAATATTTAGTGCACAAGATCGCGCGGAACCAATTTCAAGTAAGTGATTCCAAACTTGAATCGGTGAACTCTGCGTAACTACATTACTTGTAGCAATTCTCGCACTTCGAGAATCCTCTGCGTGCGCACCGAGGCGCGTGTTCGGTGACGGTGAGTTGGTGCACAGGTGCAGGCGCGGCTGGCCGGGCTGGTGCTGTGCGGCGCGACGCTGGAGCGCGTCGGCGAGACGTTCGCGCGCGAGCTCGAGCGGGGCCTGCGTCAGCTGCCTTCCAGCCTGCAGATGGAGAACACCTATGTGCCAGAGCTGCCCAACGGCACTGGTGAGTATCAGACGTCGGTCCAGGTGAACCTCCGCACTTCTTGTCCTTTTCTGAATTTATTTTTCGGGCGGCATAATTGTGGTATAAAAATGACTCGGTATCGTTGAACACGAAAACGTCTTGGCGAGGGTGCGGCAGGGTCGGGGCGGGACCCGTGCTACACAACGACACCATCTGCCTAGTCGGCAGCAGACACTCGCAGCGCTACGGGCGTATCAGCTCAGCGCAGTGGATTCTTCATCGTTTTTCTTAAATGGGCCGGATAAAATGGCGCAGCTCGATGCCGCGTGCGCCCTGGCCGTCGCGGTCGACTGTTTAACCGGAAATTACCTTCATGGCGCTGGATGCTTCGACCTGATGCAGGCGTTTAAAAACTTTATAAAAAGAAGGAACAGTGTTGGTTAATAAATAAGATCAATTGATATTCAGAAGTATTTAAGAGAACGTAGATTTAAAAGAAACAGAGCGGACAACTCCTCGTGACCTTCCATGTCCCCTCCAACCATCGGAGTATATGGGTCGGTATCCAAACCAACAAGTTGTTTTTTTGCCCTCTTCACCGATTTCCCTTACGCCTTCCCCCCATTTCTGGGGCACCCAAATGTTATAAAAACTTCGTCGGCTTCGGCTTCGTCGACGCTTCACCGTCGCAATACCAACTCCATGATTACGTGGGTCTGCAATGTGTGTGGGGCACATTCTAAGCCGCTCCGGGTCTCATATCATCAATGCGCGAAATTTCTCAACCTTCTAAATTCCGAGAAGCAAACCGGACCTGTATTCGATCGCTGTATCCCATCCATCATCTCACGCCTCGCGTCTTCATACAACGGGCACACCCACAGAACGTCTGCACGTGTTCCTCCTCGGCCGAGGTACAACAGCACGCGCTGTCTTCGCAAAGTTTCATCGCACACAGATGTTTGCGAAAGCAATCGGCCCGGTCAACAGTTGAGAAACTTCATAGTCAGCGTCGACCCAAGTTGCCTCGGCCCGCCCCCTCACGCACGGGAAGTATCGATACAGCTCCCTACCTCTGTTCGGCTTCTACCACCGGTCCTAACAAATCTCGAGCATCTTTTCTGTCACCCTGGCCTTTGCCGTACATCACTCTTCTCTGGTTGCGGATTCGCGAGTAGTACCCAATCTTCCCGTACAATGGTACTTTGGTACAGCATCTTCAGTGCCCTGTACCTTACACCCCATGTGGATGCTGATATCTTTCTGCGACACCTTGCCGAAGCACTTTGTCGCACGATCCCCGATCGACAACGCATGCCGCGCGAAAGGTAAACTATGATCCTCCACCACCCCCAACAGTATGGCTTACGCGACGGCCTAGATCATATCATCACCAAATCGTATAGTAGGTGGGCGCCGGAACTTACTCTTACTAAAATCGTGGCTGATTTCGCGGAGGAGAATATCAATCGGTTGCGCTCACCCTGATCGCACAGGAGCTTCAGAACAACCGCATCTGCGACCTGTACACCCGCTCTCGACTGTGCCTCGACGATCGCCGTCACGTCGGCGTACAGCACCAGTCGAGATCCGTCTGCTAATGGTAAGCGGAGGAAGTCATTCCTGAGGCACAGCCCCGCGGCGGTTGCCAATGGTATTAGGTTCGCAGAAGTATCGGCAGCCGCTGCCGGCGTCGGTAAATATAATTAATTACTTAGCGAAGCGATAATTGTAATAACGATGTGCAGAGGAAGGAGTATTCTTGGCGCTGGATCTCGGCGGAACCAATTTCCGCGTACTGCTTTTGGAGCTGGCGGACGGGCAACTGGTGCGCGAGGACGTCAAGCAGTATCATATCAGGTAGGCTACGTTTACATTGACGTATAAATTTTGCACATGACATGTTTAAATGTTTGGCTCTGGGGTCCGTAGCTGGACCGTTCAGCAGGCGACTTGACATTGACCCCCCAACGATGCGTTCCGTGCAAGTTCCACGTTGCACAGCACGCCCATAAAACGCACAATCTTGCATGTTTCAGTGACTCTCTGCGCTTGGGTCCCGGTGAAGACCTGTTCAATTTCTTGGCAGATTGTGTGCAAGATTTTCTTCGCAGTGAGGGTATGGAGGACGAGGCGCTGTCTCTGGGTAAATCCATTTTTTATTCCAAATATTAAAATCTGGGATGTTCAGTGAGCACTGAAGTTGACATGACCGTTCAGCCAGGCTGCTGTTCGAGCTAGCATAGCAGCAGTGCTATGGCGTGCTGGATTGCAAGGAGTGGCGTCGTGGTTGCAGGGTTCACGTTCTCGTTCCCGATGCGGCAACACTCGATATCCTCGGGCGAGCTGCTCACGTGGACTAAGTCTTTCTGCTGCGGCGGCATGCGCGGTGTGGACGTGGCGGCGCTACTGCAGCGCTGTTTGCGCGCACGCGGGCTCCGCGTCACCGTGCAAGTACTGCTCAACGACACCACCGGCACTCTTGTCGCCGGCGCCCACCTCGACCCCGATGTGGGGGTAAGTACACGGTGTTCACGACGTTGCATAACGCAAAGTTCATTATGCTGATCGAATGCGAATGCATCGGTAGATCGGCGTGATCATGGGCACGGGCTCGAACGGGTGCTACGTGGAGCGCGCGGAGCGCGTGCGTCATTGGGAGGCCACCCATGAGCGCGTACGCGACGTCGTGGTGGACATCGAGTGGGGCGCCTTTGGCGATAACGGCTGCCTGGACTTCCTCAAGACGGAGTTTGATCGCGAGGTGGACGACAACTCACTGCTCGCGTCCTCGTTCACGTTAGTGTGGAGTTGCAAGTCTTCGCTTTAAATTATTTTGCTTTGAATGTTAGTTTAAAATGGGTAGGAAACTCAGGAAATGATGGCCGCAGGTTTGAGAAGTACATCGGCGGCAAGTACCTGGGCACGCTGCTGTGCGCGGTGCTGGGTGCGCTCGCGCAGGACGGGCTGTTCCCCGCCGCGCCCGCCGACCTCACTGCGGAGCACCTCAGCATGTTCGAAGAGTGAGCTTCAACTTTACACACGCACGACTCTTCCAAGTATCATTTTCCAGGGTGTACTCTGCCGTACAGCGGCGCGTAAAGGTCACTGTTATCCTGTTAGAAGGATTCTGTTGGTAGGTAGGGTGCAATTGTTGCGGTAATGAGGCCTGCCAGCACATTTATCGGCGACCTGTCTCACACCTTAACGATCACTATAGCTTCTAGCGGGTGTGTTTCATTAAATGCGTCAGTTTGTTGTGAAAGATTGTCTGCCGCTGGTGTGCTGTAGTGTATGCTGTAGTGTGCGCGTGCGTGTGCGCAGGGAGAACTGCGCAGGCGCGTGGCGGCGCACGGCGGCTGCGCTGGGCGCGGCGTGCAGCGGCGCGGGAGTGGCGCGCGCGGACGCGCTTGTCGCGCAGCACGCCGCGCGCGTCGTCTCCAACCGGGCAGCGCAGCTGGTCTCTGTGTGTGAGTGGATGCCCGTGAACACACACACATACGACATCGCTCCGATACACATAACACATACAGTGACAACAGATCACAGCGTGCACAGGCCCCACTGAAAATACTCACAAGATCAAAAAAGGTGCAATGTAAAAAGCTGCCAACATTTTTGGTGTATTCCGAAGTAGACTCCATTCCTCTCTATCTACATCTTCGGTTTGGTGGAACCGTTGAGGAAAGCAGTGGTCCCATTCTTCCTTAGAGGTCTTTCTAAGACGATCTCTACCAGATTCACCGCATCTTCAGAGCTCTTACAGCAAATACCACCATTTTTTCTCTGGTTTTTGGCAATAAGCAAAAGTCGCAGCGTGGCAGGTCGAGACTGTGCGGTGGTCATGTGACCACTGCGGTGCTCCACCTGCCCTGGTCACATATTTTTGTTTTTTTGTTTATTTTTTTTTATTTTTATTTATTTTATTTATTTGTTTGTTTTGTGGCGTGCAGTTAAGCGTAGTTGTAGTAACGGAGGATCTTGCTCCGTCATTTTCCAACACAACAGGCATACAACAGCTAACATACTAGTCTGCAGTAACTTTCCTTCCATATTACAGCATAACTGTCAAGATATGACATTCCGATCGAAGAACACGGACAATCATCATGTTTCCTTAACTTCTTTAACTCAGTTGGCAGATCCTAAAAAGGAAATACTCATTGAGCAGATTTCGTTGTGGTTACGGGTTCGTAATTATATATTCAGTTTCCTCACCTGTGCCGCTGTGACGCTGTCACCTTCGTTGATCTATTCGCGACTCCGTGCGGTTCTAATCTTCGGTCATAGTACGGGAAATCTACCCGGTACCAAGCTTCCTGACACCTAATACGCTAGCAATAGCAAGAGTAATATTTTTGTGTGTGTTGTGTGTCAAACCAGAACACTAATATTTGCACACTACTGTTTATCGGCTGCAATATGCGCTGCGGTGGTACCTATCTAGACGGTCTGCAGCAACAGAGACCTACCGCCAGTAAAAGGTGTAAAAGTTATCTTCAGATATCGCAGCCGAAGGACGTCTCTCCTGCAGGTCACCACCGTGACTGCTACTCCCGCGCCTCAACTCGTCGAAGTAATTGTTAATGGCGCTGCATCATCTAATGCCAGTTGTACATGAGACCTTTGTTGTTGATTAAGACCGCAGTGGAAGCCGCAATAAATTTCTCTAACATTAAATTCATTTTAAGGTGTAACAGGTGCTCCCGGACCGGCCGCCTGTTCAACAAAACAAGTGACAAGCGTCTGCAATGCACAGCATCAGCTCACCGAAGAGATCCGTAGACGGAACTTAAATAAACTTTAACTATAAGCAAAATTTAAATTCAGTCGATCATAATCATCATCATCAACCGATAGACGTTCACTGCTGGACATAGGCCCCTCCCAAAGAGCTCCACATCGATCGGTCCCGCGTTGCTTGCATCCAGTGGGTTCCCGTGACTCGCACCAGATCGTCGGTCCACCTTGCGGAAGGCCTCCCAACGCTACTTCTACCTGTACACGGGCGCCATTCTAGCACCTTACTGCCCCATAGGCCGTCGGTCCTTCGAGTAATGTGCCCTGCCCACTGCCACTTAAGTCTAGCAATCTTTTGGGCTATGTCGGCGACCTTAGTTCTTCGGCGGATCTCCACATTTTTGATTTGATCACGCAAAGAAACTTCGAGCATAGCCCTCTCCATTGCCGTTTAGGTGACTTTCAGCCTTTTTATAAGGCCGATAGTAAGGGGCCATGTCTCGGATCCGTATGTCAACACTGGCAACAAGCACAAGTTGAAGACCTTTGTCTTCATACACTGCGGTATCTGAGATGAAAAAATGCTGTGTAGCTTCCCGAAGGCTGTCCACCCGAGTTGGATTCGTCGATTGACTTCTTTCTGAAAGTTGGGACTTACCTAGTTAGACTGTTTGTCCCAGGTAAACGTATTCGTCGACAACTTCTAGTGTAGAGTCCTCGACCATTATTGGCGTCGCTACAATATGGGCATTAGACATAATCCTTGTCTTCTCCATATTAATTTTAAGACCCACTCATCGGGACACTCTACAGAGGTCACGTCAGGAATACCGTTTGGTGATTTTGTGTATAAGGTACTAACATACCCTATACTCAGAATCAGGGACAGGGGAAATCATATCTCAATACTCAGAAACAGAGTAGCCTCTGTTCGACACACTTCCGATCTGTACAACATTATTCACCAGAGACCTGTGAACAATAAACCTGACACCACCTTGGGACTGTTCTTCGCTCTCCCGGAAATAGAGCAAGTTGGCGGATTTGAGTGTCATTGTGTCTTCACTCTCTCTACGGACCTCGGATAGTCCCACAACATTCTAGCGAATCCTACTCAATTCTTTTTCTAGATCCAGCAGCTTCTCCTCGGTCCGCAGTGTGCGTGCATTATATGTTGCCAGGGCCAAGGTCGTCTGACGAGAAATAGTCGCCGCCCGGGAATTCTTAACACCCCTGGTTCCGGTGCCTTGCCAACATTCGTCACAGTCAGTATGGCCTCCGGTACCGCCGTCTTTTGTAGAGGTCTTTTGGGGGGATTTGGGCCATTTTCCACCGCGCTGGCCCAATGCGAGTTGGTGGGCGCCAGAGCCTCGTCTGTTGATTAGCTGGGTGCACCACAAGCAGGTAAGGTTAGCTTGGGGCCCGTGAGTTGTTGTGCCGGACCCCTTACACCCTAAATTCAGTCCATTTTACCTTAATAAATTATATGACTTTTCTCTAATATCCAGTATACACACACATACACATATATACGTATGTAGATGTATGTACAGGTACATGTATATATATATGTACTGGTTGTTCCTGCCCGCCTCGTTGGCCGTACTATAGAAGTACATTTAAAATTGGTCAGAAATATTCCTTGAGAGCAACCGCGACCGGAAATAATCTGATGGTAAATAGTACGAAATGAAAAGATTTATATAAGTTAATTAGAAATAAAACGATAAAAAATCTAGGAAATTCAAAAAGCCAATAGCGTATTACCGTACACCACTGATCATTCGGCATCAAATGATCACGTTCCCGTGTCGATACTTTCACTAGTTTTCACGTGATTGGCGAACAAACAAAACCCATTTTCATTATATATTTGTAATTATTTATTTAATATAAATATTGATGTAAGTCCACACTTTGCACCTGCCATAACAATTGACATCTCGTGCAATAACGAGGTGCGCCTGCCTGCTGCTGCACCAAGCGACGCGTGCGCACGTACTGTTTATCGTTTTTGTAAGACTAATTTGTATGTGTATTGTCCGTGACGTCTGTGGTGTCCACAATTGTTGACATACCTGTTTAAAAAAAAGTAAAGTCGCTGTGTGCGCGCAGGCGTGGCGTGTCTGCTGCGGCGCATGAGGCGCGCGCGCGTCGCGGTCGCGGTGGACGGCTCCGTGTACAAGCGACATCCACGCATCCAGCTGCTCATGAACAAGTACATCGCGCTGCTGGCGCCCTGCCACCCGGTCAGTGCCCGTAATATAACATAACCTCCTTCGTGTTTGTTGCCACTCTCGGGACTGCGCTGCGCCCGCTGCCGTAGGGAACCTAACGCGGTGGTTACGCGCCGGTCGGACGCCGCGGCGCGCTGTCGCGCAGTGCGTCGTCGGCTCTATCTAATTGTGGTAACAAAACATGTAACAATGGCTTCGATGCGCACGTACGATTATTTTGTTACAAATAGTGCGTCTGTGCGCAGTTCACGCTGCTGGGCGCCGAAGACGGCAGCGGCAAGGGCTCCGCGCTGACGGCCGCCGTGGCAGCGCGCGTCGCTGCGCGCAGGCCCCAGTAGTGCGCCAGCTGCCCGCCGCTTACCGCCCGCCGCCCGCCGACCGCTGCACATCGCCCGCCGACCGCCGACCGCCGCACACCGACCGCCAACCATCGCACACCGTTCGCCGCACACCGCCCACCGACCGCCGCACACTGCCCACCGACCGCCAATCGTCGCACACCGTTCGCCGCACACCGCCCACCGCCCGCCGCTGTCACACAGCGGCACGGATGGACAAATTTCTAATTGTTATTAAGGAAGTAGTAAGAAACATGCGTCTCCAGTCTCAGGGTACTGTGTCGCTCTGCGCGCCTGCTCCGAATAATAAATACCATAAAAACTGCACTCTGTTCCAATCGCTCATTCGGTCATTACATTGATCACACTTGCCGTTACTGGGAAGCAGGCAAACGTACCGATCAAGTTGATCGGTTTTTATTTATTTATTTATGCAACACATCGGCGGTGATACAAAGTTACATTGATCAGCGGACGGAAGAGGGTTCGAGTCGGTCTGCAGTCTGCAGTCTGCAGTCACCACTGTAGGTGCACAGCGTTCGCAAGTATCCACGCAAGGCTCGCCACACATACTTATGACAATTAAATTAAAGTCAAAGAAGAAATAACTATAACTCTATATATATAATAGTTATGTAAAAGGAACCGGGAAAATGAGACGTAACTATGGCTGCCGCAAAGCTAAGTGCAGCTTACTTCTGAAAACTGGAAGAGGTTGTCCGAAGATGTCACAATCATGTCATTGTACCCATTTGCAGGACGTCGGTAGACGGTTTCTTGGAGACCACTGACCACAATTTGTACGAGCAGTGGGTGTTCTGAAGGTGTTTTGTATTGGTACTCTAGGGATTTTAGCAGGAACAGCAATCTTGATTTGAGTTAAGGGTCCGGAGCAACGGTTTTGCCGCGCAGTGGTTTATATTATATAAAAACATAATATCGAAATATTCCCCATGTGTTTCAAGAGAATCCACAGAAGAGTGAATCAGTGGTGTAACCAGTGCGCTTTGGGCAAGTTGGATCCTTGAACATTTGAACACTAGATATTTGGTGAATTTCCTTGAACATTTTCAAGGCGGACATTGTGGCAACGCTGGTTGGATTCCAGATTGAGCTTGCCTATTCGAGATTACTTCTCACGTAGGCATAGTAAAGGCATACAAGTGCGTGGATATTCTTAAAGTCTAGACCTGTGTGTGTGTGTGGGAGCACAGTGAAGCCGGCCATTTGCATCGCTTTTTGTATGACTTGCTCGATGTGATTTATAAAATTAAAATTAAGGGTTGAATCCAATTCAATACTTAATCTTTTCAATATTTATTAAATTTACCGGCTAAATTGGTGATCATATTGGAACGGAAACTGGTTCCCGAAATACAGGAGTCGTTCCAGGTTCGGGAATCATGGTCCATGATGACTCTGTACATATCTGTAACTTTTATAAGAAGAAAAACAAAGTTATTATTAATACGCCTCGTTGCCGGTTATTGTAAATATATATATATATATATATATAGGTGTGTATACGTATGTAGCCAGTTACCAAAGTAATCGTCGATCAATAAAGTGATACATGAGACTCTGATCAATTCGTGACTGCCTGTTATGTATTGGTTTGGATGATTTATGTATGTACGTATGTGTAAGTATATATAAGCAATTAGTTAAGTTGGACGCGGCATGCATTTGTAGATTATAACTCCATTAAAGTTTATGGTGCAAGCGCAGTGATGCAAACTGAAGGTAAGCATGCGGGACTCGCTGCGCCCCGGCGCCCTGGTGCGGCTGCGGCCGTCGTGCCACGACACCCTGGCCCCGCCGCCGCGCCGTGTCACCTTGCCCAGCAGCCGCGCAGCCGCGCCGGCGCGGAGCCACGTTCTGATACATTCACAACACTCCATACGAACACAAAATAGTTCTTACGTAGTAGAGATAAGAAAAACTCAAACATTTATTCTGTTTAAAAGATTGTTTATTATTTAAATACTTGTTGATGAAATATAATGAATTTATACTCTGAATCTTTTGTTTGATATTTGGATTTATTGTGACCTTTTGGTGCAACTCATCCTCCGTTTCACTGGCTATGAAGAAATTGAAGACAGCACCTGAGGACCATGCACTATTCTCAATGCGCTAATCTTTTGTTGTATTCACTGTTAGAAAATTATCATTAATCTATAAAAATAAAGTAATGATTGTTTATAAAATATTTAATAACAAAAGCGTTTAAATAGCTTAAATAAATATTATTGAGGTTTATGAAGTTAAAATCGTAATATTGCGAAAGTTAAAAGCGCGCAAATATGTAATATATTATATAACTATACAGAGAAATTATAACAGGCAGATGTTCGTGTATCGACCGGCCGTGAGGGCTAACGCGCGGCGCAGGCGCATACTCGCGCTCCTACATGTACAAGGGGCGGCTGAGAGCCGGCCGACCGGACATGTGCCGCGTACCTGTCCGGTGGGGAAATATGCTTCCTGCAAACTGAACGAAGGGTTGTTGCTGACCTCCAATACATACTGAGAGGATGCAGAGGGATGAGCTACTGTACGGTATACTGGATCGATTCTTGAAAAAAGCGGAAGTGGACGCGGACTGCTCCCTCGACGCTTACCAATTATTGACATTGCATCTTGCCGTAGCGCAGCGCTTGTACCGTTGCTGAGCAGATGTGTCTTACGAATTCGGTTGGCCGAGGACTTTTGATAGACATTGATCTCTGCCGTGATGTCTTGTGCGCCTTTCGTGGTGACGTGCGTTGATGATAGTCGATTGCTGTCTGTCGCTGTTCAGTGATCGACCATATCTTTGACGGTGTCTCGGTTAAATTTTCCCTTTGAAGGTTGCCCCTCGAGGTATGGTTTCACTCTCTTTTTTTCTAAATGGGGTCCCTTGATGACGGGGCTGCAGACTGCTTGCCATCCGTATTTTATACATTTTGCAAGTGAAGGCCCTAGTAGCTCCCCTTATTCTAAGATATGTGGCAAGTAGTCGGTGAACGAGACGAACTTGATCAAAACAACATTTTACTCAACGACAAGTGCTCTGTGCCTGATGGCTTATCATAATAATGAGATTTTTATTAAGAGAAAATTATTCTATTCAGGAAATGAGAAGCGAGGCGGATACAATAATTCACTAATTTACCAAGGTGTTCGCATAAATTTATTCTTTAACCAAATATTTAACCTGAACACAAAACCATTTAATTATTTAGCAAATTTAAGGATGATGTATGACTCCCACTAATGCTGCGGGTTAACTGGTGGCTAACTACTCTTGCAAAAGTATACTCGCGCGTTTCATTTGGTCATCGGAGTCGCTCACTACGTGAGCTACAACCGTCGTTAACTTCGTCAGGTACAGGCGTCGCTCACTTCGTCAGGTACAGGCGTCGCTCACTTCGTCAGGTACAGGCGTCGCTCACTTCGTGAGGTACAGGCGTCGCTCACGTCGTGAGGTACAAGCGTCGCTCACTTCGTGAGGCACAGACGTCGCTCAATTCGTCAGTTATAGGCGTCGCTCACTTCGTCAGGTACAGGCGTCGCTCACTTCGTGAGGTACAGGCGTCGCTCACTTCGTGAGGCACAGACGTCGCTCAATTCGTCAGGTATAGGCGTCGCTCACTTCGTCAGGTACAGGCGTCGCTCACTTCGTGAGGTACAGGCGTCGCTCACTTCGTGAGGTACAGGCGTCGCTCACTTCGTCAGGTACAGGCGTTGCATCCGGTGCGCCGCATGTAGGTGTGCAAGAGCCCGTTGAAAAATTTCTTGCGGCTATCGAGTCTAGAAATCTATTTTAATCATATTATTTTATATATATTGGTTATATCTACCGCAGCGGTTGGCGGAGTTATGCATTTACTTCATGTGTGGTGGTTGCTGGTGGGAGTAGGATCTCTCAAGGCTGCGATATAATTGCTTTGCCGCCCCTAGAGGTGTGCCATGAGCTCTCGAATGCACTCCGCGCGTTGCGACCCGCGCTGACTACGTAGCTGGTGCGCAGTTTGATCACAGTTTGTGCTTACGCACTGACAATGAGCCGAGTGCTCTTCTACTGGTTCGCCAGTAAACCTTGCTGTGGACTGCAGTCTGAGGCCTATTAAATTCCCCCTGTTTCGGGGGGGAAGGGGCATTGTTTGGTTGGCGCTCACCGCATATGGCGGGGGCTGGTTACTCGAGTCGTATGCCATCCCCACATTTATGATTTTTTTAAATGTAAGGATGGGACTTTAAACACTAGTGTCGGAGATGTTAACAATTAATAAACATTGTAAACCCGTAACAAGATGTGTTCACCCTTTTCCAGCGCGAAGGGGTTATAAATAAATAAGGAACCACACGAACGGAGTCTTACGAAACTGTCTTAACGAATATTCCCTCTTCTATATAAACCTGAAGGAGACGATTATTACTATATACACGACGTAGCTCAAGGTGCTTTTTTATTTTGTTATACGTGGGGGAAATGCCTGTGCGTACTCGTTCTCGCGGGGGTAAGGACGGGTTATGTGGGACTTATACCGACTAAAACCCCCACGATGATCCGCCTCATCGCCTGATGGTAGGGTCACCGGAACGCTTTCGCTCGTAACCGCAAACTTACCGGCGCTGGCCGCTTTCGTAGCTCCACTCGGGAGGGAGGGATGAACCCTCCCTTTCCAGGGCCCCCTCCTCGGCCTCCTGCAGTTGGGCGGGCGACGGGTTCCTCTGAACCAGTTGCTCAGAGGCCATGGGAGCCACGGGAGAAAACCGTTCTCGGCTCCTTGCAGTGCAGAGTTGTTAGGTTCGCCGCCACCCGTTAACGGCCGCGGAGGATAGGGAGAACGGGGCATCGCAATGCCGACACTTCTCTTCCCCGGCGGCCCCACCGGCGCCGTATCGACGGTGCGACACCGGTTAGTCGCAGAGGGTACTCCCTCCGCGAGTCCACCTCAGCTACAGAGGATAGTATAAAACCGCACCTGCAGCCTAGCCGCAAAGGGCATCATAAAGCCGCCGCTGCAGCCTCCGGCCGCTCCGATGAGCTCCAGTTATCCGACCGGTTCTCTAACCTGGAGCGGTCCGTTCGGCCGGCTCTTCGCCGCGGGCCGGCTGGGTGGGTTCCACTTCGCTTCACTGTGTGTCTGTATCACGGTTACTAAGCCGCTCCGCCACGACAAGGCGGGAACCTGTTGGGGGGAGAAAAAGGTCCTAACCGACACAAACATTAACAATACTAAGAATGAATAATATTTATTATCCTGGTCATGTGATATATGATTATATGAGATGTTTTTCAAACTTCCTAATCATCACGTCGGTGTTGCCGTACTAATACGACGCCGGTGTCTTTCATAAGACTAAATAAACTGTTACTAGTTTAGTGCACTTTTTCATCACTGACCACGTCACCACTAAACATCAGGTGGGATCGTGGTCTAATGCTAACCTTATCGGTAAAAACAGTAACAATCGAACTTAGAAAATGCGCTGTGTACAAGCACTGAAGGATGGCGGGAAGCCACTCGAAGCAGCATGTCCGTTACAGTGCAGCAATTGGTGCTGGCGAGCATAGATGGCTAGGCCAGCGGCACCTTCTATCGTGTTAAATGAAATTACAGTACTTCAAAGTATTATCGGTATTCATGTATTGTTAGATGGAAGGAGCCAGGGTACGCAGTTGTATATTTGCCAGTACGGAGCGCACGACCTGATAATCTCTAACACCGAAATATGTTTTATCTGTAGCTGAAGTGAATGGTCGAAGGGTTTTGTACTTCGTGTTGGTCTGTTTGACTGTGGCCACGAGCTGGTCTCGTTATTGCTGGCTTTTGAAATGAAACGACTATTATATCGTAAAACAGTTTAATAATGCAACATAAGCGGGACCAATAAATAACAAAAAATGCGGCGTGTGTGCCTCTCATGTCACCTCAACCTTCTCTCGCACCTTGCGCAGGATGCTCTGCAGCTCCGACGCAGACGTCGTCTTGTACTGAAAGAGGACACACCACATAATGGTGAGCACCATCAGGCCAGACATAGCAGGTCTGTACTGGGCACATTATAGTGTTAACCTGACGAGTCGACCTACGTGGGCGGTACGTGGCGCCGCCCAGCCGAGTGGCAGCAGAACACAAAACCTGGCCTTAGTGCCGTGAGTTGCAGTTTGTCGCGTACGAGGTCCTTCAATATATTATCCACACAAAAAATCGGGTTAGAAAATGATGCTATTACCCCGGAGACGTTCCTCTGCACCAGCACCTGGCTGTAGAGGCGCCTACCCTCGTCGGAGCCCAGCGCGCGCTCTAGCTGCGCACGGCTGAGCGCGAACAGCTGGTGCCCCGGCACGCGCAAATGCTTGCGCGCCGTCGCGCTGAACCCCTTCGCCTCCAGCCACTCTGCCACCTCTTCCGGATTGGATTTCTGTAATTTAGATTAACAATTCATTTAAATATTATCACCCAAAGATACGTGAACAAAATAATGGAATGCTGTTCCACGCTTCGTCTTCCACCTCCCTCGTGGCGCGCCACCCTACAAGTACAGCAGTACCGTGTGAGCTGAAGGTACCATACCTTCCAGAAAGCTTTCGACCGACTTGAATGTAAAGCTTCCAAACAGCACTGAATGAGGTTCTGTTTAACGAGTGTCGAGCGACTCCTTTGTTCGATTTCAAAGTTTAATAGTTAAAACAAGTTTACGATGATGAGGCGATTGGAGGCGAGCGCACCTGATGGATGAAGATGTCGGGCGTCTTCTTGATGTCGAGCCATCGCTGCTGAATTTGCGGCAACACCACTTTTAGCTCCTCGTGCAACTCACTGCCAGTCGACTTCGTGGACTTGGTCGCTGTGATAAATGGCTTTGATATACTTGACTCCTATTTGCAAATACTAAGCAATAATTTGCAACAAGCGGGCGTACCCCCGTGCGCGGTGAGGGTAGCTTGCTGCTGAGGTACTTCAGGTCCTTATTATTTCTTAACGAGGTACTTCAATTGACAAGTGCTTTTTTGAAATAAAAATCTTTTCAAAACTTACACTTCATAGTATCGGTCTTAGCGGGCTGCGGCTGAGGGGAAACCGTGTCCGGAGGCTCGGAGGGCGCAGGCGCCGGCGCCGGCGGCGGGGGCGGCGGCAGCGGCGGCGGCGGCGGCGGCGGGCCCGGCGGCGGCGCGCTCTCTGTACGACCAACACGGGTTACACAACGTTCAATTGGACGGCAGCGCCTTGTGCCTATCGTCGAGTGACCCCATGAAATATTTTTAATGAACAAAATGTATTTAATTAACAACAAACATAACACACAGACAGACAGCGACGCGCACAACATGCGCGCGGCGCGAACAAACATTCAAACAAAAAGGTGGAGAAGACTTACCGGCAGGAACAAACATAGAAACGAGTGAGCACAGAGCACAACACAGCACAGCGTTAGCACCGGCGCGCCCGGGGCACCGAGGGGCGCGCGCGCAGCCCCGGCGACAAGCTAAGCGTTACGCACGCACGCGCACACGCACACACACACGCGTACACACTGTGCTCTCCAGAGGTGCATTTTATTAGAGATATATATTGGGAATCGTATCGTTTTATGATTATTTGATTCCGGCCATGAACAGCACCTTTTAATTCTTTGAAAAAGAAACGTCGGAGGGGCGAGGGAGAGGTGAGAGGGGGCGGGGGAAGAGCAGTTCCAGGGCCAGAATAGAACAAAACAAAATATTATAAAGATTTTAATTTATAAAAATGTAAAATACAAACATACAAGTAGAAGAGGAGCCGCGTGAGGGGGCCGCACGGCCCGAAGGGGTTCCCAGAAAACATTAATTAGCATTCCCCAATGACAGCAGCTACTTGTTTCCGTTACGTGAACAAGGGGTGCGCGGGTGCGCGGGCCCCCCGCGCGGCCCGTGGCGGTCTCACCTCCCGATACTGTGTCGCTGTACATGCAACGAGCATACGATGCAAAACATTAAAAATAATTTAAATATATCTAAGTATCTGTTCACAGACTCCGTGTACATACAAGAACAACACGACCACCGCAATACATTCACACAGATGCGAGGCCTCTGAGCAGTGCGTGTAGCCTCACGCAGACTCCGCCGCGCCAAGAACTCGCGGAAGGGAGACGGGTGTAGGGGTGCGCCCTCCGCCCGCAGCGCGCGCGGCTCCGGACGCTAGTACTCTAGAAGTCGAGTAGTGTCAGTAGCCGAGACCGGTGTCGCATGTGCTGCCGGTTACTGCTAAATGACTAAGTGTTGCCCTGCAGGATGGCGCGCTCAGGGTGTTTCTCGCACTTTGGTTGGCGGCGGTGAGGAGGCTATGCGCGGGGATGGGGGATGGGTTATGGGTAAGGGGCGAGGGCGGTCGTGTGGGAGCGGCCTCGCTTGGGCGCCGTCCCAGGATGACCGAGTGTCGCACGTGCTGCGCAGGAGCAGGTCTAATATATAGTAGTAGATCCATTACTTTTACACGTAAAGCGTTCCATATTGTGTAATGAAGTTTCTCTAAACGAGTAGCCGTGTGCCAGAGGTGCGCGCGCAGCCGCGAGGGTATCTGTTTGTACGGGGAGGCGCACAAGAGGTGGAGAAGAGGAAGCTGTGCTAGAAGTAACGGAACTCGCCCTTCTTGCCGAGGCGCTCGCGGCGCACCCAGTCCGCGGCGGCGGGCGTGCGCCCCTCCGGCCCGCCGCCCGGGCCCGGGCCCCGCCCCGCCGCGCCCGTCGGGCTGCTGCTGCCCGAGCCGCGACCGCCGCCGTCCTGTAAATTACAACAATAATCCTGGAGCTTCCATTTCTACTGTCGCCATAAACTGCGGCCATACTCGCATTGTATCTAGTAGTAAGTAATAGCCACAGTTTTTTTGGGCTTCACCTGGTGTCCTCGTCACTCAATATTTCAAATGTAAAGAGAACGTTGGATACCGAGAAGCGGGAGTTACAAACAACACATAGGCCTCACCTGATAGAGCGTGTAGATGGGGTTGGGGTAGAGGTGCGGCGAGGCGGGCGGTGAGAAGGCCGGCGCCACGATGGTGTGCGGCACGTGCGCCGCCACGCCGCGCCGGTTGCGCGCGCGCCACCACTTGCGCGAGTCGTCCAGCACCTGCGCGACACCGCCGCACACCGCGCGCACCAGCCGCGCTCGCATCAGTTCATTTACATTTAGAGTTGATCGATAAGATCGATCATTCGGTGCAATAAATATGCAATCATTGTAGAAACACAACATGAGTACATGCGATACGAAACGGCTCCAGCAGAGGTCGGTTGCATCTCGTTTTATGGAGACCTTAACACCGGACGGTGCGGATGCAACTTCCAGTCAATACACATTTAAGTTAATAAAGATTATTTTACAGAGCGCGCCGGAAGTTTTAGTAATTTTGGATTCACTAGAAAAAATATATTTCAGTATACTTTGTAGAAGAGTCCTGCGTCCAACAGTGGAGGTCCATCGGTTGCAATGATGATGTGATTCTTTGTATGCACATAAATAGTTATTTAAAATAAAGAGAATAGGAAATATTTCCTAAACAAAACATCATCGAGATGGTCGTCATCTCGCGTCTGCTCTCCCCGAAACCGAGCCGTAAAGTTTTCGAAAACTCCTCGGAACAGAGCGCTGAAGTAATTGCGTTATGGCTTGTGGTTTACAAGTAGAGCCGACCTCTGTCGAGGAAACTAAAATTGGCAAGAGTTAGGTCCGAGTATGGTGAAACCGAGGAAAGCCTGCCAGAGCCACTGCCTGTCGAGTTTGATACGGTTCTTTAGCCATCAGTAAATGATCGCCGAATGTATGGCGGGTCAGGTAGGTCAGGCGGGTCGCGCGGGTCAGGCGGGTCAGGCGGGTCAGGCGGGTCAGGCGGGTCAGGTGGGTCGGGTGGGTCAGGTGGGTCGGGTGGGTCAGGCGGATTTGTCTATCTCGCTGCAGTCATGTTGTACTCTCGCGTCATTGAAAGTGCTATAACTGTCATTAAAAATAAATCTCGTAGGAGTCATTTACGAAGGAGTACGTACCGCGCGTACCGCACGTACCGCACGTACCGCGCGTACCGCACGTACCGCACGTACCGTCGCTTTGGGGAAATGCAAGCCGTCCAAGTTTAGATTAAAGATTTACTTTTATCTAGAATCTGCAATTTGGTTTATTGGCGCGCTTCTTTAAGAGGAAGCGGGCTCCGTCCGGAAATGCTGTTGAACCTACGCACCAAACCGCGTATCGTAGCCACGTGGTTGATTCTTTTAATTCCTACACCAGCTGGTCTTAAAGGGACACACAGACCATGGTTTCGAGGCCTTGCAGGTTGTAGTGACGCAGTAAAACAACTGAACGCTTGCTAGACCATCCTGCATCGTCTCCCGCAGAGACGCGGTCACTTGCGGCGCGCTCTTCCGCTCCTGCTCCTCGCCCCTCTTATTGCATTATCAACATCGTTATTGGCTTCGAGGCCGACGGCGGCGGCGGCGGGTGCAGCGGCGGCGGCGAGGAGCCAGCGAATGGATTTATTGCAAAGTACCAGCAATTTCCCACATACTATAGTTTCGATGTTATATTGCGTTTCATAGCAAATGTAACAAAATGAATGCAGTATGTGGAAGGTGTGCCTGGTGCTGTGTCGCCGGGCACGCGTACCTCGAGGTACTCGCCGCGCACCACGGAGAGCTCCTTGTCGTTGTTGGCGGTGCGCGGGTAGGTGACGCGCACGACGCGCCCACCCCGCGCGGCCACGCCTCGCGCCCACGCCTCGCCCAGGTCCTCTGCAACGGCGCAAACATCAGCATACACATCAGCTCGCACAAACTTCCGACAGCAGCCAACTGTCACTGTCACTTATACTTTTACAAATATCGGTTTGTTTCCTATTTCCTTCGTTCGATTCCTCCAGTAGCGGATGAAGCGCAGCGCCCTTCAACACCGAGCAGTGCGCAGTACGGCTGTGCGAACTGACCGTCGTCACGATCGTCGCGGTCGGTGCGGTCGGTGCGGTCGGTGCGGTCGGTGCGGTCGGTGCGGTCGGCGCGGTCGGTGCGGTGGTACGGCGGCTCGCGCTCCGGGGAGGAGGCCGCCGAGCCGGAGTCCTCTCGCGCGGTGGACCGTGTGTTCCTGCAAGTCAATCGTTTAGAACTTTATCAGCACAAGGTTCTACAAGATATACACAGCATACCGGCAAGGTAACGGGCTGTGTAGTGGGTAGGCTATAATGTGACATAAATTGTTTATAAGACATAATTATTACTTTTCGATGTAATTACAGTATACCAATTGCTTATTAATACATACATTTACCAATATCGATGTCTGAATTCTTGAAAACAAATGAACCTGAATAAAGAATAAAGGCCCAGATGCAGGTGGCGGTTGATGTGCAAGGGCCGGCCGTGAGTCGTATTTTACAACTGGCACAGCGGTGTGGTGGTTGCATCCGGGGGCGGTTACCGTTACCTACCCATTAATTGCCAGAACAGTTTGCGTCCCCTTTATAAAAACATTAAATCTTTAAAATTATGGAAACGTCTACATAAGAACCATCTACTGACACAATAATCTATCTGGTGGCCGATTTATTTATATTCAAGTATTGTGTTGTTGTATAGAGTTGCGGCATGTCGCGGCTCCTGGCAGCCAGGGCTTCGCTGGAAGTCAGCGCTGGAGCAATGTTAGCCAGCGCACGGTGAGCCGGTGATCTTTTTAAAACTGATATTTTAATATGTCTAACTATTGATGATATTGATGATAATATCTGTTATTGTGACTTCTTTATTATTTTGTGTTTCTCATTTTAGAATTATGTTACGGAGCCCTAATGTGTGAAACCCGCCGAGTTGCATCTATTCCGATTCACACTGGTCTACATGCAACTCCTTATCAATAGTCCGTGCTTAGATACAGTACATCAACACCGTCGTACACCAGGTCCCACGTGATGGCAAGAAAATACGAGCAGTCTAAAGTCAGTGCATCGAGTTAGATTGACCTCTTTTAAAGTAAGTTTGTATTGTAATTTAATTTTAAAGTCTTAGATAAAAATAGCTTTTTGTCAAACTTCCGGCTAACTCCACTTATTTATTGTGTGTCTGTTTGTTTCTCAGGTCTATGTCGTGTGTAATGTTAAGATCTACTTGTCCTCTAATTATCTTGAATTACATTTAACGTGTGTTAGCGTTAGCAAAAAAATAACAAGTTATATTGCATTTTATATCGGCATCATTGCGTTTGTTATTTATAGGGTGGCAATATTTGAAGTGCAACGGCGCGAGGGAAGAGGCGGGTGCACTGCGCGGACGGGACGGGGTCGGTCTCTCGGGCGGCATCGGGGGTAGCTGGAGGAATGCGAGGATAGTTGGTATTAAGTGGTTTCAAGAGTATTATATATTGATTAAAAGTTGTAAGTAAATTTTTAATTGTCTATCATCTATAATTTATTATGTTGTCATCTATAATTTGTTAAACTAAAGGATAGCCAAACATATATGTATATATATAACGTTTGTTTGCACCAAATTCAAGAGATAAAAAATTTGGTAAATTAGTCTCCAAGCAACGAGCGCAGAGTGGACCTTCACAAGCAAATTGTGAGTGCTGCCGCAGTGTAATGATGGAATGAGAAACTTGTCAACTACCATCGCTTGGATGTTCTATTCGTGTCGTTGTTTTATGTTATTAGTATATTAGTTGCATCGAGTTCCTGGTAAGCGCGAGCGCAAGCAACACTCCGCGCGCCCAGCAGGGCCAGCACGGCCAGCACGGCCCGCCGGGCTAGCGTGCAGCACCTATGCGTCGACCGTTGCCGCTACGGGCGTGGCGCCGCACCTGGGGTAGGAGCCGTACTGCTCCGCGTATAGGTCGGCCTCGTCGCGCTCGTACCCGTACCCGTCGGCGCGCTCGGCCCGCTCGGCGCGCTCGGCCCGCTCGGCGCCCTCGTCCGCCGCCCGCGCCTCGCCGCGCGACGACTCTCGCCGCGGCGACGCCCTTCGGAATATGTATGTCAAGGACACAGGACAACACGACACAACCACAATCGCGCAGCCACTCCCTGCGGCACTCACCTGCGCAGAGGCTGGTCGTCCACTTGGTAGTCCGGTGACCAGCCGTCCATAAACACTGGCTGATACGGCGGGATAGCAGTCTTCCATTGCTCTCTGCAATCGGAAGCGGTGAGTAGTGATTAAGTTGTTACATATATACGGGGGGCGTAGTCTTTCATTGAAGAATAGGATGTTGGTCATTATTTAAACAGTTTATAACTTTATCAATAGATTTTAAAATGAGACACGGGATATCTCTACTTAGAAGCACCTGTCCCTGATTTCTTATGACTTCAGGTTTAGGTATAGCCATATTTATCAGTGCTGGCGCTTGAGACCCGCGACCAGTCATCGAGTGCAGGGCCACGCACATATTGCAGCGGAAGACTAGACTTCCAGCATTAAGCACGAAGCGAGCTAGGTCTCGGTCACGAGAGCCGCGGGTCAGACGCGCTCCTTGCTAAAATAAAGTCGTGGCCCCAGTCGTGACCTAGTTGCCTTACACCCCTTGTCTTTCACGCGAGAATCAGATTTACGCGCGATCTCGACCCCATCCAGAATCAATCGTGGCAGGCAAACCTGGGTACGAGCCACGCGTCACCCAGAGAGTGCCACAACTCGGTCTCCTTGCTGGTGACGCAGTTGGCGAGCAGGTTGAGCGCGTCGCGTGTGAGCAGCGGCTGCACGACGCGTGTCGGCAGCCGCCCGTCTGCGGCGTCCTGTGCAGCGTCCACGATCAGCGCGAGCGGTGTGAACAGGAAGTGCACCAGCTCCGGCGCGTTCGGGTCGTGGATGTGTGCACGCAGTCGCGCGAGCAGGTTGAACGACAGCTTGAACTTCTGAAGCACGTCCACGAAGTCGCGCTCGGGCGGTGGGCGCGTGCGCAGTGCCAGCATGCCGTCGCCGGCACGCTTTGCGCCCCGCGACCGGCGCCGGCGCTCCAGCTCGCGCGACGCGGCCGCCGCGTGTTGGAGGCGCGCTATGAATTTCTCGATGTCGTCGAAGCACCGGTTCAGGATCGCAATGTCCTGCTCGTAGAGGCGCTCCGAGCCGGTCGATGAGGCGTCGTCGCGCTCGCCGCCGGAGCCCGCGCGCTCGGCCCGCCCTAGCTGCGCCGACATTTGCTGCGGACAGGCGCGCCGGTGAGGACTCCGACTGCGCGCGCTGGCGGCCGGTACCAAACGCCATGCGGTCAGTACGCCTCAGCATTCCTTACACATTCAAAACTCTCCAGAAAACATGGAAAGTCCAAAAGATTTCTATTCAAAGCATGTTGACAATGCTTTACTTAGTTATTCCCTTGGAGCAGTTAAGTGGGTGGTTGGTTACGTCAGCGTCCGCCGCGGTGATTTGATAACTAATCTTTCAACACATTCACTGCGGCCGCACTGCAGATAGCAGGGTGGAATCGGCAGTGCTTATCGGCTGCGGGCACTCGGCCGATAAGGGCCCAGTGCGGGTACGATAACGTCGGCACAGTTCTAGAAACTGATGTGATATCAGCAATTAAGGTCGGGCCGATCTAAGCAATTATTGCCGAGGACTTGAACAAAGGTAATGGTAAATAGCTATACATCATGATACGGGTTCATCGCAACGTCGAGCAGGCTCAAACTAGATTTCCACAAAGGACATAAAACAAGGTGTAGATACCCCGTCCATTTTTATAAGAATATTCGAAATAATTAATATTAATATAATTCATATTATATGGTTCATATAATGGGGTGCGGTGCATATCATCTCAACTAGCGCCGCGCAGTGCGGCAGGCGTGTCACCTGGCGCCGGGTGAGCGTGCCCCGCTCGTCTCGTCTCGTCCCGTCTCCTCTCGTCTCCTCTCGTCTCGTCGCTTCGACGCGATAAGCTTGAGTATTTTAGTGCTCGTATTGTTTGTACTCACGATCCGAGGAAGTGGAAAATGCTTTTTCGTATAATCGTGTACTTACATGTCGCTTCGGTCTTTCCGTTTCGCTTTCTCTTTCCCTTTCCCTTTCTCGTTCAATGATGAAGTCCCGACCACCGTCAGTGGATGCTCCTCCGCCGACTCCCCTGGTCGCATGGAACATCGATTAAGAACTTCAGTTACACAGACGTAGATGTTGACAGACTTTATTTAGGAAAATGCACCAGCAGTACGCGGCGACCGACGGCAGCGCTGCTTCTTTGTGAGCGGGCGCAGCGTGGGCGTGGGCGCTTGCGTGGGCGTGGGCGCTTGCGTGGGTGTGGGCGCGTGCGTGGGCAAGGGCGCGCGCGCAGGACGGGTGCGTGCGCGGAATCGCTCAGGAGAGACGGCGCCGCGTGCAATAAGATTAGCGCAGAGCTCACGAGTCTGCGCGTTCCAAGCCGCGCCTTGCCACCCTGCGTGGTGGCCAGCGCCGCCGCAGCGGTGCAAGCGCTCCCTGGTGGCCGTTTAATGCGAGATGCGAGGCTAGCATGTTAAGGTTCCTCTGTCCCGCGCCCGTCCCCGGCGGAACGTGCTACTCGATGCGTCGTGACGTGCTAATCTTTGTCGACAAAAACAAATACTGTTATACGTATTCGTATATAATCATACTGACTTTAACGCGTTGAGCTCCTCGACGAGTGCCTGCGCGCTCACGTCGTGGCACTGGAAGATGTGCAGCTCGCGGCGCGCGCCCGGCGCCCCCGCTACGAACGCGAGCACGTTGTTGTACAGCTCGCCGGGCTCCGGCGACGTGAACGCGCTGGGCGAGTGCACGTGCGACGCGGGGAAACGCTCCATTATACACTGCACACCGAACAATGAGTGAGTCCCTGACGTCGACGCCGTAGCCGCCGCTGCACTCGCCGCTGCAGTCGCCGCCGCGCGTGTCCTCTGCGTTTACTGAACTGGCGGAGAAACAGTCTCCGAATGGAGACTAGAGTCGGCCGAACGTAACATGGCGGTTCACTGACCAGAAAGAGCAACCGACGACGCGGTGCAGCCGGAGGCAACCGCCTCGGATTGCCGTTACACCGAGCTGCTTTATTTTGAGAGGGTTGCGTCCAGCTGTGGACTGCAGCGGGACAACTACATGTTTATCATAATAATAGACTAAATATAATTGCAATATATTTGAGTGAGTAGCACTTCATACCCCGGTTTCGTAATCCATAACGAGCACCCACTGATCCTCTAAGCAAAGCTGCATTTTCTGACTCCATATTCCTAAAACATAATGTTCTTGCTCAAACTGGTTTTGATGCATTTAAACCATGGCTGAGCAATAATGTACTAACACTTAAATGTACTTAACACTATGGTTAATAATTTTTCGACGCGCAGTAACAAAGACCAAATAACTGACCCGTTGCACATAGCAGCCTATCAATCTTGTTGTGCAGACGGGTCCCCAGCGTGCATTGAAAACTAAACTCCACAACTCCAACTACACTCCACTAAATGTCTTGGCATAGTAATCGATAGTAATCCTAACTTTAAAAAACACATTGAACGTCTATCAAGTAGAGTACGTAAGTTAATACGAGTATACATATTTAAACAATTGCGCTAATCAGCTGATAATGAAGTTACCCGTATGGTTACTTCGCACTTTGTCAATTGACAATTAGTTATTGTGTTACTTCATGAGGTGGTGTTGCAAAACTCATCTTCCTTCACAGGTTGAACGAGCACAAACAGCTTTGCTTAAGGTTAACTCAACCGTACCAGAGTCGGAGACCTGGTGATCTGTAACACAGGTTTATTATCCATCACAGGCACCAGCGATCTACAGCCAATTGTTATGCGCCGATTTACAATAGAGAACAATCTCCTCCCCGACGAACAGTTCGGATTCAGGAGTAGTCACTCTTGCATCCACCAAGTCCAAAGGCTTACCGAATACATCTTATGCGCCGTCCTATTCGATGTTACGAAGGCGTTCGACAAAGTTTGGCATGAAGGCTTGATAGACGAGCTGAGTGTGACTTTGTGAGATACACTCACAAAGTCCCATACCAACTGGTCATCATCATCCGAGCCGTCTTCTCGATAGCTCCTTCCGTTCCCGCACCGAACGAACACGCTTTCCTCTCGATCCAGCCGATCGACGCCAGCGTCCCTCAAAGCGCTTGCCTCTCTCCGCTACTCTTTTCGCACGATACGAGCGACATCCCCAAAGACCTCAACGTCAGCCTCGCTTTCTACCACTCCAGCAGAGCTCCGGGAATGTGGTTCCTGAAGTGGCGAATCGATATAAATCCAGAAACAAGTGAAACTATTAACTTCACTCACAGAACGCCTACTACCCAGCCTTCAAACAAAGCGGCCCAAGTACAGGAAAAGCAGGCCAATGCGGCACTCGCCAATGTTCATGATTGGGGAGTCCGCTTATGCAGGATATGCTTAAGTTTGCACCTCACAAAAGCAAAGTGATGGTGCTAACCAATAAGCTTAAGTACGACAACCCAATACTGTCCATGGGAGAGAAGCCCCTGGGTCGAACTCGGGAAGTCCGGATACTCGGCCTCACAGTTGACAATAGGCTCACGTTCAATACACATGTAAATAACGTGAGCACGAAGGCCCAAGGGCTCTATTGTCAGCTGTGTAGGGCCGCGAAGGTATCCTGAGGGTTGAACCCGGAGGTAATGAAGACGATGTACATGGCAGTATTGGAGCCCATCATTTTGTATGCAGCGAGTGTATGGGCGCCGGCGGCTAAGAAGCTGCTGGTCCGCAGGCAGTTAAGCGCGGTGCAGAGGGGCTTCGCTCAGAAAATAGCGAAGACTCACAAGATCGCGTCGCTGAACACGGCCCTGATACTTGCCGGGTTGTTCCTTTGGACCTTCGGACCAGGAAGCAGTCCGTTTATATGAAATCAAAAGCGGTCATTCCCGGTAGGTAATAAGCGACCGAGACCTTGAGGTACCGGCCAGCTTCAAGAGACTGCCACACTCGTCTGATCAAGTTGGTGTGGAATTCTCCTGTCTGGGTGACCGTGCGGAGGAGGACCAGCTTCCCACCGCGGCTGCCGATCTGCAGATCTATACGGAAGGCAGCCGGATAGACGAGAAAGTGGGTGCGGCGTTCTGCGTAATGCGGGACGCCGTAGAGATAACCAACAAAAAACTCAAGCTGGCCAAATTCTGCACGGTGTACCAGGCGGAGCTGCTGGCACTGGTGAAAGCAACAGGGTACGCGGCTGGCGGGTCGGCGCATTCGTGCGCCATAATGAGCGACTCGAGGTCCGCCCTCGAAACTGTCGCACAACCAGACACTCTCCATCCCCTTGCTATGCATGTGAAATAGGATATAAAGGGAAGGAAGTAAGGTTGTTTTGTCTGAAAGCGCACGCGGGGACGGAGGGGAATGAGAGGACGGATCAGCTAGCCAAGGACGCGGCCCTAAGAAGCAAAAGGAGACCGGAATACGAGGAGTGTCCTGTTTCGTTCGTCAAGCGTCAACTTCGGTTGGAAACGATTGATGATTGGAACAGACGCTAAGTGGAGGGTACGACGGCTTCAATAACGCGGATCTTTTTCCGGACGCCGCCCTGGCTTTACCCGTACTCCGTCGTGTAGAGCTGGATACGGTTCTGGTTCAGATGTTCACGGGGCATAGGGGATTCTCCGAGTACCTGCATAGGTTTAAACTCGGAGAGAGTCCCTCGTGCATCTGTGACCCGGCGGTGGACCAGACCGTGGTGTACGTGATTGTTTGCTGCCCCGTATTTGGGAAAGAGCGTTACACGTGTGGGACTGAGTTGGGCAAGAAGATAAGCGCTGGTAATATCGCCTCTCTGATGAGTGAGGACAACAGACGGCACACATTTCTAGAGTTCAGCAGAAAAGTTATAAGAAGGATAATAGACAGAAATAAAGAATAAGGTATAGTATAGTGGAGAGATGAGAATTTGAAATTCGTAAATTGGAAAAGTAGGAAAGTAGAATAGAATAGATCTATAGAGTATGCACACAATAAAAAACAGGATAAATAGGATAAGGAAACTGTACTAGAATGGAAATAATAAAAAATGGTATGAGTTGTCCTCATTTTATGGGAGAGGGATGAAAGATAGAAATTGGGTGGAGAGTGATAGAAGAGAAATGAAGTGTGGAAGAGGAAAGGATAGAAAGAAAGGAGTGTAAGATAGGATAAGGAACGAGATTATAAAATAATAAAAGGAAAAAAAAAGAAACAGAAAGACACGGCCCCAACTCAACTTAACTGGGGGTAACAATTTAAGTACAGGGAAAGCTTACCGTGCCTTTGCTGTGCAAAAATAGTACGCTCTCTCTGAGACACAAATCTAACCTCTACAAGGTATGCGTTAGCCACCGTCACCAATAACACCCTCGTCACCACACACATACTTGGAACACAGTAAACACACTCCGCATATTGGCATCACGCCGCCCCCGCCTTAGAACGCGACGCTACAGCAACACCGCGTACACGCGGTATACCCGCGATCAGCGCCGGCTCTCACCGTCCAGTTTCCGATACAGGCGATGGTATTCGGAGAAGGGACCCGAGCCCATCATATATGACCGAGTAGATTCGCCAGAAATCAAAAATCCAGACATACATTGTGAAAATCTGCAGTCGGATAGCTACACTCCGAGTAGCACACTATTTTAAAATCAGGCCGTGGAGCCAGGTTCACGAGCCCAGTATCAGATGAGGTGTAAGAGTTAAAATAACTACCAAGCGCTCAACATCAGAGTATAAAAGTAACCAGAGTAGTTTCACCGGCTACAGCTTCATTCAAACTAAAACAAAGTGTTTGCACATTACTGTTTGGCGCCAGAAGTGAACGCAGCGGCGATACCTAGTTAGACGGTCTGCAGCAACAGACACCTACCACCAGTAGATGGATATGTGTTCCACGAGGATCGATCGCGATCCTTGTTCAGGTGCAGGACAGTAAAAGTATACCGTTAGTCTTCTCCAGCTGCAGCAGTCTGCGCATGCCATCGGCCGGGTAGACGATGCCGGTCTCACGGGTCACTGTGAACGTGGCGAGGTGCTCCAGCACATACGCGCCGCGCCCACGCAGCCCCGCCAGCTGATCGAACTCGTCGAGAGCACGCTGTGCCTCGCCGCCGCCGCCACCACCGGCGCCGGCGCCGCCATCGCCCCGCGTGCCCGTCGGCCCGCCGCCGCGCAGCGCCATACCTGCCGGTGCGAAGTCAGGCCGGGTGCGTCGGCATGGTACCGACGTGCAAGCGCTTCCACGTCACTTTGTCACTGACCTGTTGAGAATATATTATTTATATCGGATGTACCGCAACATTTTGTATCGGGGACGCGAAAATGCGAATGCTACCTCCGGACTGTTTGGTTTCTATGCGATCACCCTCGGCATATTAATAGCAGCAGTACTCCCCTACGGCATGCATCGAAAGATAATCCTAATCCTAATCCCCTCTCAACCCATCCTCCTTTTTTGGGAAAGATTATTAGTTTTCAGATACCTCTCCTATGCGGTAGTAAAAATAAGATCTTTCCTCTCCCCTGCAGGCTCGTGAGGAGGAGGATGAACATAGAGGGGAGAGGGCCTCAGACTTTGATGACGCCCGCGGATACAGGACCTTTGGGCAGCACGGCTGCTCTTGGCATTCCCTGCAGGACCAACAGAGCTACGGTCTTGTAAAATCAGAGCGATCTGTGCCCACGTAGTAAAATTATTATTATATAATATGATTTTAAAATGTTTTACATTATCTCGTTCGCATTCCAAATGTTGTGTCAGCAGTTTGTGCAGTGCGCCCAGCCCCGCCGCTAGCCGGCCGGCGGGGCTGGAGGGGAACTTTCACCGTTCACTACGCAACAGGTGCGCGGGTGTACGGGTGTGTGCGGGTGTGTGCGGGTGTGCGCGGGCACCGTGTTTCACTCGCATTCATCGCTCCTCCACACTCCGCCCCACCACCTCTACTCGCCCGTACGTTTCCATTTCATTCGCATCGAGCAAACTTCACACGAGTACAAGTTTAATCCGCTTTTACTTAACAACATGAAAACGCAGTGTGCCGGAAGCGCGGCTCGCTTGCGACTGTGCGTGCGCCGCATCAGGATGGGATACTCCCCGTAACGCTCGCCTCTGCACGTTCCGCTTGCATGCGTGCAGGAATCTAACAGGATATAGTTTCAAATCCTAGCATAGCTTTATTTTCGCTACCTTTACAATATATCTCGGTCGAAAGCAAGTTGTATCTGATGGGTATAAATAATTATACACATACATATATATATATACACACACACACACACACACACATACACATAAATGAATGCATACTCAACATTAAAAATTCTGTGTCGTGCCGATGACGGCAATATTTGTTTTGATTGGATGTTTATTATAAAGTGAATTGTTTGAGCGCGTGCATCGTCCTCGCCCGTTTGTTTGTTGTTTACAGTTAGCCGATCGCGGCGCATACGCGTGTGCGTGTGCGTGTGCGGTGCGAGCGCGTGCGCGTGTGCGTGTACGAGCCAACGGAGTTTTCAACGTTATACTTTAGAGCGTTTCACTTACGAAACCCAAGCAGTTAAGTCTCGTTACCGCAGTAACTTCACCAGCTACACCGCCCTCGAGTCCGGAACACGGTACGGTCCGTAACGTCCGCTTGATTCCGTCCAGCGGCAAAAAAAAAAATAATTTCAAAAATTATTGCGTCTTATGGCCACAAACAGCCATTTCAAATTAATTGTATCTGGGCCGCCCGCCGCCCGCCACCTGCCTCCAGCCACGAATACTCCCTCACCTCGGGACCACTGATCAACTTCTACAATTATGCGGCGACACACTTCCCTGCCGATAATCTCGTGATACAGGTACAGGTACTTCACCGGTTCCGGTAGGCTGTAGAGGGGCGTAGTGACAGTAAAGAACCACGTCCAAATAATCCGCGTTACAATTACGGTACGGTATTTTAAATATTTGTATTTCAATCACGAAATACCGGAAAATAAGTAACGATGCTATTCACGTCATGTCCGACTTAAATAAAAACGAATATATGGCGAGAATACGGTCTGTGTCCCGTAGCCGCTGGTAAATCCATTCTCTTTGTAATATTTTTCTTTCCGAAGAGTTGGCGCTGTTAGTTTGTTGACAATTTAGACAGCTTCGTCGGAATCAGGACTTGTGGATCAAATGTAAAAAAATATATAATAAAAGAAAACAACACACAATAAAACGAAACGAGACAAAAGGAACACATGCACGAACATGTGTAAATAATCTCATCTATTAGAGAGAGAACTGTGGGAGTATTGGATGAGGAAGCATTGAAGAGGTGGATAGTGGTGTAAGAGGCGCGAGAAGGAGGACATAAAACTAATCGATACAAATATATGTACATACTGTAAAAACAATCTAAATAGGTGCGCTAAGGGCGCGTCCGGTGGCGGCGTAAGTGCGCGGTTGTCGGTGCAGATGGCAACGGGAGCGCCGGTCGTTGTCGTTTGTATCGCAATAAATTGAAAATAGATAGCAAAATGATTACGTTAAATGCCAAAGGATGTGCAATAAAGCATTAAGATCGATATTAATCAACAACCCCGCGCAGACAACCTTCAGCGTTAGAAAGCAGCAACAGAAAATAGCGCAGTGCGAGGTGGTGTATCAGCTAATGATTGTTGTTGGAATTACCAATACGTCGGAGCGTGACTCCTCAGGCGATGTACGGCAGTCAGTGCTGTACGAGCTGTGTTGTAGACGCTCGATATCCGTGTGTGCAATAGCGACTCGCCTCGCGGGTGTGTGTGCGTGCAGGAACGGCGCTGGCGTGCTGCGCTTTGTCAATGAACTAGTAATCAGCTTTTAAGAATCATCTTTTTACCTCCGTTAACATTCGTTATTTATCTTGGTTACTCGAAAGCTAATGTATTAACAAACACTCATCTGTTGCAGACCTGATGAGCAAGACATGTACTCGCAGACCTAAGTATATTTGAAACCGATTACAACGCACCCTGTACACAACCGAAACATCAACAAAGGACGAACCCTTTGTGGCAGGCGGCATATAGGACGTGGTTCAACGTACCCGTTAATATTTCATTTATAAACATAATAGCTATTCCCATGTGGTGAACTGATCGCCAACCTCCGCTAGTCGGAGAGGCACCTTAAGAAGCTGTTCCCCGCCTTTTCTGCTGGCTGGACCAAACCCGCAACTCCCTTTGGGAGAGAGATTTTGTAAAAAATTCGTTGTTAGCTGACCGCTAAATGCCAGAAGCAATACCTTTATCAAATTTTGAGTGTTTAGCTGTAATAGTTCCGAAAACACTTGCAAGTGAGCAGCCAGGTTAATGAATACGACGCATGTATATACGGTTAAAACAGTCGTAGTCAGCAGACGTTATCGGCTGCGCGCACACACGCACGCGCTGCAAGCCCACCGAGCTTGTACTCTCACTCACACACATTCCGCATTTTAAGCATTACGGTGACGATACGTTGTAAGTTTTTTAATAACAAGGTCTGCACACAAAAGATTTCAACGCGCGCTGCGGCCGCGCCCCGCCCGGAGACGCGCTGCGCGTGCGATCGCCGCACGAGGCGCGGCGCTGGGCCGTGTTAGGGTTGGTGGGTGAGTTAGTGCCGCTGCTCGCTAAAGCCCAGGCGCCGGGTGCGTTTAAAACTTACTAGACGTTACCTTATCGGCTTGCCACCTAGCGCGCCATCCTTTTTGTTGATCGCTACGAGCGCCAAGAGGATGCTTCGCTTGTGTAGCCCCACAGGTTTACGTCTAGAACCAGTCCCGTTTTAGTTAATAGTAAAATATTAGAATAAGTCATTGCACCTTCTTTATAATTTCCATTAGGCCTTCATTCATTTCGCTGAAGAAGTTAATAGAAAAGCCGATGATGTTAGATAAGTACAGATAACGGAAACATAGAAACTGCGAGGGAACATTCTAAGGTCACACACGCGGGGCCGGGAGCAGAGCTAGGGGGCCGCGTACCGCTTGGTTCGCGCGTATACTGTCGCCATCTTTTCATGTTGGCGGCTGCAGTTCACGTCATTTTCGGACTCATGCCGGTTGTTACGTTATTCCGATGGTACTGAAAACTTTTGGACGTATGGTCATGGTTTGTGTAATCATATTTTACAATAACTAAAGCCTTTATAATTATGGCCGTGTCGCAGCCTGCGTCCGGCGCGCTTCATACGGCTCCTCATGAGTTACGTTCGAAGGTTTCCAGAGGCATTACTCCGCTGATTTCATCGCGCATTCCGAACAGAGCGGCGCGGCGCGTGCGAGCGAGAGGGCGCGGGCGCGGGTGCGCGCGTGCGAGCGGGACGGGGAGCGCGCGATGCGGCGCGCGGCCGGGCGAGGCGGGACGGGTGCGCGCGCGCCGCGTCACCGGCAGCGAGGCGAAGGTGGCCGGCCGCCGGTATCGCCGATGTGCGAGTAATCGTGTTAACGTGATACGCAACGTCTTTGTGGACATGTCGGCGGATCGTACCGTCGCATCATTTCGTACGACTGTTCGCGCGTACTCCTGCGCACATGCACCCTCGCTCTCGCTTACCAAATGTAGTGACAGTACTGCAATGTTTATGACGTAGGAGCGGCCTTCTTATCCATAACGGTAAAAACTTTAAAATACGAAAAACCGTTTAATCTTTTGGAAATGGATTTCACTGGTGGTAGGTTTCTGTTGCTGGAGACTGCCTAAGTAGTACCATCACAGCGTCTATTTTTGTCGCCAACCATTAGTGTGCAAATATTACTGTGTTTCAGTTTGAAGGGCATCATCGTAACTAGTGTAATTACTGGGGTAAAGAGACTTAACATCTCCTGTTTCAAGGCGACGAGTGCAGTCACATGTTGTACATACCATTCTAACTAGGAATATGTTCTTATTAGCTGCTGTGTCATCAGGTGAATGTATGGATCGTACGTTGAATAAAAAAAAGGCGACAGATATAAAACGACGTGCGAAGATTATCGATCTTTGCTTAGAAAGGACAAGCTGTAACATAAAGTTTACATAACAAGAGTTCTCAGCCATGCAGGCAGTATCAGGGAGCGCAACATCAAACAATAGTTACATAAACTCAAACGGATGCGAACAAAAGACTCTACAATTATCTTTTTTTAACACGGTTTGCTAACGTGAGCGGCAGGAAGGAACTGCGGCGGACATCGATCGGTTGACAATGACGAATGTTTGTGGCCGGTACGCACGACACCACAAATAATATATTTTTTATGCGTTTCATAAAATTATTCATGAGTATATACTTCCTTCACTGTGTCCCCTGCTTAAGAATACGAGTTTTGTCCTTTAAAAAAGCTATAACGCACCCCGCGCCCGCGCCCGCGCCCGCTGCCGGCCCCGCTCCGCTTGACAATGACGTCGTTAATAGTTTCTTCACTAAAAACCACAATGACTATTTAAGGCAATTGATTTAATTGTATATAAATAATAATTCCGATAAAGCAACTCGGTTCCACGGTAATTAGCTGGTGCAATATACATTGAAAATATTTCCACACCTTCAGGGTCGTGATTATTTTTTATTTATGAAGTCCACGCAAATGAGACTATCTCGAGTAGAATCAATAAAAAAAAATCTAATTAGAACATTTTGTAAAAACTTCCTGTTACTACAAGTATTCTTTTTCTTATACACAAATTGGGTATGAAAAGAGTGACTACCGCCGAGGGCGAGGCGCGTGGTTCAGTTGGTGGCAAGCAGGAGGCTCGTCCATCAGTTGCAGTTCGGCGCCGAGTGACAATGACCAGACTTCGAACTGTGCGCGGCTCCCGTCGCTAGCGCCTTCCTCGTGTCTACAATAAACTGTCGATTCTGGCGATCAGGTCGACACGATCGTTGTTCCCTGCGCTCAGCAGTCGCACCGTCCGCACCGGGTGCTCCGAAAATGGTGCAATACTTTCTGTTGTCACGGTATTTATCACAAAATGCATACTTGTTATCATCATGTCTGCGTCGCTTATGAACATCAAAAAATTAACATTGTCCCGCGGCGACGCGCCACTCGCGGTCGTTCTGCATAGCTGAGCTAACTTCACGGACGTCGCACCGAGCACCGGAAGCGCCGAGCGGCGTACTGCTGCGAACCGACGGTAGCATTCTTGTGCGGTGACTTCCGACCGGCTGTGACGTCCGCCCGCGACGCCAACTCCTCGATGACCGAATTCGAGCTATGCAATGATATTACAGCAACTATTTTGTACTTGTAACACACGCCTGGGGCCGGCACGTCACTACTGGTGTGGTGGTTAACTATTCGTAGCGGTGGTACACATTGTACGTCTAATCGCGGGGCTCTTCAGCGAGTCGAGCAGGGCCAGCTCCGGCATGCTCGTGCGCAGTCCGTCCTGCGTTACTCACCACTCGTTCACCGGGACGGCTCGTCGACGCGTCGCAAGAAACTTCTCTCACTGCACTCGCGATACCACGCGCCTCGTCGGCGATCCGCTGCGCACTGGCCGCTGTCGCCGCTGGCCGCGCCCCGCCGCAGCCCGCGGAGCCTCGGCGCAGGCGCGCGGTGTGTGCGCGCGCGGGTAAGGGGGGGAGAGCGCGGTGTGTGCGCGCGGCGGTGGCTCGTCGCGGCGCGCGGCGGGCGCGCGCAGTCGCAGCGATGTCCGCGAACGGGACGGCGGCCGCCGAGCCGCGGCTTTGCCACGTGCGGAAAGTGCTCGATTTCGACGGCTACGGGTTTAATTTACATGCGGAGAAGGGCAAACCTGGCCAGTACATCGGTAAGGTGGACGAGGGCTCCCCTGCGGAGGCGGCCGGGCTACGGCGCGGCGACCGCATCCTCGAGGTGAACGGGCAAAGCATCGCGGGCGAGACGCACAAGCAAGTGGTAGCGCGGATCAAGCAGCGGTCCGACGAGGCGGAGTTGTTGGTGGTGGCGCCTGCGCCCGGCGAGCCTCTGCCGGTCGAACTAGACGCTGCGCCGCCCTCGCCCCCCAGCCCGCCGCGCGCCACCGCGCCCGATGCCACTTCGCCGGATTCTGAACCACCGCCACGGTTGAATCTTACCATGACCGCGGCAGAAATGCGGGCCCATCTCGCTGCTAAGAAGAAGGTTGACCCCAAGAAGGTGCCCATGGACCTGAAGTCCAAGTTCGACATCGTGAAGAAGCTTTGAGCGTGCGCGCGCGCGCGCGACGTTGCCGCTCCGCGCCGCCTCCGTTGCCATTGATTTTGCTGTACATAGGTAAATGTGCCGTTTAAGGAATCCCGATGGAACTGTTAGAATAATTATAATGTAATTTATTTTTACAAACGAAGATTTATTAAATTTTATTACCTGATTATCTAAATGTGTAGCGTAGAGTTATTTACATTAAGTGTAACGATTGTTGAATGATCAATAAATATAACATTGAAGTCATCAGTGTTTGTGTTGAAACGGTGGAGTGGTTAAGGAGGAATGGGGGGCGGGGTGGGGTGTGTGTGTGTTGTGTGCTGCGCGCTGCGCGTGAGGCAGGGGCGGCCGCGGCTAATGGGCAAGGCCGCGTTCGCCGACTGCACCGCCGTTTAACCTCTTTGTTTTCCTCCGACGAAAGCCTGTCGGCGGGCGGCGCAGTGCGGCGCGGTGCGGGGCGGCGGTACATGTAGAATGCGCTCGATTCGGAGCGGTGCGGCGCGGCGCGGTGCGGCGGGTGACGTCACCGCGCGCTGCGCCAGCGCGACTCCGCTGGGCCGCCGGCCCGCCCCGCACCGCCGCGCGCCTACCTGCACACGGATATTTACAATATTTTAACTCTGGGCTTCTGCTACAGGACAGGTTAGCGTGGGCAGTGCCGGTGACGGTGCCGCGCTTTGTCACAACTTCGCATCGAAAATAACATACGGAATGTCACAAAAATTCATTTAGACAGGCAGCACTCTCGAGCCGCGTTGGTATCGGGTCTGCGGCGCTGGGTGTGTGTGTGCGTTGCTCTAATGAGGCAGGCACGTATGCCTTCAGGTGAGGGTTATAACGGACATTATCTTAAGTTTGAAATATATCATGTACAAAGCAAAAGCCATATAACGCTAAATGTATCGATAGAAAACATAAACTTTAACGCGAGATCAGGGCTGGTTCGTGTATGGCATGTGTTGGACTCCAAGGGCGGTGCTGGGGGTGCACAGCTCTCACTAATCATTGCCATATTCCCTTTTGTATATCTATAGACGTTACTCGTAAAATAATATTATATACTGCTTATTTTAACTAGTTTTCATCACCTAATATTACAATCTATGAGTATTGCAATTTACTTTATTATTTGTTTGATTAAATTATGTTTGAGGAATTCATTATCCTAAAACACACACGCACACATACACATCATACATACGTCATATATATATATATATTTATATATATATATATATATTTATATATATATATATTTATATATATATATATATTTATATATATATATATATTTATATATATATATTAAAATTAATCATACCGGGACTACATACCTTCATACGATAGGGTCCCGAGATACAAGTTTTTTTTTTAATTCAATTAAGCAACAAAACGAGCCTTAGGTTCACCTTATGGTTAGTGATAGGCGGCCTGTTCATAACCTGGCGCTGGTTACAATATACACAGGACTAGTAATTACACTATCTACAGCGCCCTTCAAACTGGAACACAGTAATGTTTGCATACTACCGTTTGTCGGTTGCAATAGGCTTTGCGGTGGTATCTAGACGGCCTATGGCTACAAAGATCTACCACCAGTAAAATGTGTGCTTAGTTTGAGACCCGAGCGATATAACGTGTGTAAAACTTTAAATAAATATACTAGAGAGCAATGAATGCGGGTCACCAAAAGAAACCTATAAATCTTGGAAACTAAGAATGCTAGCTTAATAAAATAAACGATGTTTAATAGACAACATATTACCCCTTAAATGAAAGTAATAAAATTTATGTCACTACCTTTTATTTATTAAAAATTACATACAGGATAAAAACTGCTGATCTTGCCTTTACTGCGCTTACGCGGTGTGGCCGGCCTGGCTGTACATCAAGTTTCTTATACGATTTTGGTAAATATCCTCCCATTCCTCTGCGAGAACAATTTTGAGTTCATGAAGCGTGAGGGGATTGAGGGAGGGTTTCGTTGTTTTATGCATACTGTATCTCTAGCTTCCATGCCCATGCATGCTCGATCGGATTGATTGATGCCACTCTATAGGAGTAATGTTTATCTCTTGTAGGTAGTCATTCACAATGAAACTTGTGGGTCGTGAGGTCGAGCATTGTCATGCATAAAAATAGCATCCTTATCCAAATTGACCATAAATGGCCGAACGTGTTCATTAAGGGTTTCTTCCACATACCTTACGCTAGTTAAAGAGTCGTTTTCTATGAACACCAGTTATGTGCAACTCTCAGATGAAATACCGGCCACACAAGTACACAGACTCACCACCGTAGGCTACTTTCCTTCCAATGTGCTTCTAGAGCAAAAAGTTGGATTCATCGGAGACCATAACTTTCGGCCAATATTCAATTGTACAATTTAAATGGTTCTGGGCATATCTTAACTTCTAAGTGGTTTGAAGTTAGTTTCAGCAAGTCGTCGTCTTGATGTTCACGCGCTTGGGTTACTTCTTCCGAAGCGTCCAAACTGATTTGTAAGTTCAGTTCCTGTGAGAAAGCGCCATTACGAAGCATAGTGTTCAACAAGTATCGACCTTCCCGTGCTGTGGTACACCTAGTTCTGCCTGTTCCTGGTCTACGTAGGTTAGAGTCAGTTTCCTCGTAACATCGAAGAACTCTTTGTACCGTTGACAGCGACACACCGACAATCCTGACTGTATCGCGCCGACTTCGGCCGGTTTCCAGCATTGTAAGCATTCTGGTGCATTCTTCAGTTGTAAGCGACATCATTACAGGTTGAATAACAAATATTGAACACTATCGATACGGTTTATATACAACCGCTTAAATGACAGATTAGAAACAAAAGCAAAATCAAATGCAGTAATTTCGTAATCCCATTTTCGAGTCTCCCATTTTTCAAATTTAATTTTTTTATGACATAACCTTTCAGTAAATAAGAAGTTTTAATTAATTTAAGAAGTATTTAATTGTCTATTAAACACTATTTATTTCATTAAGCTAGCATTCTTAGTTTCCGAGATGTATAGGTTTTTTTAGTGACCCGGAATCATTGCTCTCGAGTGTAAATAAAAGTTTCTCGCAATGAGATGTGGATTTGTAACTTAAAAAACATAAGTAATAGTGTTATACCGTGTGTGGCGTGCCGTGTGTGGTGGATCCGGTGTCGCTGCGCCCCCGGCCCGCGACCGCCACGTGTTCACTACATAGGACCTTCGCTTTCATGTAGATGTACAGGCCCGTGTGCCAATCCACGGTTTATAGCTGCCTGCACTCTTGACCCATTCAGATTAAATAAGAAACAAAGTAGTAGTATATATTTATAGCACATACATTTAGGTAACATCACTACGTACGTACGCTGACACTTGCCTACAGCGCAGCCGGACTGTGCACACTGCAGCCGAGGTGTCCAAGGTCCCGACGGGAGCTCTGTGCGAAGTCGCGCAACCTCTCCTTTACTTGTATATATTAACAATAAAGAAATCTTCCAAATAATTCTACAAGTTATACATACGTGCCTACTTGTTGCGTAGAGGAGGGGGGAAGTGTTTACCGGGGTTTTGGTTTGTCGCGTGGGCGGCGGAAAATATTTTATATGGCAAGTCCGGGTATTAACGAACAGGTTACCGCCCTGTCGTGGCGGCAAGTAGCCGTAGCTTGGTCACCCACGGTGAAGTCAAGAGGAATCTACCCGGCCGGCCCGAGTTGGCCGCTCTAGGCGAGATACATGAGCTCACCTCGGATGTGTGCCTGTGGGCTGCGGAGGAAAGCCTGCTCTGCTCTTCACAGCTGTGGTGAAGTCGCGAGGGAAGAGGAGTGTCGGTATTGAGTATTGCTCTCCCTATCGTCCGCGGCCGCATAATAGTTGGCTGTAGAACCCATGACCAGATCCGCCGCAGAGAGTCGGGAAAATTTTTTCTCTTATCTCCCATGGCCTTTGGGTGATGTGATTCGGAGAGGATCCATTGCCCACGTGGCAAGAGGCTGAAAGGAGGACGCGCTGTATGTTGCGGCCCGCCCTTACAGAGGTGGAACGGAGAGAGATTTCTCTTTCCCGGAATGGAGCTGCGCGGTGTCGCGCTCCCCGGCTCTGGCGAGGTCGCAGAGGATTATGTTCCAGCGGCCACCTGGTAAAGCGACGACGGTGGAATATCGTTGGAGTTTTAGTTGGTGTAAGACTGCGATGACTTGTCTTTGCCCCCGCGGGGGCATTTCCCCCACCTAAAATAAAAAGAAGCCTAGGTGACCTAATCTGACCACATCCGCCGAAAAGTGGGTGTTTATTCGCCTCTGCCTACTCCTACTGTGCAAGAAGCCGTGATAGTATAAAAAAAAAAAATAAAAAAGTTGTCCGGGGTATTAAAGGGAACAGATTTTTTATTTTAGAAAGGACATCTCTGCAGTCTAGATCACATTTTGATGTGTTGTGAAGAAAGCGCATGTTGTGCATAAGGTGTCGATCATGCAGTGATACCATGTAAGAAACTCCGGGGAGCAGACTGCCGAGTGCTTACAGAATGAGCGCTGTAACATTTACAATCGTTGTGAATGCACGGTGTTAAGAGGGTTCCGCCCCGAACTATACATATATACATACTGAAGGTGCCTTTGCGCAAGTGCATTATACAGAATAACCTTTGTATTCACGGGATTTTAAGGGAATCTTTCGTGTTGCGTTTAGCAAGTCCTAACATCCGTGTTGACTTTCTAGTGACACTAACTTACTCTAAGTATGCCATGAGGTGCGAATTCCATTCACGTTCCATATCCTTGCACATTATGAAGGTAATTGAGATGAGTCTAGATATCTATCTAGATACCAGGATCTGTAATCCTGGTACCTATAAAAGACTACCTTTTTTAGCACAGGTTGCACATTGCACAGGCCACAGGTTGCACATTTCACAGGCCACAGGTTGCACATTTCACATGCCACAGGTTGCACATTTCACAGGCTGCAAGCTTCCAAGAATTCGGTAGTAGCCCAATCCGCAATGAGAAGGGGTACAAGCGTGTCGACACAACTGATAACTAGGGTGCACAGGTTTTAAGCACCATAGCTGGTAAGCCATATGGTCCACTAGCTTTATTAATGTCCAGACTACACAAGGTTGTTGACACTTCCTTTTGAGTGATGCAGATTTTGGGCATAGAAGTATCGCGATATTTCTGGCCGAGTAGTATTGCCAGCGTCTATAGAAGAATTACAAGCGAAAAGAGATGCAAAAAAAATTCGCTTCCTTTTTTACTGTATGGACCAATGAACCGTCAGGTTTTACCAGTGGAGGCATAAAAGGCTGGCAGGAAATCGTCTCAACCGACTTAGCAAGCAACCTTAAAGCAGGACCGATAGCTGGTAGAGAGGTATGCTGTATTTCAGCTTTATAGCACGCACACCATTCACCATTATACTACGGGCGAAGTTTGCCATCGACGGGTACGCCTGTGAGAGGGATAAAGAACTCCAACTTTCGATACACCATCTACGCATCTCGACAGAGCCTTAGAGGAAAAGCAGGCCTGCCGCCGAAGTTAGGATGCAATAAAGTGCCGCATCTCATTTTAATCTGCCGACTTGTTTCGTCAAATTCGCCTAGTTCCATGAATATGGTGAACAGGTGGAGAATAACACGAACAGACTTCACCAGACGGTGGTTAGAGGTTTCTATAGAATTGACCTCAGTATCGTATTTGTCTGAATCTGTGGACAACAGAAGGTCCAGGCAGTTTGCTCAATGAGTATCCATATCAGGCACCCTAGTTGCTAGCTCTACAAGCTGAGTAAGGTTCAGTGAGAGCGAAAAATTTCGCGTATCTCTCCTTGCATGGTCGGCCTGGTGACTTGCGTTAAAGCCCTCCAATAAAAATATTTGAGGGCTAGAGAGGGTACCGGAGTAGAGAGATATCAACACCTTCACCGAGGCGTTGACAAAGCCGAATTTTCTTTACATCACCAGTGTGGAAACGGTAAACATGAGTACAGGATTATATCCACACCTGTGTCTGGTGACTGCGGGGACGCCATACCCCTCAGTTTGATATCGGGTCCTTTCAGCCAATCGTTGGGCATTCAGCCAATCGGTGGCCCTATCGGCACGATAGGGCCACCGTAGGATTTTTTAATTGGCGGGGCAGTCATATTCATGAGTGGCTCTCTCACTAATTGGTTCTCCTACTGCCTGCGGTCGGCCAGCGGAGCACCGTGCTTCGAATCTCGATACTCCCCGTGACTAAGCACCCTACGCAGCATCACCAATAGGTTGCAGGCGATGATACCTAGCATCATAACTGTTCGAGGTCAACCTCCGCGTGGCTTCATTAAATATCACGCCGGAACATGACTAGGTCATTTTGCCCAAACGGTGGTACAGTTAGCCATCTGCCGAAGCTTGCCACTGGAAATTGATTACGCGTTAGAACCACTCCGGGGACATATGTAGGGTAGTCATAATTTAAGTATTTCCTACGGACGGGAATAACACCATCCCCTATTTCCTACGAACGCGAGCAACATCTCTCAAAAAGCCTTCTTCCTTAGTTCCCAAAGCGATCCTGGTGGGTCATCAAGGGTTCATGGGAAAATCGACAGAGATCTACGTTGGCGTTATCTTTACATTTTTGTCGAGGGAATATTCGTTAAGACAGTCTCGTAAGACTCCGTTCGTGTGGTTCCTTATTTATTTATAACCCCTTCGCGCTGGTAAAGGGTGAACACATCTTGTTACGGGTTTACAATGTTTATTAATTGTTAACATCTCCGACACTAGTGTTTAAAGCCCCATCCTTACATTTAAAAAAATCATAAATGTGGGGATGGCATACGACTCGAGTAACCAGCCCCCGCTATATGCGGTGAGCGCCAATCAAACAATGCCCCTTCCCCCCCGAAACAGGGGGAGTTTAATAGGCCTCAGACCGCAGTCCACAGAAAGGTTTACTGGCGAACCAGTAGAACAGCACTCGGCTCATTGTCAGTGCGTAAGCACAAACTGTGATCAAACTGCGCACCAGCTACGTAGTCAGCGCGGGTCGCAACGCGCGGAGTGCATTCGAGAGCTCATGGCACACCTCTTGGTGTGGCAAAGCAATTACATCGCAGCCTTGAGAGATCGTACTCCCACCAGAAACCACCACACATGAAGTAAATGCATAACTCCGCCAACCGCTGCGGTAGATATAGCCAATATATATAAACTAATATGATTAAAATAGATTTCTAGACTCGATAGCCGCAAGAAATTTTTCAACGGGCTCTTGCACACGTACATGCGGCGCACCGGATGCAACGCCTGTACCTGACGAAGTTAGCGACGCCTGTACCTCACGAAGTGAGCGATGCCTGTACCTGACGAAGTGAGCGACGCCTGTACCTGACGAAGTGAGCGACGCCTGTACCTGACGAAGTGAGCGACGCCTATACCTGACGAAGTGAGCGACGTCTGTGCCTCACGAAGTGAGCGACGCCTGTACCTCACGAAGTGAGCGACGCCTGTACCTCACGAAGTGAGCGACGCCTATACCTGACGAAGTGAGCGACGCCTATACCTGACGAAGTGAGCGACGTCTGTGCTTCACGAAGTGAGCGACGTCTGTGCCTCACGAAATGAGCGACGCCTGTACCTCACGAAGTGAGCGGCGCCTGTACCTCACGAAGTGAGCGCCGCCTGTACCTGACGAAGTGAGCGACGTCTGTACCTCACGAAGTGAGCGACGCCTGTACCTCACGAAGTGAGCGACGCCTGTACCTCACGAAGTGAGCGATGCCTGTACCTGACGAAGTGAGCGACGTCTGTACCTCACGAAGTGAGCAACGCCTGTACCTGACGAAGTGAGCGGCACCTGTACCTTCATCGCAGCTTTGAGAGATCGTACTCCCAGCAATCACCACACATGAAGTAAATGCATAACTTCTTCAACCGCTGTAGTGGATATAGCCATCAGGCACAGTGGTTGTCGTTGAGTACACCGCCGTTTTGATGAAACTCGTTTCGTCCAACGATTACTCGCCACGTATCTTACGACAAGGGGAGCTATTGAAGTCTTCATTTAACAGACTTGCATTCTTTTCTAGTAATCTTCTTTCTTTCTTTAATCTTCTAATCTTCATTGCATGTTTCCTTTCAGAAATACAGGCTTTCTGTATAACTTATTTATTTCTAAATCAGAAGGCTTTGCAACTCCCAGCCGCTCGTCCTGCTGGTGCAACTAGCTCGTCCTGATGGTTGAAATTAGCTCGTTCTGCTGATGCAACTCGCTCTTCGCGCTGGTACAACTTGTTCGTTCTGCTGGTGCAACTCGCTCTTCGCACTGGTACAACTTGTTCGTTCTGCTGGTGCAACTCGCTCTTCGCGCTGGTAAAACTTGTTCGTTCTGCTGGTGCAACTCGCACGTGCTGTAAAGTAGTTACAATGAAATAAATTCCGTCCGTGCATTTTACATGGGTCTTTGTTACTCCTGTTTATTGCTTAACTGCTTACCACCAGCGGCAGTACTCACATTGAGATACAACTATTACACTAATACAGAGAGAGACCGATTGGCCTTCATCAACGTGTTTGGATGTTGTTATTGGCTGCAGTTGAAGTAAATACGGAAATCTGTTCAAGAATCATTTATGTTTAATCAATGTAATTGTTCTACATCCACTTATGTCTAGAACATCACATCACCATCACATCACAGCTCACCGAAACTTTTAGAGCACAGCGTGTACTAGACGATGTGGACAGCCAACCGTCTCTTCATTACCGCCAATCACGAGAATTTCCTATTATCATCTTTTCGAGATCAGTGCAATGGTTTTTCTTTTTATAAGCTTGGTAGGGCACAGCGGATATTTTCGCTCATAAATGGGCAGCCCGTCTGGGGAAGTCCCTCCGCCTTGCATAATACCACAGCCAAATAAGACTGACAGTGTTGTGTTCCTGTCGGTGAGCATAGGCATCTAGTGCTCAATGGGGGGTCGGTATAGGGGTAGTTAGTGAAGCAGCAGTACCATGGGTCATTGTTTGTTTGTGTGGGCGTGAAGTGTTGACATAGCGGTCAGGGAGACCCGGTGAAACAGGTGTCCGATGGCCTCCCGCAGGCTGAACGGGGTCCCAAACCTAACGATTACTGTAATCTCCGCCCTGGGAGGCTGACCTGCCAGCTCCGCGAAAAGTGCCCGGAGTAGTGGTCGTGCCGGAGAAGGAGACCGGGGTGGACCCGACCACTATAACGGGAGGGGACCGGCGGCCTTTCCGTCCGCCGTGCCAGCAAATTGCACAACTTATGCTGCATATCGATAGATCCTTTTTTTTTTGTTTTACGTGGGAGAAATGCCTACTCATACTCTTCCTCGCGGGGGCAAGGACGGGTTATGTCTGACCCTGCCGGTGCTGGCCGCTTTCGCAGCCCCACCTCGGGAGGGAGGGCTGAACCCTCTCTTTCCAGAGCGCGCTGGAACATGCAGCGCGCCCTTTCTTCGACCTGAAGTTGCGCGGGCGACCGGTTCCCCCGAACCATTCGCCCAGAGGCCATGGGAGCCACCGGAGAAAACCTCTCCCGGCTCCCTGCGGCGGAGAGATGTTGGGCTTGCCGTTACCCATTAACGGCCACGGAGGATAGGGAGAACGGCGCATCGTAATACCGCCACTCCTCTTCCCCCGCGGCTTCGCCACCGCCGCATCCACGGTGCGACACCGTTTGGTCGCAGGGAGAACTCCCTCCGCGACCTCAACTCGGCTGCAAAGGGCAGTATAAAACCGCCGCTGCAGCAGGCCGCAAAGTGCAGCGTAAAGCCGCCCCTGCGGCTCCCGGCCGCTCTGGTCAGCTCCAGTTATCCTACCGGTGCTCGAACCTGGAGCAGTCGTTTCGGCCGGCCCTTCGTTGCGGGCCGGCTGGGTGGGTTCCACTTCACTTCACCGTGTGTCGGTCCACGGTTACTAAGCCCCTACGTCACGACAAGGCGGGAACCCGTTGGGGGGTCGAAGCTCTTGGTTTTAGAAGAGAAATGAGTTACCTGTTGAGGTTTTTCCTAGGAGCTACAATAAGAAGTTCTTCAAAAAGGGCGTGAAAAGGTTTCTGCAGGGTCGGCAACAGTAATACCTTTGGTGTTATTGGCGGTCATAGGCTGCGGTCACCACTCAACATCAGGCGGGCCGCAAGCTTGTTTACCACCTGAGTGGTATAAAAAAAATCAATTTAGCGACCAGACAAGCGGGACGTTCACCGAATGGTAAGTGTATGGTAACTTCTGCCCATAACAAGGTGGCGCTAGTTGGAATGATATATACTGAACTAGATTGCGCTCTTCGGCCGAGACAAGATGTTGAGTCTCGATACCCCGTAAGTACACTAGCTACGGCACTCTTCAAGTCAGCAGCATTAGACATGAAAAGCATACATTCAAATACCACAGTACTTGCAAAAAGTAATAAATAACTGAATGCAGGCCACCCCTCCACACCTGTAAGTAGACAAATGGAACTGGTTGCCGGAGCACAGTGCTTTGTAAGTACTGCGATATGTGTTTTCACTCTAGCATACACCAACACCAGACGTCTGGGGTTCTGTTAGCGAACTGTGCTACCTCCAGATCTTATGCTAGGATCTTTGGTTTGTATACAAGTGCACAATTTTTTAAAAAAAATCTTTTCTAGCTACTACACGTTTGTATAATTGTAGACATTTATAATAGCATTTTAAAAAATACCTGAAAAAATTTATCAAGAGTCATTACATCTTAATTTTTTTCAGGTATATTGGAATGACTATATATTTCATTGACAATTTCCATTACATACACCACCCTGCGGTTAGAAATGATCAGTGCAAATGTTGTAACACATATATACAATTATACAAACAAAAAGCCAAATGTGTTTTCATATTTTCTATATACTTTAGATAACATGTTGAATTAACTCCTCACAAATGTCTATTAATTTAATTCATTCCATTCACACTAAAAAGTTTTTTTATCATGTTGGTGACATCAGAGTTTTATACAAAAAAAAAACAATATAACTAATGAAAATAACAATATATATTTTACTGTTGGTTCTTAATTCAGCCTCTCCTGAGAAGAACATGGCAAGAAATTCAGGGAAAACCTTTTATATTATTTGGTAATTAAAATATGTACAACATATCACACAGTATTACATTGTTGATAGTTAAAAGGTTTCAATAACAGAATATTATGTGGTTAATACTCACATCAGATATTTATATACTCGACAAACTCTTCAGTTACACTGACTACACAAGTAGTGCACCAGGTACCATACAGTGAAGAGGAAGAATCAGATCGGTGGCCCAAGCTATTTACAGTGCTACTGCCCATCCGTGTCAAATGGGGTCGGTTCCCCCACTTTAGTTACAAATACAAGTAACCAGTATCAGTCAGAAGGAATCGTTTGTAATTTTCCTTACTACATGGTTTATAATCTCTCTTTAGGTTTAATATCTACACAAATAATGCTTTACTAGTTATTAAATACAACCATTTGCTATTTTATTAAATTATCTAACAAAGAAGGAGGAAGTACACCACACAGTAATACCTGCAATAGAAATAAGAATAGTCATATTTGTGAATGCAAATTCGTGGTGTTGGCAATTTAATGAATTTAATGTGTATTAAAAAATTTTAATGTCTTGTTAATTAAGTTTTGAAATTTTATCATATACTAATCAAATTACTTGCCAACTTTTGCATGTTTACTGCCACTTTTAAACTGAATATATGTGTGGCTCTTTTATTTTAAATTTTTGCTGTTAGAAGATCAGTGCCTTTTGTTATTTAATCACTGCTTTGCATTAAGCGTTTGGTAAGTCTTTTATTTTATCCCTTGCATATTTTGAAAATTCTTCTGACATTTTCCTGAAAAAAAAAAAAGTTCTTTTTGTGTATTAATATAATTTACAATATGCGAAATGTGCAATAAATAAAATCCAGACGGGACGTAGGTGTAAGGGTCATGTTCCCTGGAGGCTGCAGCTAATAGAACTGCCTTCGTCCTATTACTTTGTTGTTGAACTGTAAAGCTTTCTGGTCATGATTAAGCAAGGCTTCAAAGTTGCTACGTGACATGTATTTTATAAATATAGTGTATTTAGGTAATAAAGATACATACGGGTTTTACTGCAGTTTGGTAAATAACAGCTTTTAACAGACATTTTCAAATTGTTGCAAGTCGAAACCGAATTTAATGTGAAGATCAATGCAAAAATGCGGGGTGGACAAAGTTCAAATTTAATTTGCCTGGTTAATCACAAAAAGTAGAATCAGTGTCCAGAAAAAACTAAGTCCTTAGAATAATCGTACTATTCTTTAAGAAACTCTAAAATTGAAACACGTTCACGAGTGACGCACCGGAAAAATGAGTGATATTAGGAGTGAGGCGTATTTATCATAGCATTTATATGTCATAAGTATTCGAAGATAACAGATAACAGTTGTTCTTGCGATGTCATTATATCTGTTATAAAATTTATTTATGATTCACCATATTCAAGTTATTTAATAATCAATTTCAAATTATGACCTATGTCCAGCAGTGGACGTCTGTCGGCTGATAATGAAGTTATTCAACCACTATCAACAATCAACATTTTCAGTATTCGATAGCTAACATAGCTTGCATAACAGAATCGCCAATATAAATTAAACAACTGCTCTTGTCTTTGTCTTTTGTATAATATAATCATAAGTTAAAACAAGACACACCTAATATTTATTTGAAATAAATCCATAATTATAGTAAGTCGTTTCATAAGAAGAAAAATCCTCTTTGAATAGCGAATTCTTAATTAGATAGTGTTATCCATTATTTGGTTGATTAATTTATCTCGCTCACACCTATTTGATAGACTGTTGTTAAAACTAGAAGCACCTAGTATTATAACACGAAAAATCGAAATTGTAATCTTACAAGATAATTATCCTCGAAACGTTACTCTTTAATTAGTTCGCGTTAACTATTATTTCGATAATTTATCTCGCTCTCATCTATTTTATATCCTCATGCTAAAACGAGATGAACCTAGTATTATAACCCGAAAAATACAAATTGTAAATAAATAACACTTGTTATTTAATAACAGAAATTGGTATCTTTTATTATTGCATAACAGTAAAGGTAATAATAAAAGTTATGTTTGTCCTGTTATAACATAAATGCAGACTTAAAAGTTTTTAATCACAGTGCCATCTATCGATAAGTGTGATTTCTTGCAATCCCACTAATTTTAACGAAACATTAAGCTACTCCCTGCAGTAACGTTACAGATACCCACTAAAATAAGTTGTTTAAAACGATAGTTAAGCATTAAGTTCTTAAATTCGTTCGTTTATTGATAAATATATAAACGCTTTGGTCAACTTCAAGCGTCGTGCAATTTTTCAGTAATGTCTGCCAATGTCAGTGTTATTAAGGAAAAATATAGTGTGGGATATTGTTCGGTAAATAAAAAGTGATTTAAAGATTCAATGCAGACTTTATCTAATTTTAACAACATATAATTATCTATATAACAATGAGCAGCAGGATGTGATTATTTAGTGCTGAAGTTTGGTGCCGAAACCCGGGAGCAAAGGTGAAGTGAACGTGAGACTGTGCAGTGTGGTATGAAAACTGGGACTTGCGTGATTCCGGACATAGAAGATTTATGGTGATCGAGAATTTGAACAATTTATTAAAATAGATAAGTTATTACTGGGACAAGAGAATAAACTTGAGCATTTGCTTACTCTAACTACAAGAAGACTGGTAACGATCGATTGAAGACATACATAGAATAAAGGTTTGAAATCTTAGAGAAACTAATGGAAGCTTTTACCAAAACATATGTAGCAGCGCGCGAGTTCAAAGTTTCGCGCGCAAACCGCTCGCTGAGTTACTTACGTCGGCGCGTGCGACGCGTTAATACGACACAGACTGTACTGACTGTTCCGATAAGTCTTTGTATAACGTCCCGTGCATGTAACTAAGTTGTTGAGTGATATACAGTGTACTGTATTGATATCTGTAATATAGACCATTACCCCAACTACCGCAGTTTCCATAAGTGGTGACCTTTGAACGCGACAATGTGTAATAGTGGTAGTGATTCGATGGCTGACGGTAGGAACGAATAAAATGTTACCGTACGTCGAGAAAAGAAAGTGCGCCTTGCCATAGATTCACAAGAGTTTTCCACGGACTTCCGTAAATATAATATATGAGTCCCGCAATTTTCACTGGAAGATCCTGAAATTTGGTTTGCTTTCTTAAAAGATCTGTTTGAGTTCTTAGACATTATCGATGGTCAAATACAATTTAATAATGTCATCAACAACTCGGAGATTTGTTATGCTAAGACGGTAAAAGATATTATTTTACGACCGCCCATTAATAATCCTTATTTCAAAATAAAAGCGGAACTAATTAAAAAGCTGTCAGCATCGCGTGAAGCAATTACTCACTCACGAGGAATTGGGTGATAGAAAACCGTCACAATTTTTGCGGCATCTTCGAGACCTTGCCGGATCTACAGCACCCGAAGATTTGATTAAATTTATATGGGTCAATTGCCTTTCTACCAGCATCTTAACTGTGCTAACGTTGCAACCAACTCACTCCTTGGAACAGCTTTCAGATCTTGCAGATCGCAATTCATGAGCTGACTTCTTCGTGCGATTCCGTTGTCGCAGCCGCGTCATTGTTTTCGCACCACGTGTCTGCCAATTATTCAGAGATCGCGGAAGTTAAGAAGATGGTGGAGAGACTCGCCGTGAAGCTTGATCAGCACACTCAAAGTTCCTGTTCCACCCGCAATCAAAGACGGCCAAGATCACAGCGTACGCATCGAATGTTGTCCCGTCGAAGATAACGCTCAAATTTGATCTACAAACGGTTTTCAATTTGCTGGTACCACGCAAAATTTGGTGACAACGCTGACAAGTGCGTTACGTCGTACGACTTCGAGAAGAAGGAAAACTCCACGGGCGCTCGTGAATGGCGACAGACTGCCCTCCTCGCTCAGGTCGCCTCTTCATCAGAGATAGTAACTCAAAGACTCCGCTCTTAATAGAGACTGGTCTGCGCTACGTGAAGGACGAGCTAAGGCACAATATTAGTTGTGTGCAGCGAATGGTTCTGTAATAGACACTTCCGGTTTGATAGAATTATTTTTTAATTTTGGATTAAGACGTAATTTTGTATAGAGGTTTACTGTAGCTGATGGTACAAAACAAATAATTGGTGTAGACTTTTAAGTCACTATAATTTAATTGTAGATTGTAGAAATCGTCCCCTGATGCATAATGTGACATCTTTATCTTCACCAGCTGTTAGCACTAAGTGTAGCATAAGTTCTGTAAAGATCACGACTGGTGATACTAAATTTTACCGTATATTGGATAAGTTTCCTGAAATAACGCGACCGTCACGCACACAAGTGAAACCACATCACAATACTGTACACCATGTTGACACCACACCTGGACAACCTATATCTTGCAAACCTTGAAGACTGGCTCCCAATAAGCTTAAAATCGCTAAACAGGAGTTCCAGCTTATGTTAAACAGTGGAATTGCCCGCCCTTCCAACAGTTCTTGGGCATCTCCCTTGCACCTGGTATCAAAGAAAGGAAGTGGGTGGCGCCCTTGCGGTGATTACAGGATGTTAAATTTGCGAATCATTCCAGACTGCTATCCTATAAGGCATATCCAAGATTATAGGCATAATATTGCCGATTCTACTATTTTCAGCAAAATAGACTTGGAGAAGGCGTACCATCAAATCCCCGTCTACGAAAGTGATATCAAGAAAACTGCTATCATTACACCTTTTGGTTTGTTTGAGTTTCCTTACATCACTCCAGGACTAAGGAACGCAGCGCAAACATTGCAAAGGTTTGTATATGAAATGACTAGAGGTTTAGACTTTTGTTATGCTTATCTTGTTGATTTCCTTGTTTATTCCCGCAGCGAGGTTGAACACGAGGAGCATCTGCACTGACTTTGCGAACGCATGAAAAATTACGGCGTCTTAATTAACACATCAAAGTGCATTTTTGGTGTGAAGGAGATATATTTTTTAGGATTTCATATTTCAGCGGTTGGCACCAAACCTTCGTATTCTAAGGTTCAAGCCATAAACGACTTCCCTATACCAGCGACGGTTAGGCAACTACAGTGTTTCTTAGCGATGATTAATTTTTATAGGCGATTTATTCCCCTCACCGCTAAAGTACAGGCACCACTAAATGCTAGGCTTTAGGGTTCTCTGAAAGCTTCACACCCAATAAGTAAGTCTTTGTGGCGTTGCTTTAGCTGTTTTTCAACAATGCAAAAATAGCCTTTCCACGGCTGCATTACTCGCTCACCCTGACTGCAATGCTCAACTTGCTCTGGTAACAGACGCATCTAATTGGGGTGTGGGTGCAGTTCTTCAGCAATTGAAGGATGACCAATGGCAACCACTAGTCATTACCACTAGTTATTCTAAAAGGTTTACTACTGCTCAAAAGAAATACTCTCCGTACGATCGCGAATTATTAGCAATTTATGAAAGTATAAAATACTTTCGTTAGATGCTAGAAGCCCGATACTTCGTGGTGTTCACTGAGCACAAGCAGTTCAGTTTTATTTTTCGAAACAGAAAAGACAACTGTTCGTCTCGTCAGTGTTGACATCTTGATTTCATTTTACAGTTTACGACTGATATACGACATATTTCAGCCAAACATAATGTAGTTGCTGATACTTTGTCTCGTGTTGATGAATTGCAGATACCTATAGACTTGGAATTACTTGCAGAATCTCAACATGCTGATCCTGAGCTAACAAGTATCTTAGGTGACCCCCTAACGGGTTCCCGCCTTGTCGTGGCGGAGGGGCATAGTAACCGTGGACCGACACACGGTGAAGCGAAGTAGAACCCACTTGGCCGGCCCGCGGCGAAGGGCCGACCGAAGCGGCCGCTTCAGCTTCGAACACCGGTTGGATAACTGGAGCTCACCGGAGCGGCCGGGGGCCACAAGGGCGGTTTTACGTTGCTCTTTGCGGCCGGCTGCAGGGGCGGTTTCATACTGCCCTCAGCAGCCGAGGTGAGGTCGTGGAGGGAGTATTCTCTGCAACCAAACGGTGTCGCACCGGCGATGCGGCGGCGGTGAAGCCGCGGGGGAATAGGAGGTCGGTATTGTGATGTACCGTTCTCTCTATCCTCTGCGGCCGTTAACGGGTGGTGGCGGACCCAACATCTCTCCGCCGCGGGAAGGCGGGAGAGGTTTTCTCCTGTGGCTCCCATGGCTTCTCGGCGACAGCAACAGGCCGAGGAGGGGGCGCGTTGCATTTTTCGGCGCGCACTGGAAAGGGAGGGTGTTTGGAACATCACTACGGCGTGACGTCATCGGTGCGAGCAAACGCGCCGGTGACGCGACCCATCGACAAGGCATTATTGCCACGAGTCTTCACGAGAACAGATGTAATACTAATATATTAATAATACGGCGTAATCATCTGGTGACCCCGACGTGATCAAAATAATCTGTCCAAACGCAAACAAAGGACGTAGTTTCTCCGTGCTACAAACGCCATCATCTTGAAGGAACTCGCCAGCCAAAGGCTGCAGCTATAAGTCCAAGAGAAGTGCCAGTTTTTTCCTTTGTTATCTTAACATTCCTTTCTACCTCAGTGTGCGTGAATATCGTTGATAATCTGCGAGGAAAAGTAAAATTACTTATGCTTACTTACAACTTAAATTTTACCCGTCGGTACTTAGGTAAAAATTTTAAGTCATATTTTTCACTAGTTTTTCATCAAAGTGATTATAAAACTAACTCAAATCATTGTTGTCGAGTGCATTTCACCATAAGTAACCTAATTTATCCAGTAATTGCCACCATACAAATAAATTAATTGCATTCAAGACACTGTCACACAGTTGTAAAAATACCTACTTTGCTTTAGCTCAATTTTATTTCTTGTTAATCGTGATTCCAGAGTTGTCATCCATTGTAATATATTCTAAAACCTATTCGCCACGTGCCAATTCCAGGTGCAATCCGAGTTTAAGCCGTGAAGCCAGTGATCACTCCGCGAGCTCGACGGCGTACTGCATCAAGCGCCGCGCATCGCGTGCCGTCACTGGTATTGGAACCAGAGGGTTGTCTCCGCGCATCATTCATACATTGCAACGTACTTACCCATTATCAATTAGTCGACCGTTTCCACCAATAGATATATGCACAAGTATTATTCTCACTTGGCTGTGATACATTTTTTGAGCTCGCACGATGAGTGAATTACTGCAACTTATTAAGCAAAGAGGTAACACCAAGGCGAGCTTAACGTTATTTCAAAAGTTTTTAGCGCCTTTGGTGGATTCCAAAGAAACTAGTACACTAAGGACAAATGAACTTTGTCTTAGATTAAATAAAATGCGAGATCTGTCATCAAACTTGGAAGAGGTTCAATTACAGATCGAGATGTTGGATGAAGACAGTGACAAACAATTACAAGAACGCGAAGTGACAGAAAATTTATTCTTCTCTTTAATCGCTCAAGCCCAAACGCTGCTGGACTTTGCGGAAAGGTCTAATAAAACTGAACCTTCATCCAACAATAGCAAGGGTAACTGTCATTCAAAGCTAACCCCACTAAAAATCCCACCCTTTAACGGCGATCCAAACAAGTGGGTTACCTTTAGGGATTCGTATTTATCGCTCATTCATAACAATGAAGACATCGACGATATTAGTAAATTTCACTACCTTCAATCGTACCTAGAGGGCGCCGTGACTTCGGTTATACAGTCGGTATCCGTATCCTCGAATAATTATTCTATCGCTTGGAACTTACTATGCGAGCGGTATAATAATAAACGACTGTTAGTCAACGAACATCTTAAATGTTTATTTTCAATCGAACCGCTGCAGAAAGTAACGATTCGCCTTCATTAGACGAGTTTTATTCTTTCTTACGTCGACAAGCAATAGTTTTGGAAACTACAAATGCTAGGAAGCCATTTATATTTGAGAAACGTCAGTTTTCTAAAAATGAAATCATTTACTGTTTCATGCGTAGATTCTCCCTCTAGCAAGCGATGCGGCATCTGCAAACAAGAACATAGATTATACCAACGTAACAAATTCAAATGCGTGCCTGTAGATGAACGCATAGCTAAAACTTCGTTACTAAGGTTCTGTACCAATTGCTTGCGCAGTGGTCATCAGTTCTACCAGTGTAGGCTAGGTGGCTGTAGGATCTGCCTCCGAAAACACAACACATTGTTACACAAACCGCATGTACAACAAACGCCTACACAAAACAACACACATCCGTTCATACTACGTCATCTACAGCCCATCGTAAAACAAATAGCAACGAAAACTCACTCAATTCTGATCACGACTCCGCAGCATCTAGCCCCTCCACCGTCGTGTCTATGACTGCTGCCTCCAACAATCAAGCTCTTCTGTCTACGGCGTTGGTCAAGGTGACGTACAAGGGCAAAACGGACAAAATGAGGGCTTTGCTAGACTGCGGCAGCCAATCATCGTTTATCAGCGACACGGCCCAGCGGAAAATAGGTTCCCACAGAAGAACGGATTATCATCGAAACGTCTCCGGCCTGGGTAACACCATTTTAAACATAACGGATCACTGCACCGTACAGCTACATTCTAACACCATATTTAGCGCGGCTATAAAGTGCTTCGTCATACCCCAAATCACTCATGCAACTGTACATTACAAACGACTTGGGCATTCCTGACAACATCCATTTGGCCGGCCTAATGTTTTATCAGCCAGCCGAGATCGATATTCTACTAGGCGCTGATATATTCTGGGATCTAGTCGGAACAGGTAGGATCAGTTTAGGGCCGCAACGACCGGTTCTATAGGAAACGCACCTAGGCTGGATAGTAGCTGACCCCAGAGGGGGGGAAATATTACAATAATAATAATTCAAAATTAAATTGTCACTTTTCACGGGATATTAGCAAACAATTAGCCAAGTTCTGAGAACTTGAAGAAATCCCATCAAACAGTAACCACACATAAGACAATCATTGTGAAAGATTATTCACCAAAACTACTCATCGAGAAGATGACGGCAGATTTTGTGTTCAAATTCCTCTTAAGGAATCCATTGAAGTCTCGGGCGAATCATACAGCTCTCTCTCTCTCTCCGTGGCATTTATTATTCCCATCTGATGGTGGGGTCTGCCTTTCTGGTCTTTCTCTTCCACTTCGCTCTGTCGGACGCGTCCTCTTCGGTAACCTTGCAGAACTTTAGATCTTTTTTGACCATATCTGTCCATCTTGTCTTTGGCCGTCCTCTGGGTCTGGACCCCGTGATGTTCAGATTGGCCATAACATTTCCAACATAGTCAGGTTCCAGTCAGTCAGGAGGTCTTCTTTTAATGTGCCCATACCATCGAAGTCTGCTCTCTTGCAGCTTGTCGGCGATGTTGTGTACACCGATACTGCCGCGGACATACTCGTTGCGGATTTTGTCGAGTCTCGTCACTCCGCACATCCACCGAAGCATTTTCTTTTCGGCGACTTGGATTTCGTTGGTTTGGCGCTGAGTTATGGCCCAAGTCTCGCTGCCGTATGTTAGTACCGGCCTGATTATGGTCTTGTATACTAAGCTCTTGATTTTTACTGGCATTCGTCTGTCACAGGTTACGCCAGTCACTTCCCGCCATTTAAGCCAGGCCGCTGCTATACGATGCTGAATATTTGTGTCTAAATTTCCAGAAGAGTGTAATATGGATCCCAAATATTTGTATTCGTCACATTTTGTGACTCGTTGTCCATCGATGATAAGAGGTACCTCTTCTGAAACTGGATCGTTGCAAACCATGTACTGGGTCTTCGCAATATTCAGTAGCAAGCCACCTTTCTGTAACTGACGCTTCCATTTTTCCAGAGCCTGCTTGAATTCATCAAGGGTGGTCGATCACATTACCACGTCGTCGGCATATATAAATGTCCAAGGTGCCAGGGACTGCGCATTTTCAGTGAGGGCATCCATCAACAAACAAAACAGATATGGGCTCAGTACTGATCCTTGATGTACCCCTTCCGTAACTGTTATCGCTTTGGTCTGCCCTACTGTTGTCCTGATAACCGATCTTACGTTCTTGTACATGTCGGCTACAATATCGATATACCTTTCTGGGATATTTTTCTTACGAAGACTCCACCAGATTGTTGCTCGAGGTACACGATCGAATGCCTTTTCCATGTCTAAGAACGCAAGGTGAAGCGGTTTGTTCTTAGCTCTAAACTCTTGGACGATCATGCTCACTGCGAACATCGGATCCACAGTTGATAAGCCTGGTATGAAACCATACTGGTTGGTTGATAAGGAGCTCTCCTGTCGTAATCGACCTTCTACGATTCGCTCATACAGCTTCATTGTATGGCACATCAACTTTATGCCCCGATAATTGTTGCATTCGTACCTACTTCCTTTGCCTTTATAGAGAGGAACAATTGTACTTAATCTCCAAGCGTCTGGTATGCGTCAAGTTTCCATAGCCTTTAGAAACAAATGCGTGAGGATATTGATACCCGTTTCTCCTAGACATTTCCAGGCTTCTATAGGCAGTCCATCGGGCCTTGGGGACTTCTTGTTGGACATTTTCTTGAGGGCAACTTCTACTTCTTGAGGTGTTATGAGGGATATTACTCCTAAGTTTTTTCTCATATTTGGAAGATCAACTGTTCTTGTTGTTGTATTTAAAAGCTGTTCGTAGTAGGTATGCCATGCTGCCAAAATGTCCTTATCCGTATACATCATGGACCCGTCTTGATCTTTGATGATCCTTGTTCTAACTGGATCTTGCGTTGCTCTATTACGGGCTTTTGAAAGCTTGTAGATTTCTTTTTGTCCCTCTCTACTTTCGAGTGTTGCGTAAAGTGTCCCTAATGCATTTTTCCTCTCAATGGCTACAGTTTTCTTTGCCTTATTTTTTGCTTCCTTGTAGATATTCCTGTCCGTCTGAGATCTGGTGGATTGCCAAATTTTAAATGTGCGTTTCTTCTCTTGTAACGCTGCTTGTACTGAGGGATTCCACCACCATGTTTCTTTGGGTGTTTTCTGCCCAGGCTTTGAACGGCCCAAGATGGTATTTGCCGCTTTCATGATATGTGTGTAACACTGTTTCCATATTGCGTTTATATCGTTGTCCATGTTAAAGGTTAATCCTTCGAGTTATTTTCTCAATTGGTCAGCCTTATCCCCTTTTAATAACCACCACTTTGTGATTTCTGGTATATTGTGAGGTCTCCTAGCCTTTTTTCGACGAAAAACCATGTCCATGACTACTACGCGATGCTGTGAGACAACGCATTCCCCCGGTATCACTTTACAGTTCTTTATTCGACCAATGTGTGATCGGTTTGTAAGTAGATAATCTATTTGTGTACTGTGAGAACCGCTCTTGTACGTGTTAATATGTTCAGGTTTTTTCTTGAAAAAACTGTTAACTATCGCAAGGTCATGAGCAATGGTCGTAGCCAAAATTGTCCTTCCGGCGTCATTTATGGTACCGAACCCATATCCTCCATGTACTTTCCCAAATGAGCTACAGCTTGTGCCTATGTGACCATTTAAGTCTCCACCTATCACAACCGATTCGCCATTTGGTATCTGCTGAAGTACGTCTTCAAGTGCGGACCAGAATGTCTCCTTTTCATTATTTTGACAACCCATTTGCGGGGCATATACGGAATAGATGTTGACTATTTCCCCTTTGATTAGTACCTTCACACCCATAATGCGGTCGTTTATCCGTGAGACATCAATAATATTTTCAAGATGACTTTGACTAACGACTATAGCGACACCATTTCGACCTTCAGATGATCCTATATACATCATTTTTAAGCCTTCTCCAATATTCCGCGCTTTGGACCCCCGCCATTTTGTTTCCTGCAGGCAGCAGCAGCAAAATCTATGTTTCTCCTTGAGAATAGTTCTGCAAGTTCCTTTGTCCTACCGGTTAGTGAACCAACATTTAATGTAGCGAAGCGGACCTTCAAGTTTTGATCTGGGACTAATGTCTTTATTCGAGCCCGTCCTTGACTCGGCAGCCCTCGCATATTTTTCGCAGATGTAGGGCGATATGTCTGCGCGTCGTTTTGCGGCGACGCCCTACCAGCATTACACTTTCCCAAAACTTGTACTTTCACATTTTTTATTGGGGATGGCGATTTTTGGGTTTATTATTCCAGTGCCGATTGCCATCTGACGCACTCAAACCTGATCTTAAGAGATAGGGAAACCCGTGGGTAAGATGTTGTTACCATTTCTCACTTATTTCTTACTGTGAGAAGTGATTTCTGGTTATATCGCCAGATATTCGGTCGCCAGAGCCTCGTCCGTTATCTAGCAGGGAGCTCCACGGCAGCTACTGGAGCCGCAGCCGCTAGCTATTCCTACGAACCACTAGCGCGAGCAGGTGAGGTTGGCATTTGAGCCGGATTAGATGTTGGTTCCGTTCTCTCCTTACTCCCCGGGCGAATCATACAACATAGCTGAAAAAAGATTCCTACAACTGGAGCGAAACGTTCATTCATGTCATCATCAAATAAAAGTTCATTCATGAATATGAACGCTTAGGGCACATGACTGAGATTCCTAAGCCACTATTTGGCTGCTACTTCCCGCACCATGCAGCCATTAGGGAATCAAGTGAAACCACGAAACTTCGTGTAGTCTTTGACGTCGCTGCCAAAACTACATCTGGAATATCTTTCAACGACATACAACATGTTGAGCCAGTGGTACAAGACGACTTACTTTCAATCTTATTGCGTTACAGACAGCACAAGTATGTAGTGTCAGTAGATGTGGAGAAAATATATCGCCAAATTCTGGTGCATCCCAGCCAGCGTGTGCTGCAGCTCATTATGTGGCGCGACGAGCCATCGCAGCCACTAAAAATATTCCAATTGAATACAGTAACCTATGGTACGGCGTTAGCACCATTTCTAAGTACAAGGTGTTTATTGCAGCTGTCGAAGGAATGCAACGATAAGGTCATATCTCAGTCAATCAAGGAAGACTATTATGTGGACGATTATTTGTCAGGGGCTTCATCTGAGGCTGAGCTGCGCCACAAAATTCAATCAGTAAAGTCCATTCTCAATACAGCACCCCTGCCTCTGCGTAAGTTCCGAACCAATGTGCCCTCCATCTTCGATAAGGATTCGAATACGTTACTGCCCAAAAATCTAGACCTTTCTTTACAATCAAGCGTGTTGGGTTTGAAGTGGAATCCAGTTAAGGACATCCTATGGTTTCCAGTCAGCATACAATTGGATGAAAGGGTAACCAAGCGTACTATCTTGTCCAATTCAGCTAAGTTATTCGACCCACTGGGCCTGGTAGGGCCATGCAGAATTATTCCAAAAATACTACTACAAAAATTGTGGCTTACAAAACTCGATTGGGATGATCCAGTAAGTCATGTTGTAAAAAAGGAATGGCTGGCCTTTGTGAACAATTTGAATGCCATATCGAAAATTGAAATTCCGAGATGCGTCATCATTAGCGAACCAGAATTCATCGAACTGCACTCACTTTCAGATGCATCCCAGACAGCCTACGCTTCTGCAGTTTACTTACGATCAATTGATGGCGCAGGTCAGGTCCTTGTCAGCTACTTTGTGCCAAGACTAAGGTTGCTCCAGTGAAGAGCACCACAATACCTCGTCTCGAACTTTGTGTTGCATTGCTTTCGGCAAGACTAAGCACTAAGCTGTTGACTGCACTTCGCTGCAAAGTACACAACGTTTTCCATTGGACTGACTCAACAGTGGTTTAGTGTTGGCTATCTTCTCAAGCCAATGACTTAAGCCGTTTGTGGCGAACCGCGTTGGTGAAGTGCAAGAGTTGACTACATCAGTCTCCTGGAGGCACGATCCTGGAACTCAAAATCCAGCAGAATTGGCATCGCACAGACTTGGCATCCCGCGGATTGAACCCAAGGTTAATGAAATCGGCTACATTGTGGTGGGAAGGGCCACACTTTTTAAGGAAAAACCCATGGGAATGGCCTCAAATGGGAAACTTCAAGAGCTTGCCCAACGAAGAGGTACCTGAAAGAAAATCTTATTCCAAATTACACACTACCAATCGTACACACGTACAACCTACACCTGACCTGTCCAGGTTGGTGAACTATGAAAGACATTCAAGGTTCACTACCCTGCACGGATCCATAGGCTATGTTCTACGTTTCATCAATAATTTGCGTAAGAATCACCCCAAACCTACAGTGCATCTGACTCAGAATGAATTAAAGTCATCCCTACATACATTAATTAAATTGCATCAGAAAGAATGTTTCTCAAACGAAATTAAACTATTAAATTCTAAACAAAACTTGCCGTCTAACTTTCACGTGCTATCCCTCAGTCCATTCATTGATGAGCACGGCATACTGTGCGTAGGTAGGTGGCCGTATCCAAAATTCCAACGAAACGTATGAGAGAGAACATCCTATTTTATTAGACACAAATCATAACTTAACTAAATTGCTATTTGCTCATCGGCATAACCAATTGTTACATTGTTACATTGCGGACCACAACTGCTGCTCAGCGACCTAAGAAACAAGTACTGGCCTTTAAGAGGTAGGGTACTAGCCCGGACCACGGTTAAAAATTGTAGATGTGTAAACTCATGAAAGCTAAAGGTTTTAATCCAATAATGGGAAACCTACCTGTTTCGAGAGTCAGCTCAAGGCTTCCATTCCAGACCAGTGGAGTCGACTTCGCTGGCCCTTTTCTCATAACCGATTGCAAGGGTCGCGGTTGTAAAATAACTAAATGTTATTTATGTTTGTTCATCTGTTTTGCAACCGAAGCGCTGCACCTTGAAGTAGCGAGTGATCTTAGCACAGATGTCTTCATCTTGTGTCTAAGACGGTTTGTATTGCGTAGAGGTAAGCCACTGGAACTGTGTTGCGATAACGGCACAAATTTTGTGGGTGCAAACGCAAACAATGAAATCACAGCCTTTTTACAGTCGAGGTCGAGCAATGAAAGCATCTCTGGTTTTGCTACCGATGAAGGAATTAAATTCTGGTTCTTAGGGGCTTATTCTCCCCACTTCGGTGAGCTTTGGGAGGCAGGCGTTAAGTCTGCAAAATTTCACATCACTCCCATATTAGGCCATTAACTCCTCTCTCCTCTGATCCCAATGACCTAAATGCCCTCATTCTTGCGCATTTCCTGATCGGTAGACCATTCACGTCGCTGCCTTCAGAAAACCTACTAGGTGCGAATCCAAGTAGGCTTGACCGATACAGAGGGCTCGAAACCATGCGGCAACACTTCTGGGAACGCTGGAGGAATGAGTATCTGAACGAGTTGCAGCAAAAAACCAAATGGCGAGTCAAGCAGCAGGGACTGCAGGAAAGCGAGTTGATAGTCATCAAGGAGGCTAACGTCCCACCATTGAAATGGTGAATGGCCCGAATCCATAAATTATATCCTGGATCCGACGGAATAGCAAGAGTCGTCGATGTCTACACGACGAAGGGCATAATCCGTAGAGGTGTCCATAGCCTTTGCTCCTTGCCCGATTCATCTTCATAAGAAACATCTCGAAGATTCAGAGAATTCGAGGGGTGGAAAGATGTTCGGAACATCACTACGGCGTAACGTCATCGGTGCGAGCGCACGCGCCGGTGACGCGACCCATTGACAAGGCATTATTGCCACGAGTCTTGACAAGAACAGATGTAAACTAATATACTAATAATATGGCGTAATCAGAGGGTTCATCCCTCTCTTCCGAGGTGGGGCTGCAAAAGCAGCCAGCGCTGGCGGGGTCGCGGATGGTGCGAAAGCGTTCCCGTAACCCCGCCATCAGGCGATGAGGAGGAACACCATGGGGGTTATAGTCGGTGCAAATCTGATATAACCCGTCCTTGCCCCTGCGAGGACGAGTATGCGTAGGCACTTCCCCCACGTAAACAAAAAATCCTCTCTCAAATCTCTAGAGAACCTTGGTATCATTATAGAGTCATGGGACGTTATCAACAATTACATGGTGGTGTCTCCGCTCGACTCAGAATCTCGCAAGCTGTGGGAGATTTTTTTTTTTTTTATTAACGTAACAAAATATTAATGGTCGCCCACCCCGCAACGAGAAGGGCCGGTAACGGGGTAGTGTCGGACTCCAACCGACTAAAAAGCTTGACACGGTATTTCAAATCACTTTTGAAAATATGCACGAAGATCACGGGATAACATCGAGCAGTTCATCCGCAACCCCCGATCGGCGCCCGGATCGAACGGGCCCGTCTCGGAGAGGGATGTGAAGCACCCCCTCCGACAGAAAATCCCTACGTAACGACGCGTCGGAATACGAGACGCGCCGCCAGATACACCCCAGGAACCCTCTCCAAGGGGGGCGCTGGCCCGACGACCCACGTCGGTCGCGACGCCAGGTTCCTCTGCCTAAGGAGGCAATCGGCGGTCGTGCGCTCGGCCTCTTCCTTTGGCGGTGAGCTGTCTACGCGCTGCTCCCGCCCCCTACTTTCAGCAACAAATACAACCGTTAATATCTCGAGGGCATGTGAATAAGAAGAGTACGCTAAACATGCTTTGTCCCAGTTTTGATGACAATGGGATCCTAAGAGTTGGTGGTAGAATCAAAGAGTCTGAGGCAAATTTAGATACGAAACATCCAGTTACAGTCATCTAACTAAGCTATTAATATTTGACATTCATCACAAGACCTTGCACGGAGGACCACAGATAATGTTAAACTATCTTCGATCTAAGTATTGGGTGAGAAGAGCTCGTAAACGTGTAAAGAAACACTGTACCGGGTGCATCAAGTGTCTGATATTTTCGCATCAAAGTAACAACCCATTTATGGATCAGCTACCCAAGGCCATATTACAATCTTCCACCAACAAAATGGTTACTTGGCAGAGTAGTTCAGAAACATTCTGGCCATGAAGATGTAACTAGAGCTCTCAGTATTAAAACCAAGACTGGTATAATTAAGCGTCCTACCAATAAAGTCTTTATTCTGCCTGAGCTTTAACCTTGAATTGGGTTGCGAATGTATTAGTGTTTAGCGTAGTTAATTATCTGATTTTAGCATGTTTTAGAGTGTTACTATTTTTTAGCGCCTATCCAAGACGGTGGGCGGTCTGTTATTTTATGAATAATTTAATAATTGGTTGTTAGCTGACACGGCATTGAGTTGTTTAGAATCATTAGCTTTGATCCTACATGTAAAGAGGTTTGTTAAAGGATAAGTCCTTTGGTGGGCGGAATGTCTAAAAGGATAGTTAACCATTAAGTTCTTAAATTCGTTCGTTTTATCGATAAATATATAAACGCTTTGGTTAACATCAAGCGTCGTGCAATTTTTGAGTAATGTCTGCCAATGTCAGTGTTATTAAGGAAAAATGTAGTGTGAGATATTGTTCGGTAAATAAAAAGTGATTTAAAAATTCAATGCCGACTTTATCCAAGTTTAACAAAATCTAATTATCTATATAATCAATGAGCAGCAGGATGTGATTATTAAGTGCTGACATAAGTTATACAACAATTCAACCAAATGTACTGAGTGATCTCGCCGTCGTGAAAGCTCTCGTAGTTTACGGTCGTACAATTACTAATAGCTTTGACACATTTAAACATTAACAGAAAATATTACCGTAATCACAAGAATGAACAAAACACATCGAAAACTGACTGGCGGAATGTAATTTCAAGCGTTTTCTTATAAATTGCGTCGCCACACAGAGATGCACTTCACCATGTTCTTTGAGCCCAAAGGGCTTAGCTTAACGATTCGCAGAAAATAGAAGCAAAACAAAATACTTGTCTCTAGCCGACGCCGTGTGCCCTGCTAAAAGAAACCTGTTACATTTTAATGTGATGTGTGTGTCAATGTCGTTGTAGCTAAAAAGAAAGCGATAACAATATCGATCTATGACAAGGACATTAAATTATTCTTATCCACGTTGCATCCTGTGAATACGTGATTACGCCTGTTTTTCTTTATACTGCTGTGAATGATGTACTCGTAATGCGTAACTTATCACGGTCATCAAATTGTAAAATTCTATTAAATATCTTTCTTCTTTGCTCTGTTAACATTAACAAACAGTATTAATAATTGACAGCAGCCTTGGGAAGTCCCTTTATATAAATATAGCGAGGATGGACGCGCGCGCCGCCTGATGCGCTCCTGTCAGCTGCTGTGGGGGACCTTGTTTCCCCAGAAGGCTTCCGTATTCGTCATTAAGTAAACTAAGCGTGCTGTGTTATGTATAATTGTATTAAAAGTGTTGGCGAGACGTTTTTGTGTTTTTTTGTTTTTGTTCTTTTTATAAGTCGGCTATGATAAATTTCCATTTAAACGCTCTTCGCAAGCTGAGGTCAAGTTCTAATATCTTTTCGCCATAAGTAGGGATAACAGTGTTGTTGACGGCGTAAAGTTGAAACGGCAGTGGTTTCTCGTGAGAGCCTTTTCTTTTCGGTAGCACGGAGATATTGGCTCCAGTGTCTACCAAAAAGTTGTGTCTCGTTACCCTGTCGGTAACGCCGGTTTCAGCCGCAGCCAGCGTTACTTTTAGTTTTTCCGACTTGTTGTCGGGCTTGAAACTGCACGGTGGAATGCATTTCTTCACATCCATGCCGAAACGATGGTGGTGATAGCAGTATGGCGAGGTCTTGCGGCTTCGGCTCAGCGATGCTTTACGAGAGCGTGACGTGAAATGATGGCGCGAATTATTACTCTACTGATGGCCATGAGGTGTTGATCGTAGCCTGGTTACGTCCAGCGAAAGTTTTTGTATTACGTTGATGAGATGTTAGACGTGCGATGGCGGACGTGTGGACTTCCATCATTTCTGTTAGTTAGCAGAGCTATGTCGTCTAGCATAGTTGAATCTCGAAAATCTTATCAGATGAACCTGAATTCTTGGTATTTAGTCGATGAATGACCTCTTTAGCAATTTCGAAGGTACGGAACAGGTGAATGAAAATCTGACTGATGCTTGAATTGAACTTTATAGAATTATTTTCGCTATAGATAAACGGTATATGGTTAACGCAACTAGCGGAGGGATTATACATCGCTCATCCGAATTGCGCAACATTACAAGTAATCAAAAAGTGATTGCGCATGCGCGAACGGCAAGCGTCTTTTCTAAGGTATAAATATAGGTCGCGCACGGGTTCGGTTTTTTTTTGCCCGGGCCCGTTGAAGAGTTAACACGTTCCACTACTCCGGAATTTGAGGTGTCGTGTCATCGGGTGGCGTCATGTTGAACGATGCTGTATACTGCAACTCACTGTTCTTTTGAGAACATTTATATTGTCTCTGTAAATTGTTCTTTTCAGAACAACCATGTTGTTTCTATAAAAACTGTTCTTTTGAGAACATTCGACCTAGCGGTCGCGTTTCTATCGAGGACGTCGTTGTACCTACAAATTCAAAGCCTACAACTGGTCACAAAGACATATTGTAGTGGTGTGTGTATAATATTATACAATAAGTAAGACTTGTTCTCTTGTTGATACAACAACTTTCTTCAAAAAACTCTAGACCATTTGAAAGCTGCTTCTCGTCTGTGGAGCTCTAGCAGCACGGCCACCAGATACAGATCTAGATCCAGTTAGCGCTCCGTGAGGTACGCACACATCCTCATGTCGATATTTTATTTTCGTATAGATAATTTTATTATCCAGCATCAACAATTGTCGGTGCACAACAACCCGTGCTCCGGTGACAATGACTATACAAGTATTTCCCTTTCACTCATTAAACAGTAAAAGGAAAGAGACCTCAACCTGAGCGACTAATATTTTATATGTACTCAAATCTCTGCTAGTTGTAAGCATAGGTTAAAGAAGGGAATGAACTGCTTGTGTATAGTACTCTCAGACACTGTAACATCAGTACAAATTCCAAGGAGCCTGGATGTGAGTGCAAATGTTACACATGATGTAAAATGTAATGAATGTTGAAAGTTTAATAGCACAATATTTCACTCCAATAGATTCATTTTCATACAACACAGTATTATATCATAGGAAGCTGATGAGATTCAGATTCCAGAGTCACAGTGGTGGGGAGAGCAGTGGCACAAATGACATGTATTCACTTTAATAACACAGTATTTTATTTAGTTAATATATATTAATTCAATTATTTCAAATGTATGTACAATCATTCCATAATTTCCAAATATTAAAGATAATTTTGTAAGAAATTCCAGTTTAAACAATAGTTAAGGTTGAAGGAGTGCTGATAACTAATTTTAAAAATAGTGCTGCAAATCATACACATGCTGCACTGGGCAATGGCTCTTTGTGCAGTGCATGCAATTGGAGAGATCACACTGTATGTCCACAGGAAGAGAGATATGGATATGGATAAAATAAGAAATAATTTTTGTATTTATTATTTTAAAATTAAATCCAATAATTATTATTTATCAAAAGTAATTTTCTGCAAAAAAGTTTTAATAAATAATCAAAAATGAAATGTAATTAACAATGACATATTTAATGCACTCTTGACTTCCGTTTTATTATATTTTCAACTTTATATATTCGGGTAACTTTTAATTGAGCTATTTAAACACTCTTGTTATTAAATCTTTTTGATAGAATCATTAATTTGTTTTTATAAATTTATGTATATCATTACAATGTCAAAGACGAGTAATTAAAAAATTATGCATCACTTAGGCGGTGCTGCAGTCAGGGTGTTTCACTTCAGGCAAATGTCTCTCTAACTTCGTTTGCGATAGTAGGTTTAAACACAAGTCAATCGATAAAAAAATAACCTTAGAAGAAAATATTAATGCCAAAACTTTGGGTCTAGGTTGACATAACTTTAGTGATGAATTTTATTTAAAATTGCATGTTATAAATACATCAAAAAAAAATTACTAAACGATACATTTTGTCTATCATTTCACAGATATTTGATCCGCTGAGATTACTTAGTCCGGTAATCATTCTGTCAAGGAGTCACTTCAACGTTTGTTTGTTGTAACTAAATTGGGATGATGAGGTACCTAGTGATATCGTTAGCCTTTACTCAACCCCTTGACAATACCGCGAGATATTGTCGGTAGTAACCCTAACTACATACTAGTGCGTATATTTACAGATGCATCGGAAGCGGCATGCGGCGTCTGTGTTTACGTGCGGGCGGTTAACGCTGATAGTTAGATAATCATGAAAAAGTTGCTTTGTTCAAAAAGTAAAGTAGCCCCGTTGAATACCGTGAATATATCGAGACTAGAACTATGCAGTGCATTACTTGGAACCAGACTATGTGGAGGTGCGTGAATCTATTAAACTTCCATTCCGTGACAGTGTTCTGATGCGATTCGACAATTGTTTTAGTTTGGCTACGCATGACTCCTCATCGCTTGCAAACCATTTGTACAAAACAGGGTAATCGAGATCCATGACTTAACAAACGGGTGGTCTGGGAGTCACGTCAGTAGCGAACCAAACCCCGCGGATTTATTTCGGTTGGAATACCTTTCCTCTATGATCTGGTTGCAAGAGCCGAATTTCTTCACGATTATAATTTCAATGTTAGAGTATTTGTTTCGAATCCAGGCACACAAACGATAGACGAATTAAATCTACCAGAAATTAAATCGAAGTTAATATTTATCATGACTACTAAAACATCAACAACGAGCCTTATTCCCGTTCGCAAAGTTTTCACAAACTTGACGAATTTCACATATGATAAAAAACATTATATTTTAATTTGTTTTAAAAATTGGTTTTCAGTGTTTCTTTTTCGGCATGAGCATTAACGGTTACTGCACGCAAGACCTCAGGCGCTTCTGAACAGCGCATGTGAGCTGTATTGGCCGTTGGCTGACAGGAACCTCGCTATGCAAGTAGTACACGAAAGCGTCACCTGCCGCCGGTTACCAGGCAACACGCTTAATCTTATTATGGGTAATTTTCCGCAAGAAAGAGTTACGCCTAACTTTCCAGTTCTACGTTGTGGTGTCGATTACACCGGACCCGTGCTTATCTTGAATCGCAAGGGTAGGGGTTCCAAACTTGTTAAAGGTTATGTTTGCCCGTTCATTTTAGTCGTTCACGTGCTGTTCATCTCGAACTAGTCAGTGATCTTTCTAAAGAGGCATATTTACTAACTCTTAATCGATTTATTTCACGCCTCGGTAAACCTTAGGAAATATTCGTTGATAACGGAAGGAATTTTATAGGGTATATGTCTGATTTTGCAGGATTTCTTTTGAATTGCTCTGAACAGATTATTGAATATGCAACTATCCAAAACTGTGATCAGTAGATTACGCGCATTTTACATTTGAGGAACTGAGCACTTCACGCGCGCCAAATGAAGGCAATTCTCAACTTACGTTCTCTTAGTACAATGTCCGCTGATCCACAGGACTACCAGCCTTTAAGTCCTGATCATTTCTTGATCGGACGACCATTGTCATCGCCTGCAGGCACTGATATATCTGACGTCCCTATAGTGCAGCTCAATCGGTATCAGCTAGTGGAAGTAAAAGTATGCCACCATTTCTGGTCGCGTTGGGCCAAGGAGTATATTTCAGAAAGGCAAATAAGAAGCAAATGGAAAAAAAATAAAGCTGACCTCAAACCAAACACGTTAGTTCTTGGAAGGATGACAATTTCGCGCCACTATAATATAACCTGGGTGGCATCATATATATGCTTTCGGGCAAGGACGGTATCAGTCGCATTGCAGACTTAAGTACAGCTTCGAAAGGTATACGAAGATCATTCTCCAAGATTTGTCCTCTTTCGACATAGAAGATTTATCATTGGAAGATGGAGCTTCCAAGGCCGGGGGCATTACGCCGGTATTCAAAGAGGGGCATACCGATCACGCGGAGTGATGCGGCGTCTGCTTTCTTTATTCGTTCGCCGTAGATTTAAGCATTCATTCAGCGTTCCACGGAGGAGCCGCGGAGTGGGGGACACAACACTATACGCTCGCGCAGCCATTACGGTAACACAACAGTCTTCTGATATACGTTATCCGTATACGCACGCAAGTTTTGTTTTGGCGATAGTTTTATGCCATCACAACCGGTCTATTTAAAGAGTGATTGAACTTTTTCAGTCTATGCAAAAAAACAAAGCGAGTCGACAATTTTAACAATAATTTCATTAATAATGATTCTACCGGAATTATTTATTTATTTATTGAAACTTTTACAAACATGTTCGAACACATTGTAACGAAATACATTAATTTATAAAAATAAATTTATGATTCTATAAAAAAATAAATATAAAACTATACAAAAATATTTAAATATATTTTAAACAAACTTATGTCTAAAATACGAAAATATATAAAGAAGTTAAATTTGAAAATGATCCATTATAATAAGTGACAAAGTTAAAGGCCAACAGTTGAGTGTGCGCGGGAGAAATAAGGAACTGTTCGTGTATCGACCGGCTGTACGAGCGGCGGAGACGCGTACTCGCGCTCCTACGTACACATGGGCTCCGGACTCCGGACTCCGGACATGTACTGCGTACGTGTCGAATATAAACATTTGCTTCGTGCAAATTTATTGAAATATTGATTGGATATTGATGATGACCTCTAATACATACTGGAAAGATGTATAAGGATGGTGTACTGTATGGTATACCGATTGAAATCCTAATAAATATAAAAATATAAATGTAATTGTATGGTGAAAAATTATGAAAATATTAGTGTGAAAGTGATGAGTTATAAAGGATATATCGGTGCGAATCCTGGAAAAGTATGAAAATGCAATTAATAATGTATTATGATACAATACAATAAATAGTGTAATCTTTAAAAAAAAATTAAATTTATAAAGTATACGGGTTCGAAACCGTGTAAAATGGTGCATGGCAAATTTAACATATAACATCAAGTTGGTGGAGAAGGTGAGGAGATACCACCCGGGTATAATTGGTGGTTATTGAAGTACCTACTTGATTATACTCCGGTTCAGGAAGAGTATTAGATGGCACTGCGGTGACATCGATATACTCAGAACCATGTCTCAGGGCTTCCGCCTATGATACATGGGTGCTCGGCGTCTTAGTGGCTTGCCGCTATGACACGTCGTGTTTAATAACATTTGTTTACTCCAAAGTCGACTCGAACTGTGTCGATGCATCATGAGGTAGCGGAAGCGGATGCGAGCTGCTGCCTCGATGCTTATCAAATATTGATATTGCGTCTTGTCGTAGCGTAACGTTTGCACCGTTACTGAACTGATGCGTCTTACGGATTCGGTTGGTTGAGGACTTTTGCAAGATATTGAAGTCTGCTGTGATGTCTTGTGCGCCTTTCGCGATGATGTGCGCCGATGATAGTCAATTAGATGTCTGTCGCAGTTCAGTGATACGACATCTTCGACGATCACTTGGTTAAATGTCGCCTTTGGAGGTTGCGCCTCGCATTATGGTTTGACACTCTATCTTATTAGATTTTTCCAAGTCGGGTTCTTTGATGACGGGGCTGCAGACTGTCTGCCCTCCCTATTTTATGAATTTTGCAAGTGAAGGCCTCAATAGCTCCCCATGTTTGAAGATATGTGGCGAGTTGTCGGTGGGCGAGACAAACTTGATCAAAACAACATTTTACTCAACGACAAAGACTCTATGCTTGATGGCGCATAATAAAAATGACATTTATTGGCTATATCCACTACAGTGGTTGGCGGAGAGATGCATTTACTCCATGTATGGTGATTACTGGTGGGAGTACGATCTCTCAAGGCTGCGATGTAATTGCTTTGCCACCCCAAGAGGTGTACCATGAGATCTCCAATGCACTTCGCGGATTACGATCCGCGCTGACTACGTAGTTGGTGGTGATGTCAATTCCAATACGTTAAAATGCGCCTGCAAGTGCACCTGGCTGGTGAAGGTGGTGGCTCGTACAAGAACTAATCTTTGTGTTCACCCTTTACAAGCGTGAAGGGATTATAAATAAGAAAATAAAGCACACTAACGGCATCAGGCTATCTTAACAAATATTCATCCTATTGTATAAACCTAAAAGAACTGAATATTACTATAAATACAACGTAGAACAAGATCCTAATCGAGATGATCACAAATTATTGTAGAATAATTAATGGCCAAAACATAAAAATTAATAATACTAAAAAAATAGTATCCATCATCCTGGTCACGTAAAATATGATTATATGAGATCCTAAATAGGTTTTAAGGGTCTATTTATATTTTAAGAACGTCTGAGGGGGAGAAGGTTACAACATGATATCTGTCGGGTCCCGAACTAAGCACAGCTGGTATCTCAGGACCTTAACTTGTGAAGGTACATACTCTGCAAAGGTAAAATCTCCAAAAGATGGGTGACGAGAATGTTAACCGACACTCGAAAACAAAACACGACGAGGACTTGACATTTCGAAGATATTGTCGGACAAGTTTCAAGAAGATTCTCAGATATGCTAGTATATAAATTTTTGCAGATAGTTCTAAATCCGAAAGTGGTATTGGGGAGGCATCATATTACAATTATAAAAACTTAAACTCTGGATTGTATAAGGTAATATCGAATATTAATATAATGTAGACGGTATTTCTGAGGCATTATTCTATATAATTTCTTCTAAACTACAGAAAATTGTAATTTTTAAGGACAGTAGGAGTGCCTTACAATATCTAGAGAAATATTCCTACGGTGATAGAGGTGTCCCTTTGGCTTATACTATTCTAAATAAAATATTTACTCTGATGAACAAAAACTTTATAATTAGGATACAATAGGTCCCATCTCATGTTGGTGTGAACGGTAATGAAGAAGCGGACCATCTAGCCAAAAGTACAATTTCAGACAGGGCGGAAATTCACGTGCGTCCAAATGTTAGTGACCTTTTCATTAAATATAGAAAAAAATGTCATGACGTCTAGAAGACTTGCTTTGATAAAAGATCTAAAGAGAAGGGATCGTGGTACAAAACACTAGTGAATGAATCACAACACACTTTGGTTTGAACAGACAAAAATGTCAAAAAACATGATTAAAATAACACATAGAATTCGTTCCGGGCACATTCTTTTAAATAAATACAAATTTATGATAAAAAAGGCACCCTTACTCTATTGTGAGGTGTGTAACAAAACTGAAGATCTGTATCACATACTACAGGAATGTGTCCGTAACGGGAGCAGTAAGATAACACTTATGGATAACCTTAACATAAATAAATTAGATAAACACGACACAGACAGACACTGTTCAATTTTGTCTTAAAATTTAATTAAGTCTTGGGGACAATAAATTTTTGGAAATAGAATTTATTTTAGGTACAATGGAGGTGTCATAATTTTTATTTGTCACAAAATTAAAATAAAGAATAAAAAAAACATTTCGGTGAAAGAAAACATTACAATCACTCACTATTAAATTTACAGTCCTGTAAACAACAATCGAACGAAACGGTAGCACAGTTTGTTTTAAGAATCGAGATATGTCTCACCGCACTCCAAGCGGAAATCCACAATTCGGACTCTTCAAAAAGGAGTTACCGGGCCGAATAGCAATAACAGAAGATCTAGCTTTATTTACATTTACCATGGGATCAAACTTTGATGTCACTATTATAGTCCGGTGTAGAGATCCGAGAAGTTTCAATGTGGTTATCAACATTGCTATAGACGAAAAAAATTTAAATACTCGCAAAACCACTTCCTTACAATTAAAACTAAAAGTGTGCAAAAATTGTTATAGACTAGGACATTCTGAAACGGAATGCTATAGTAGGAAAAGTAACGGTATAATCTATATAACTCGCGGTCCATTGCATTTGAAATATAATATAACCCGTCAACACCTCATAAGTCCCCTCCTATAGTTTGTATATATTGTAAAAACGTTGGTCACGACATATCGGAATGTTGTAAAAGGCAATTTAATAATTCTTCTCAGAATTCCAATACATTCTATTCAAATGCCCCTGCGCCATACCAACAAAATTGCATCGAAATGGCATATGCAACGTCCGCAATTCAGTCTGTCAAGGAAGTAGAAAATACCGATGATTTAAACTAAAGCTTGGGTTCGTGGGCAAGTGTCCACATGAATACCAGAATTGCACTGTCCGTAAAACAATACTAATTATAAATCTTCTACATCGTCCACTGAGTCTAAACGGTCCCCTGCTTATTCGACTAGCAAACCGAAAGGGACCGTTCACATAAGTAATGATAGTCCTAAATCTACTATATCGTCATCCATTGGTGAAAAATCGTTACCTTCTAATTCGGCTCGCAAGCCCATTCGTAACGGTAAAAACTGCTTATTGCCTTCTAATTCGGACAAATGTCCTATTGGCAATGAGAACAAATCAACTTCAGAAAAAATTATAAAAACTACTATTTCTACTCATTCTGTTGCAACTAGCTCAATGAAATCACTATTGGAGATGCTTATCCCATACCTAACATAACCGATATATTAAACCAGTTAGGTCACGAGCTGTCTACGCGCTGCGACCGCGTCCTGCCCCCTCGGCGCCCACTCCTTGAGATGTTCGGTTTCCCGTTTCTGCGTAGTAACGGAGTCGCAGAATCGGGATCCCGCCTCGCTTCCGACCATGCCACGCACTAGTGCCGGCAGCGAGAGGTCACTCCCTATCGCCGCTACGAGTGCGGCCCTATCCTCCCCGAATCGCAGGTAATCGGCAAAATATAAACGAAAAGGGTAGCTAACTTGCGAGAAGAAAATAGAAATGACGACCAATAAACTTGTGTAATTCCTTGTAAAACATAAAGAAAAGGGTTGCCAAATTGAGAGGTTAAATTCCCAATTTTTTTATAAAAACCAAATGAAACGATATTACGTAACCCGTTGTGATACACTTCCACCTTCTCCTGTAACGTTTTACAAGACCTCCTCCTCCTCTCCCCAAATTGCGTTACGTAATACTTGAGCGCCCCCTAATCTCAGGAACTACTGATTTAAATTGAAAAATCTTTTTTGCGTTCAATAGTTCATTTATCGAGGAAGGTTATATATAGGCTATAAAAGATTGCAGTAGGACCCGAGGTCCAACCATAATTGACCATAATTGCAGGTGAAACCGCTGGCACAGATCGTGTAATGTATTAAACGTTTTATATATATTGAAATTAGTGTGGACATAAATATGAAATTGATAAGATACATTATTAAAAAGAAGTTAAGCCAAATCCTGACACTCTCAATCGCCTTAGAGGAAAGATCTGAGGTGTCTTGGAGCTTGGCTAGCTTTCCAGAGAGGTCAGATTGCACCTCGGCCATCCTCCGAGTGGGCTCCGTCGCAGCGAACCAGCTCTTTTGCAGCTTTGGTTTTCTCCTGCTTTAAAGCCACTCGGTGTCTGGCCCTGGAGGCTGATAGCGAGAGCACGATCTCGTAAAATTTTGCAGACTTTTAAGAGCTTTAATCTTGCACGCTTTTTTATGTTTCCTGCTTTTTCCAAGGCTTCCTTACCCGACTGCAAAAGCTTGTTAGCTCTTTGAGTGGCCAAGTCCATGGAGACCCCTATCCTTCTTTTAGAGGGAGAGGGGGCTGGGTTTGCCACCGTGTCGGACCAATCGTCATCTGTCCTGGTGTCCGGCGATAGAACATCCCAATCTGTTAGGCTGTACTATTTGTATCTGACTGGTTTTGGTATCATTGAAAGTTTAAATTTTAAAGAACGTAATTCCAAATTCAAATTAGGAAAATGTGTGTGTGTTTTCATTTGTTTCTCGTACTGTCAACATGAGTGAATCTAATGAAGAAATTCGATACATTTTAAAATTTTACTACAAAAAAGGTAAAAATGCAACACAGCTAGTGCTCTGGTCGCTCTGGTCGCCCTATTACGGATAAAATGGATACCATTTTTGAAAAAGTGGAGCAAGATCGGCATATCAGTAGTTACGACGTAGCTGAAGAACTGGGAATTGACCACAAAATAGTTTTGGCGCATTTGGAAAAAACTGGGTACACAAAAAAGCTCGATATTTGGGAACCTCACGAGCTCACGAGCTCACTGAAAGAGACCTAATAATAAACCGTGTACTTGTTTGTGATTCTTTACGTTGTAACGTCGTAATGAAACCGAACCATTTTTGAAGAAGCTGATACCTGGTGATGAAAAATGGATCACGTACGACAAGAACGTGCGAAAAAGGCCAGTCAGGCTTCACAGACTGTGGTGAAACCCGGGTTAACTCGCAACAAGGTGATGCTGTGTATGTGGTGGGATTGGAAGAGCATTATTCATTATCAGCTGTTATCACCAGGCATGACCATCGATTCTCAACTCTACTGCGAACAACTGATGAGATTAAAGCAAGAAGTTAAGAGAAAGCGTCCGGAATTAATTAACAGAAGGGGTGTGATATTTCATCATGATAACGCTAGACCTCACACATCTTTAGCCACTCAGCAAAAATTAAGAGAGTTTGGCTGGGAGGTGTTAATGCATCCGCTGTATAGTCCTGACCTTGCACCTTCAGATTTCCACCTGTTTCGGTTTCTTCAGAATTCTTTAGGCAGTGTCAGGTTAACATCGCGAGAGGACTGCCAAAACCACTTGTCGCCATATTTTGATCAGAAGTCCCAAAAATTCTACAGCAATGGGATTATGTTCCCGTCCCTACCTACAAGATGGCAACAAGTAATCAAACAAAATGGTACCTACATACTTTAGTTAAATATAAATAAACTATATTAAAATATGTTTTGAGTTTTCTTAAAAAATGCCAATAAACTTTTTCCGCAACCTAATATAGTAGCTTGTTTCGCGTTATTTGGCCACTTCGGCGGTAGGTACGTAGGTTTTTTTTTTCCGCTGGGGAATGCAGTTACGCATACTATCGGTTCCGAAGAAACCCGACAGTTATGTGGGACTCGGGACCGTGTGACGGTACCCCCATACCCACTAAACCCCAGCGGTGTTCTAACTCTTCCGCTTACGATGAAGCCGCAGGAACGCGTTAGCATACTTTCACGACTCGATCAGCGGTTGTCCTGTTGCATAGGCTCTACTTGGGGGAGGATTAGGTGGAAATTTCCCCCTATGACTACGTTGAGGCGTGCCGGAACACGCGGTACGCTTGTCGACTCGGGACGCGTTTCACGGACGACGACTGTCCCAACGTCATCGTCCTACGACTCTTCCTAGGACGGGTGGTACCGTTGCGTGCACCTTGGAGACCTGGTTATGGAGGCTTCTACCTCTCGCATGCGTGCCGCCTCTCTTTTACAACGCATTACGTCTTCAGCAAAGGAGGCGGCCGCGTTCCAACTATCTTCGTTGCCAAGCATTGCCCTAATGAGAGCTGGCAGCGAAGGATTCACTCCTAAAGCGCCGGAGAGCACTTGGCGCTCTTCCGCCCACGCCGGGCATTCTGCCAGCGTATGTCGCGCTGTGTCCCTATCCGAGCCACAGTGGTGGCAGGCCGGGGTTGATTCAATGCTCAACACCTCACACAGATATCGGCCGAAGCATCCGTGCCCCGTCAGTATCTGTGTGAGGTGGAACGTGAGCGCACCACCAGGGCGCTCGACCCATTCCCGCAGCACGGGCTGTATACCTGTAAGCAGCTCTATACTCACCAGCGGCCTTTCTAGCAGCTCTGCTGATTAGCGAAGGGCGTTTTCTCGTGCAGCCCTTCTCCACCGCCGCACTTCTTCTGGTGTCGGTCTGGACCCCTCCTCCTCACGTGTACGCGTACAGCGCCAGAACACGTCGGCCAGAGCTCTCGCTTCCAGATCCCAAGGGACACTGCCCGCGAGAGCGCACGCCGCGTCCCTCGACACCGTACGGTATCCGCGTATCGCTCTGATGGCCATTATACGTTGCAACCTGCCCAACACGAGTCGGTTGTAGGTGGATAAATCATCCACCCACACAGGCGCTCCGTACATGACCATGGAGCGGATCACACCCATGTAAAGGTGCCGGCACGCCAGCGACGGCCCACCCAGATTTGGCAACAGCCCAGCCAGGCCTGCAGCGGACTTCTTCACCCTTTCGAACAGCCGGGTGAAATGCTGTCGAAAAGTCCATCTGCTGTCTAGGACCAGGCCAAGGTACGACATTGTCGACCCGACCTTGATCCTAGTGCCTCCCACTTCGATGGACATGTCCAGCGGTGGGGCGTTTCTCGGTCCGTGAAACGCGATGGCCTCTGACTTTTCTAGGGCTACTTCTAGCCCCAGAGCACGTATCCGTCGGACTACCTGAGCGACTGCTGCGGTTGCCAAAATCCCTGCCTGCCGGTGCGACGAGGCGCAAGCAACGACGAGGGTGTCATCCGCGTAGCAGAGTAGGTGGACTCCGCGGAGATTTGCACCGCGAAGTGCCCAGTCGTATCCGATGTTCCACAAGAGAGGCCCTAAAGCAGACCCCTGCGGAACACCGCACACGACCTCTCTCGTGCGCCACCCCTCCTCCTGCGTTGGGTAGCTGACTGCGCGCATAGACAGGTAGTCGGCTACTACCCTCTGCAAGTACCGTGGGACTCCATGGTACCTCAGACCCTCGCGTATTGTTTCCCAGGGTAGGGAGTTGAACGCGTTGGATATGTCAAGTGACACCGCGACAACAACCCCACCCTGGGAAACTTTAGCCTCCACCACCGTCCGGAGTTGTCCGATTGCGCCGATTGTCGAGCGCCCCGGGCGGAACCCGAACTGGTTGTCGCTCAGGCTTGGACCCACTTCTGCCAAGTGCCGAGACAGCCGAGCAGCGACCACTCGCTCGAGCAGCTTGCCGGCCTCGTCCAATAGGACGATGGGGCGATAAGCCGAGGGCCGATCCTCCGGGCGACCTTCTTTCCTAAGCAAGACTAGCTTGCCCGTCTTCCACTTAGTTGGGAAGCGCCCCTGTCTCAAGCACGCGGAAAACACGGCTCGAAGGTTGTCGTCCGTTTCTCTCAAAGATAGCGCCCACGCGCGACCCGGTATGCCGTCAAGCCCGGGGGCACCATTTTTGAGAGACATTTTGTGCACTGCCACACTCAACTCTTCCGACGACACTGGCGACACCTCTTCTTCCTCCATTCCACCGGCCGATGTAGCTGGCACCATGGCAGGCGGAGTCCACTGTCCGCGTAGTGGAAACAGAGCTGAGACCACGCACTCTCTCAGCTCTGGACGCAGACTCGTCGTGAGCGGTAGGGTGGTCGGCCGGAGCTTGTTTCGTACCCATTTGTAGGGCCTACCCCACGGATCACGCTCGAGCGACGCCATAAATTCTTTCCAGGCTTCGGACTTGGCCTGCCGTATGCCGTCCCGTAGAGCTCGACGAGCAGAACGGTAGGCATCATAGGCAGCGTCCTGCATCTCGATGAGCACCCCGGTTCTTCTCTTACGTAGCCTCATGTACCGACGACGAGTTGAACTGCACGTCTCGCGCAGCACCTGCAGCTCCGGGCGCCACCAATAGGAGCGACGTCGGGGCGCAGCAGGTCCCACTCTTGGCATGGCCGCGTCGCACACCTGCGCCATTGCAACACCTAACCAGTCCGCCTGGCTGTCGATATCCCTCCCGGACGGAAGCGAAGCCCAGGACTGGACGATTGCAGCCTCTTTCAGCACTTCCCTATCTAATTTGCGTAGAGCCCATCTAGGGCCGTAGCAATCCCGAGACGTGCGCGGCGGGCTCCTAGAGGATTCCGTAGAGACGTCGAAGCGAATGTATCGATGGTCCGATAGCGTCTCCACTGCCTCCAGAACCCGCCAGCCCACGACTCTGCGCGCGATGGTAGGGCTCGCAAAAGTGAGGTCCACGATAGACCCGCCTCGCTGCCTCACGCAGGTGTTGACGCCGCCACGGTTGAGAATGACCAGCCCGGTCTCCACCATCCAAGACTCCAATACGTCTCCCCTAGCGTCCGTCGACGGGGAGCCCCATAGCGTGGACTTCGCGTTGAAGTCCCCGGCGACGAGCACAGGGCATGAGACTCCGCCCAGGAAGGCACCCAGCCTACCGAGAAACATCTCGAATTCGGCTAGGGGTCTGTTGGGAGAGAAGTAAATCCCCACCAACATAAGACCGCCAACCGTTGAGGCGACGAAGTCTGGACACCTGGTAATACCAGATGCCGACACTCCGGGCCCCAAGACCAGGGCACATGTGGACCCCGCATCGCCTATCCAATCGTTACGGGATGGCACACGATAGGGCTCAGCTACCACCGCAGCGCCAATCGACCACTGCGCCATGGACTGGACCAGTAGGTCCTGTGCCTGGGCACAGTGGTTCAGATTGACCTGCAACAGACGCAGCGGGGCAATCATTTCGAGGCCGTATTGCTGTCCAACTCGGCCGCAGGAGCTACGACCACCGGTTTTGGTGGCGGAGGCTTCCGGGGGGGATTGCCTTTCGCGGCAACCGGCTTCTTCTTCCGACTGGCAGCAATGCCGGTCTTGTGACAGGCGTCACTGCTCACACGGTGATCCGCCGGTTTTCCATGTGCGGCACAGACCGCACAATGAGGTGTCCCTGCACACTGCGCGGATTTGTGACCCGCCTCACCGCAACGGAAGCAGAGGTCGCTGCGATCTGTCTCACAAGTGCACTTGGCACGAGCGTGACCTGTCTCTTGGCACCGGAAGCAGATCATTGGACGAGCGGGCAACAGTGTCACCGTCGCCATTGCCCATCCAACCTGCAACCTTTTGCCAGTTGCAACCTTTTGCGCCGCTTCGACGGGACATCTCACCCAGGCGGTTCCATGACCGCGCCTGTCTCGCCGGATGTCTCCAACCCTGATGTACTCTGAAGGGCACACTGCTGCTTTGGAGACCGCACTAGCGATCTCTTCCACAGTCGCCGAGTCATCCAATCCGCCAATGCGCAGCCCCGCGCACTTTTGGGGACGAGAGATGCGCACATTCTGTTCTCCAAGCGCCTCCTTTAGTTTCTTGCGCCAGCGCATCAGCCCTAACTTGACTGTCAGCACCTGGGACTTCAAGGATTCGAGCCCCAGTTACCGCCAGTCTGAAGCGGACCGCCGGGATGTCGAGAGCAGTCAAGTCCACCTTCTGCTTGGCCTCCGCGAGGACGCCAGCGTACGACATGCCCTTCTCCTCGGCGCCAGGCTGCAGCGTGATCACTACTGCGGCTGTTTTTGGAGCACGCGGTCTGTAGCGTTCCCTCCTTTTTTCCTTCTTCTTTTCCTTACCCTTTACGGCCTTTCTACCTCTAGGCCCTACCTTTGTCCACTCTTCTTGGGTGTTAGGTCCTTTATTCACAAGCGGAGGACGTTTCGTTGCCGAGCCGCTCGCTTTTGCTTGTTTTTCCTCGGGGCTGGGTTAGCCGGTAGCATCAGAATCGTCACCCTTTCAGCCGGTAGTGACTGACCCGGTTGTGGTCGAGCCTGAGGCTCCTCTGGTGGTGGTGTAGCCTCTCGCCTTCTATGGTCGTTAGCGATGGGCGGAGACGTGGCTCTGGAAGAAACCGAGCTTCAAAGCTCTCAAACCGAGCGTCTACCCGGGCGCTCGATTGCTTCACCGCATCGCGAACCGCTCGCTGCAGTAGCTCCTCGATATTTATAGAGCTCGGTACCGTGGCTGTAGGGATAGCCTGCACGTTTGCGCTTGCAACCTCACGCCTCAAAGTAGCGATCTCTTTCTTCACATCCTTTAACTCCTTGGTCAGGCGCGCGTTAGCTGCCTCTAATACCTTTGTCTCCTCGGTTGAGTTCCTTTGAAGGAGGATGGCTATTGCCTCTCTTATCGCGGCGGATGCACCTTTCAATGCCTTGATCGATTGACCCTTTAAATTTTTCGGAATCTTGGCCACACCATTAATTGTGGCCAAGCTCGAGGTAATCGTTGCCTTAAGAGCACTTGTGGTAGTCTCTTCGTGCGTGTCATCAATCGATAATTAAGATGACGACTCTAGGGCTCTAGTCACGCGCGGTCTCGTTATGAGTCGCGCTAGAGCCGCCACTTCTTTGTCTGCTTCTGCCTCCAGAGCTTCCCGTTCAGCAGCAGCATAGTCTCGTTTGGCTTGGACAAGCCACACATATTTACCCGTAGTCGGTGGCCTGCCCCTTCCGCGCTTGGCACGGATTTCCCTGACCACTCTATTTTTTGGACAGGTATCGTCGTCTGTCTCGTCCTGGTTGTTGTTAAAGTTCCTCTCTAATGAGCGGGAGCGAGTAGATTGCTCACTCTCAAAGCAGATTGTGCCCACCCCGTAGTACGAAGGGCAGACTCCTGACGCCTCAGTGACAGGAGTGTGGGATTCTCGCCCGGGGACCATTTTCTTTTCTGCTTTGTTCCATAGTTATTTTGTTGCCCATTTGGGTTGAGCAAAACCCATAACCTACACACATGATTGACCCCTAATGGCTGGCACCCCCGTCCAACCATTCATCCCTTGGCCGAGGTCAAGCACGGGATTACACACCATCCATCACCCTGCAACATATCATACATCTCGCAGGAAAATTCACACACAATCTAACATTCAATCCCTACATACATCACGCTTTCACACCCCCACCCACCCCTGTCGGTTTATTAGCCGTCAGCTGTCCTATGCCCGAAAACATAAGACGACTGCAGTTGCCCAGAGTGCACCAGTCCCAAGACATACCCTTACCCCTCGAACCGAAGTCCGAAGAGTAACTGTATGCCCCGGGCACACTAGAAGGTTATCCGACCCGCAACCCAGGTAGATAGGTTCTTTTTTTTTTGTTTAACGTGGGGGAAATGCCTACGCATACTCGTCCTCGCGGGGAGGAGGACGGGTTATGTCGGACTTGCACCGACTACAACCCTCACGATGTTCCACCTCATCGCCATGATGGCAGGGTTACGGAAACGCGGGTGCGCCAACCGCGACCCTGCCGGCGCTGGCCGCTTGCGCGGCACCTCCTCGGGAGGGAGGGAGGGATGAACCCTTCCTTTCCAGGGCGCGCCGGAACATGCAGCGCGCCCCCTCCTCGACCCCATCACGCGCGAGCGTACGGTTCCCCCGAACTCGTCGCTCAGAGGCCATGAAAGCCACTGGGGAAAACCTCTCCCGGCTCCCCGCGGCGGAGAGATGTTGGGCGCGCCGCTACCTGTCAACGGCCGCAGAGGATAGAGAGAACGGCGCATCTCAATACCGACACTCCTCTTCCCCCGCGGCCCCACCGCCGCCGCATCGTCGGTGCGACCCTGTTTTCTTTTTTTATCGTTTCTCCTGCGTATTTTGGGTCAGGGCCTATAATTTCTATTTCAATTACCATCTATATTTGTTTACATCTATTTCCTTAATTATCCTCTCTCATTCTTTCATCTTTTATTCCATACTTATCTTTCACACACTTCTTGTCTCTGTCATTCTGCATCCCATTCCTTCTTTCATCCATCTCCATCTCCATCCTCTTAGAGTGAAGACGCCTTCTCTTGTTTATTTCTGAAGGGGGGGGGAGCCTGAAACAAGAATCATCCCTTGTAGCATTGTTGATTCTTCTTTGGTTCTTCTTCTTCTTCATCTTCTTCTTCTTGTTTTCAGTTGTTTGTGTTTCTTAACTTTATTTTACTCTTATTTACTTCACAAAGGTTTTTACGATGTTTTTAATTTTGTTTTACATTTTATAATTACATTTCTTTCTTTATTCTCTTATTTACTTTTATTTTCTATCAACACCTTTCCCACCACTCTCCTGCAATATCTCAGAAATATTTCGCGACTTTCGTCTTCACTCATCAGAGAGGCAATGACACTTGCGTCTATTCTCCTTCCAACCTCAATCTCCAAATTTACTCTATCCACCCTATATAAGGGACAGGAGGTGAGGATGTGCACTACAGTCTGGACCACCGCTGGGTCACAGAGGCACGCGGGACTCTCCTTGAGCTTGAACCTATGGAGGTACTCGGAGAATCCCCCGTGCCCAGTGAACATCTGGACCAAGACCATGTCGAGTTACAGCTGACGAAGTGACCGATATGCCGACGCGACGTCCGGGAAGAAAATCCTCGTTGTTGAAGCCATAGTACCTTGCACGTACCTCCTGTTCTATTCGTCAAGCGTCTTCAGCCTGAGCTGACTCTTGACGAAGGAAACGGGGCAGTCCTCGTATACCGGTCTTCTTTTATTCTTCAGGGCGTTCCGCATGACGCTGAACGCCGCACCCACCTTGTCGTCGATGCGGCTGCCGTCGGTGTAAATGGCCGAATCGGCAGCCGAGGTGGCAAGTTGGACCTCCTCCGCACCTTCCCCCAGGCAGGAGAACTCCACACCAACCTGTTCAGACGGGTGTGGTAGTCTCAAGTGGCTGACTGGAACCTCCAGCTCTCGGTCACCCAGCACTTCCAGGGAGTGGCCGCGCTTTATCTCAAATAAAGTGGCCGCTTCTTGGACCCGAAGGTCCAGAGGAAGCAGCCCGGCAAGTACTAGGGCCGAGTGCAACGATGCGGTTCGGTGAGTTCGCGCAATTTTCTGCACGAAGCTACGCTGAACCGCATCGAGCTGCTTTCCGACCAGCAGCTTCTTAGCTGCCGGAGCCCATGCACTCGCTGCATACAAAATGATCGGCTCCATCACCGCCAGATACATCGTTCTGATCACCTCCGAGTTCAACCCCCACGATACTTTTGCAGCTCTGCACAGTTGACGATAGAGCCCTTGGGCCTTCTTGCTCAAAGACCAAAAGTAAAACGTGATTTAACAAAATTTTTGAATAAATCGCTATTGCGAAAGTAACTATTTGTATGGGTATCGAAAAAAGAATTTTTTCACATAGTGGTGAAAAACGAGTGGAGGGGTCGACGGGGTGCTAAAACCTATCGAATAAAGAAGAAAGACTAAAAGAAAAACATGATTTAACTAAATTTTCGTAGTAATCGCTATTGCGAAAGTAACGATTTGGACGGGTATCGAAAAAAGAATTTCTTCACATTGTGGTGAAAAACGAGTGCGGGGGTCGACGGGGTGCTAAAACCTATCGAATAAAGAAGAAAGACTAAAAGAAAAACGTGATTTAACAAAATTATCGTAGAAATCGCCATTGCGAAAATTACGATTTGTACGGAGGATCTAATAAAATTTTTCTCACATAGTGGTGAATAACGAGTGGAGGGGTCGACGGGGTGCTAAAACCTATCGAATAAAGAGGAAAGACCAAAAGTAAAACGCGATTTAACTAAATTTTTGAAGAAATCGCTATTGCTAAATTTAAGATTTGTACGGGTATCGAAAAAAAATTTCGTCACATAGTGGTGAAAAACGAGTGGAGGGGTCGACGGGGTGCTAAAACCCATCGAATAAAGAGGAAAGACCAAAGAGAAACAGTGAATTTAGACAAAATTTTTGAAGAAATCACTATTACGAAAGTAAGTTCGTTATGTATGGGGATCGGAAAAATTTTTCTACATAATCGATGAAAAACGATGTGGGGGGAGTCGACGGGGTGCACAGAATAGGACGCTATCGCAAAATATGAAGCAGGTAGATACCAAAGTAGAAACATGAATTTTCAGCGGGTCACAATTCCTTTGAATAAACCCTAGTGCTAAAGTTACGCTTATGTACGGGTATCGAAAACTACGCTTTCTTACGACAATTCTGGTGAAAAACGAGCGGGGGGGTCGACGGGGTGCTAAACCCTATCGATTAGACAGGAAAGACCAAAAGAGAAACAGTGAATTTAGACAAAATTTTTGAAGAAATCACTATTGCGAAAATAAGTTCGTTATGTATGGGTATCGAAAAAGAACTTTTTCTACAAATTGGTGAAAAACGATGTGGGGGGTGCTAGACGGGGTGCATAATAGGACGCTATGCAAAATATGAAGCAGGAAAGACACAATAGTAAAACGTGAATTTTCAGCGGGTCACAATTTCTTGAATAAACCGCTATTGCGAAAGTTACGCTTATGTACGGGAAAACTACACTTTCTTACGACAATAGTCGTGAAAAACGAGTGCGGGGAGTCGACGGGGTGCTAAAACCTATCGAATAGAGCAGGAAAGACTAAAGAGAAACAGTGAATTTAGACAAAATTTTCGTAGAAATCGCCATTGCGAAAAAGTTACGATTATGTACGGGGAACTAATAAAATTTTTCTACATAGTCGATGAAAAACGAGTGGAGGGGTCGACGGGGTGCTAAAACCTATCGAATAGAGCAGGAAATACCAAAAGAGAACAGTGAATTTAGACAAAATTTTTGAAGAAATCACTATTGCTAAATAAGTTACGATTATGTACGGGTATCGAAAAAATTTTCGTCATATACTCGATGAAAAACGAGTGGGGGGGTCGACGGGGTGCTAAAACCCTATCGAATAGAAGCAGGAAAGACTACAAGAGAAACAGTGAATTTAGCGACAAATTCTTTGAAGAAATCGCTATTGCGAAAGAACTATTATGTATGGGTATCGAAAAACGATTTTTTACGACAATAGTCGTGAAAAACGAGTGGGGGGGTCGACGGGGTGCTAAAACCCTATCGATTAGACAGGAAAAACCAAAGAGAACAGTGAATTTAGAAAAATTTTTGAAGAAACACTATTACGAAAATAAGTTCGTTATGTATGGGGACGGAAAAGATTTCTTCTACATAATCGATGAAAAACGATGTGGAGGGAGCTAGACGGAGTGCTAGAATAGGACGTTATGCAAAATATGAAGCAGGTAGATACAATAGAAACATGAATTTTCAGCGGGTCACGGTTCCTTTTATACCCTAGGGCTCGGGACGCTTATGTACGGAAAACTACGCTTTTTTACGAGAATTTTCGCGAAAAAAGCGCGGGGGGGTCGACGGGGTGCTAAACCCTATCGATTAGACAGGAAAAACCAAAGAGAACAGTGAATTTAGAAAAATTTTTGAAGAAAATATTACGAAAAAAGTTCGTTATGTATGGGGACGGAAAAATTTTTCTACAAATCGATGAAAAACGATGTGGGGGGAGCTAGAGGAGCACAGAATAGGACGTTATGCAAAATATGAAGCAGGTAGATACAATAGAAACATGAATTTTCAGCGGGTCACGGTTCCTTTTATACCCTAGGGCTCGGGACGCTTATGTACGGAAAACTACGCTTTTTTACGAGAATTTTCGCGAAAAAAGCGCGGGGGGGTCGACGGGGTGCTAAACCCTATCGATTAGACAGGAAAAACCAAAGAGAACAGTGAATTTAGAAAAATTTTTGAAGAAAATATTACGAAAAAAGTTCGTTATGTATGGGGACGGAAAAATTTTTCTACAAATCGATGAAAAACGATGTGGGGGGAGTCGACGAGGAGCTAAAACCTATCGCAAAATATGAAGCAGGTAGATACAATAGTAAACACGCGATTTTCAACTAAATTTTTGAAGAAATCGCTATTGCTCAAATTTAAGCTTTGTACGGGTATCGAAAAACTACGCTTTTTTACGAGAATTTTCGCGAAAAACGCGCGGGGGGGTCGACGGGGTGCTAAACCCTATCGATTAGACAGGAAAAACCAAAGAGAAAAACGCGATTTAGACAAAATTTTTGAAGAAATCGCTATTGCGAAAGTAACTCATTTGTACAGGTATCGGAAAAAGAACTTCTTTACATAGTGGTGAAAAACGAGTGGGGGTGTAGACGGGGTGCTAAAGACGCTATCGAATATGAAGCAGGAAAGACCAAAAGTAGAAACGTGAATTTCAACTAAATTTTTGAATAAATCGCTATTGCGAAATTTACGATTTGTACGGGTATCGAAAAAAAATTTCCTCACATAATGGTAAAAAACGAGTGGGGGGTCGACGGGGTGCTAAAACCGATCGAATAAAGAAGAAAGACTAAAAGAAAAACGCAATTTAACAAAATTTTTGAATAAATCGCTATTGCGAAATTTACGATTTGTACGGGTATCGAAAAAAAATTTCTTCACATAGTGGTGAAAAACGAGTGCGGGGGTCGACGGGGTGCTAAAACCTATCGAATAAAGAAGAAAGACTAAAAGAAAAACGTGATTTAACAAAATTATCGTAGAAATCGCCATTGCGAAAATTACGATTTGTACGGGGGAACTAATAAAATTTCTTCACATAGTGGTGAAAAACGAGTTGGGTGTCGACGGGGTGCTAAAACCTATCGAATAAAGAGAAAAGACCAAAAGTAAAACGTGATTTAACTAAATTTTTGAAGAAATCGTTATTGCGAAATTTACGATTTGTACAGCTATCGAAAAAAGAACTTCTTTACATAGTGGTGAAAAACGAGTGGGGTGTAGACGGGGTGCTAAAACCTATCGAATAAAGAGGAAAGACCAAAAGTAAAACGTGATTTAACTAAATTTTTGAATAAATCGCTATTGCGAAATTTACGATTTGTACGGGTATCGAAAAAAAATTTCCTCACATAATGGTAAAAAACGAGTGGGGGGTCGACGGGGTGCTAAAACCGATCGAATAAAGAAGAAAGACTAAAAGAGAAACGCAATTTAACAAAATTTTTGAATAAATCGCTATTGCGAAATTTACGATTTGTACGGGTATCGAAAAAAAATTTCTTCACATAGTGGTGAAAAACAAGTGCGGGGGTCGACGGGGTGCTAAAACCTATCGAATAAAGAAGAAAGACTAAAAGAAAAACGTGATTTAACAAAATTATCGTAGAAATCGCCATTGCGAAAGGTAGGAGGAAGAAATACAATAGAATTTCGGTACACCTTGGAAAAACTATTAGCAAATATATTACATATGGCAGCTCCATCTGTCTTATATGATATACCATCAGTCATTGGATTAAGATACGACCTATTATTACCTCACCTGTTGTTGACAAAGGACCAGAACAACTTGGGATTCCTTATAACACCCTGCTCGATATTACCCACATACAGTTTATAATCTTCAGATGCTAAGAGCTTGCAACGGTGGCTTATTTTCCTTAAGGCAAGTTTGTCCATAGGGTTTTTATACAGCTTATATCTTAATCTCAAATTATTCTTTTCCGTTAGGCTACGCATTGAACTGTGACTGAACCATGCAAAATAATGCTTGTTTTTTCGTTTCTTTGCACAAGGCACAAATTGAATTTAATCGCGTAGTTATGTATAAAAAATATTTAGCATAACATCCATGTCAATAATACCCTTAAACAAAGTAACCCAGTCGACATCCCGCAGATATTCATTAATTAATGTATAATCTGCTCTATAAAAATTATATGTATTATAATTGTGAGAATATGAAATATATGCAGTATTGCGCAAAGAAATTGCAATTCCCAATGGAGGATGAGACTTGTCAGTTACGATAAGAACGTTAAGAGATTTTGTAACTTTGCACGGAAAATAAGATAATACTAAATCCAGATTACGATCTGAAGTATTGAGCACATCATTTTCCTATAATAAACCATGAAGGTGTATGAAATATATTAGCAGCGAACTGATACCCGGAACACTATAGTGACTAGTATGATTTTTATTAAATTCCAGTCAATAATACTTAAGTTACAAGTCACCAATAATTAAAGAACGTTGTAGGTAGATCTTTTGAACGGGGGAGGTAAATATATTGCACAGATGGCAAGTTTATTATAAGTACGATTCGAAGGTACTTCAATAGTCACCCACAAGTCTTCACAAGAACTTTCCCAGGAAGTCATTCGTAATGATTTTAGATTATTACTGACTGCGATTAAAACTCCCCCACCGTCTTTGTTGCCATGAAAGCCAGTGCATGCTCGATCTCTCCGATAAACTGTATAACTATTGTCAAATAATTCGTTTGAGAATATATTAGTATTAAGCTAAGTTTCTACCAAAATTATAACATCAAAGACATTGCAACATATTTGTGCGTAGAAGTCGTGTGTCTTGGTGCGCAGGCCGCGTACGTTTTGGTAGTATAACCTTAACGTATTGAATTTTATCAGTAAAAACTAATAGTAACATGCGAATATTTGTTCTCAAAAAAAAAGAGAAAAATATATTTAGACAATTTTATCAAGAGGCTCTATCTTTTATTAAAACAAAACCATAGCGATCACTTTTTCGCACAAAGACACGACCATTTCTAATCCATACATATTTATAATTAAGTTGTTTAGCCTTGAGCCTTGCCGCAGCATGAAGAGCTTTATTCTGTGGGGATAGATGTTGAGTTATATAAATTGGAGTATTGTGTCCTGTTATGCCAAGGGCAGCGCTGTGCATCTCATTTTGGGGATTCACTTTGTTATACTTGATGACTCCAGCCAATACTTCATCTCGAACTCTTCGAGACACAAATTCTACCACAATATGGCGAGGCCGCGCACTATCCTTATGCATATTAGCAACGCGAGATACATGCACAATATTAAAAGTATCCACGTTACAATTATTTGATCTTCCTAGCTGCACAACCATGTTAACAAGATCTTCCTGTTTGTGCTCCGGTACAGACTGTATTTCTGTTTTTACAACGAGCATGTTGATCAAGTTGGTCTATCCTTCTATTTAAGGTGGAAATAGTTTCCATTAACTCCAACCTCTCTGATTGCAATATTTCAATGATATCTTTAATAACTTTATGTTCATTAATGATATCCTCGAACTGTGCGTACATGTTCCATAGAATGGATCAACTCGGTCATTTCATCTTGAATCGATTTAAGTTTGGTATTCAATATATTAGTTATTGCTTCATTCATTTTGGACAGTAGTGTATGAAATTACTCCTGTATCTCTCTGGTCACTATATTACTTACGTCTTCACGAGTAACGGGTGTATCGGCAGGAGATGCAGGTGTAGTAATGACAACGTGTGTTTTGTTACCTCTTTTCGTTACATTTTTCGGAGGTGTTTCATCACTTTCGTGACCCTTAGGTATAGCGTAGACTTGATGGTCACTTCCACATTCCCGGTTTTAGAGCTTTTTCCTTAGAAAGGCCCAAACAAACATAATACTGAACCTTTTTACAACTCTTACATTTTACGTGAAAGTTTACGTCATTACCTTCGGCGCAGCATCCCCAAGTGAGATTAGCTGATGATATTTAGGTGGCAGTGATAAGTGCTTTGAATAAATAAATAGCAATTTCAAGAACAAACTGCCCGCAAGAATTTAAATAGTAAAAACATAACTATGCATCAAGTCCTGAAGCCTAACTCGAAGAAAGGTAAACCAAAATAAGGAGAGTCAGTTATTGAGTTCAACAGCCAAAAATCACGATTATTGGGTCGCAAATCACTGAGATAACACTTTACGCAATATATCTTGATATTATAAACACAATACACTGCATTGTTACCACTTAAAGTCAGATATTTCTAAGAGCGAAATTTATACGGAGTAATTACAATACGTCTGCACGTTTTGACAATCACTCAATACACAGGTAGAAGAAAAAAGTTTGAATGAATTCTCGCTGCTGATGTTCGCAGAGCTGACGGCGCGGCACAGCGGCGCCTACACCTGCCGCGTCTCCAACCACGCGGCCGTCGCCAACTACACCGCCGTGCTCAGCGTCAGAGGTGATACATACGCCCGTGCCGCGATACTGATACCGCCGCTGCAACAAGTAGTTTTGTTAAACCACTTGTTGCGCTGGCGGTAGTTGCAACAGTCGCTCATCGCAGTTGCGCCGTCGTGGGTGCGGGAGCCGCTGGATGCGGCCGTACTGCTGGGCGCGCCGCTGCAACTGGAGTGCGCCGCGCGAGGGTACCCCGCGCCCACCATCGCCTGGTACAGGAGAACGGGTAAATCGTACTCCATTGCACTCACTATGGTTTCTGATGACTAAAATCTCATCGGATTATTAATGTGTTAGAGCAGTGTTCCTCAACCTTTATTATGCCTTGGCCTTTCTAAAATTCATGTAATGTACATAATTTTTTGTATTAAACTATTGAATTGTTCACTTAAGAAACTTAAATGATAGGTGTTGGGAAGAAATCACTAAGACATTCTTAACGAAACGCCGTAAGTAGTTTTAACATATATAATGAAACCTGACATTAAAATTCCAAATAATTGTTATGAAGATCTTTCTATATTAATTAATTATTTTGATTTACTGAGAGTCAAGGATTGCATTTAAATGACCCGCAGCGAAACGGTTAAACTCATGTTGAATCTATTTTCGAATTGCCCCCCTTAACAAACAAATTGCCCCACGTTGGGAAACCCCATGTTAGAGCACAGCCCGCACGCTGAGGTTCGTAGGTTAAGTTAAACTGAATAATGGCGGTGAATGATCCCGTGGTCGACAATGAAGCTCTGTGAAATATAAAACTCGTGCAGAGTCGTGTATACACCCGCTTCTGCGCAGAAATTCCAAACGGTGTGGTCAACTAGTAACTTGACAAATTTAAATCTCAGCTCCTTGTCAATGTCCTTAAAGCAGAGCGCGACACGTGCTGCTCCTGCGTGATTGACGATAGAAAGTATAAGTAAAGATTCATGAATATATACCCACCTGAGACTCCCAGTAAGATGTTCGAAACCTTAACTGTCCGAGTGCTGGCGCTGCACTCGGCGAGGAGGAAGGAATCAATTCTATGAAATAAAGTCAATATTAAAAAGGAAAGGGAATGTACAGGAGGTGTGAACTTGCGTAACGCAGAGGGTCGAGTTGAAGGCATGGAGGCAGCGAACTCCAAGTGGGGAACCTCGCTCCTGACGCGGGAGAGAGCGGCGGCGTGGTGACGGCGCGCATGTGCGTGCGGAGCGCGACGCGCGGGAAGCAGGGCGCGTACCGATGCAGCGCCGACAATGGCGTGGGCGCGCCGCTGTTCAAGCAAGTGAACGTCACTGTGTACGGTCAGTATCACGCCGCATTGTGTCAGCAGGCATCGAGTAAACCACCGGAGCTCGTGCTGACATGGGAGCACGAGCAGGGTCGTTGCACCAGTTATTTGTACGTAAGTGTCCGCTCGCAGAGCCGGTGAAGCTTGAGTGCGAGGCGCACGGGGACGCGCCGGTCGCGCTGCGCTGGACGCACCGGGGGCGCACGCTCGAGCACGAATCATTCAAGTATTTTATTCAGAACAAATTAACGACACGATTGAGACTTACATCACACGATGCGACGTGATGTTATATCGATTCACATCATTATCTTAATTTTTTAGTTACTGCAATAAAAGTATATTCAAGATTTATTTAAATACTTGGCATGCAGGTGAAGCATATCAGAGACGCGGTCCGGCGGGGTGTCAGAGGCGGCGGCGGGGGCGGGTTCGAGGGCGGAGGGCGTTGGCACGGAGGAGCGCGTGCGCTCGGTGCTGCGGATGCGCGCGGCTGGGCGC
>JARDVY010000050.1:0-42535 GCA_029030555.1 Ornithoptera alexandrae | reverse complement strand
GTTATTTAAACGGCGCCATGGCTATAAACAATATTATTTATGGCCAAAGATGAAACCGTGGCGATGGACAATATATTTGTTACTAGCAATAAAATTATTAATTAATGCATACAATGGATAAATACAATCTGCCCACATGAACCCCTACAAACGATGGCCCTGCCTACAAATCTTTGGAGGACGCCTATGTCCAGCAGTGGACGTCTATCAGCTGATGATGATGATGAATACAATGGAAGTTTTAATTTAATTTGTGTTATTAATTCGCTTTCCTAGGCACAGAGTATAAAAGAAACGATCAAGTCTTATTTATATGAACCATAGACTGTAAATATTTTTATAAGAGACAATAGAAACTAAAATGATTTTATATTAGGTCCTTACATATGAAATTAGCGTTTTGTCGCACTGACCGCTTTGATCTGCAATATCTCCGCTTTGGTTAAGAATTCCAAATTCAAATTTATTAGTACCTATCTAAGCGGTCTCCGGAAACAGAGACCCGCCAGCAGTAATTGTAACAGCGCCCTTCAAATCGGTTCATAGTAATGTATGCAGTACTATGCAATAGGCGCTGCGGTTGTACCTACCTAGGCGGTCTCCGGAAACAGAGACCCACCAGCAGTTATTGTAATAGCGCCCCTCAAACCGGATCACAGTAATGTATGCAGTACTATGCAATAGGCGCTGCGGTTGTAATTATCTAAGCGGTCTCCGGAAACAGAGATCGACCAGCAGTAATTGTAACAGCGCCCTTCAAATCGGTTCACAGTAATGTATGCAGTACTATGCAATAGGCGCTGCGGTTGTACCTATCCAAGCGGTCTCCGGAAACAGAGACCAACCAGCAGTAATTGTAACGGTGCCCTTCAAACCGGATCACAGTAATGAATGCAGTCCTATGCAATAGGCGCTGCGGTTGTACCTATCCAAGCGGTCTCCGGAAACAGAGACCCACCAGCAGTAATTGTAACAGCGCCCTTCAATCCGGATCACAGTAATGTATGCAGTACTATGCAATAGGCGCTGCAGTTGTACCTATCTAAGCGGTCTCCGGAAACAGAGACCCACCAGTAGTAATTGTAACAGCGCCCTTCAAACCGGATCACAGTAATGTATGCAGTACTATGCAATAGACGCTGCGGTTGTACCTATGTAAGCAGTCTCCGGAAACAGAGACCCACCAGCAGTAATTGTAATAGCGCCCCTCAAACCGGATCACAGTAATGTATGCAGTACTATGCAATAGGCGCTGCGGTTGTACCTATCCAAGCGGTCTCCGGAAACAGAGACCCACCAGCAGTAATTGTAACGGTGCCCTTCAAACCGGATCACAGTAATGTATGCAGTACTATGCAATAGGCGCTGCGGTTGTACCTACCTAGGCGGTCTCCGGAAACAGAGACCCACCAGCAGTTATTGTAATAGCGCCCTTCAAACCGGATCACAGTAATGAATGCAGTCCTATGCAATAGGCGCTGCGTTTTTACCTATCTAGGCGGTCTCCGGAAACAGAGACGCACCAGCAGTTATTGTAACAGCGCCCTTCAAACCGGATCACAGTAATGTATGCAGTACTATGCAATAGGCGCTGCGGTTGTAGCTATCCAAGAGCCGACTGCTCCTTCCCAGACGCCTGGAAAGAGGCTGTAGTAACAGGTATTCCGAAGCCGGGTAAGCCGAGGAACCTACCCGACAGCTATCGCCCGATCAGCCTATTAAACACCTTAGGCAAAGTCTACGAGCGCATCATATTAGAGCGTCTCCGCCACTTCACCACCGAAAACAAACTCCTCCGATGAACAGTTCGGGTTCAGGAATAGCCACTCTTGTGTTCAACAAGTCCACAGACTGACGGAACACATCTTGGCCGGCTTCGAGCATAAGCGTCCGATCGACACCTGCGCCATCCTATTCGACGTCGCAAAGGCGTTCGACAAAGTCTGGCACGAGGGCTTGTTATACAAGCTTTACGCTCACAAAGTGCCAGACCGACTCGTCACCATCATTCGAGCCTACCTCTCGAACCGCTCCTTCCGCTTCCGCGTCGAGCACGCTCTCTCCTCGATCCGGCCGATCAAAGTCGGCGTCCCCCAAGGCTCTTGCCTCTCCCCGCTACTCTTCTCGCTCTACACGAGCGACATTCCCAAAGACCGCTACGTCAGCCTCGCTCTTTTCGCGGATGACACCGCTCTCTACCACTCGGGCAGAGCTCTGGGTGTTATAACGAGTCGCTTACAAAGTGGTTCCGGAAGTAGCGAATCGATGTAAACCCGGAAAAAAGTGAAGCCATCCACTTCACTCATCCAAAGCCCTCAACTCTTCACTGGAAGTCGGTCCTAAAAGGCTATAAACGGGGCCAGATCTCCCTCTTCGGCCAGTCCATCCCATGAAGGGACTCGGTCAAACACCTCGGCGTGACGCTCGACGCCAGGCTCAACTTCATCGCCCACATTCGCGAGGCGAGAAACAAAGCGGCCCAAGTGCTGGGCAAGCTATACCCCCCACCCCTGCTGTGCATAAAGAGCAAGCTCTCTCTCAGGCACAAGCTTCACCTATACAAGGTATGCGTAAGACCTATAATGTCTTACGCCAGCGTAGTCTTCGCCCATTCGTCCGAAGCACGCCTCAAACCCCTGCAGGTTCTTCAAAACCGTTTCACCCGCATCGCAACCGGTGCCGAGTGGTACCAGCGCAATGTGGACCTCCACAGCGACCTCAAAGTCCCGACCATTGCGGAACACTTCAGAGAGTGCTCCGAATCATATTTCGACAAGGCGTCAACTCACCCGAACCCTCTGGTGGCCAAAGCGGCCGACTACGAGCTGTCCTCGAATCCCAAGACCAATAAGCGCAGACCACGGCATGCGCTAATTCCGTCATCCCCAGGGGTCCCTCACACCACACACGACTCATGAACCCACAGTCACCGACAACACCCACGTCACCACACACACCTCGGACACTACCAACACGCTCCGAATCCCCGCATCGCGCCGCCCTCGCTTCAGAACGCGGCGCCACAAGTACTCACACAGCGCGTACACTAAGTACACCCGCGTTCAGGGGCGGTTCTCACCGCTCAGAGATTCCAATACAGGCGAAGGTGGTCGGGGAACGGGTTCGCGCCCGCCCTCGACGACCGAGTAGATTCGCCAGAGTAACCAATAACCAGACACACGTTATAAAATTCCGCCGTCGGATAACTACACTGCAAGTAGTACACATTTTTTAAACAGGCCGTGGATCCAGGTCCGCGCGCCCAGTGTTAGTTAAGCTGTAATAGTCGAATGTCTTGCAGCGCTGACATCATCAAGAATCGAGGAGCGTAAGCAGATGACCACGAGCACACTCGCCGCCGCCACCACAGAAACTGTTGGCAATGACATTTTCGATGCTGATTGCTTGAAGCTCATGAATGAATACCTCTACGGTGTCAGGTTAATTATAATATATACTGAACAAAGGGATGTTGCAAAAGGCGGCTAATAAAAGAATGACTCTAAGAAAAGTGCAACTGCAGTACCTGTAGCCGTAATTATACGATACAATAAATTGTTTAATATTTCTTACAGAATATTTCCGGGTCAGGATCCCACTCACGTGTACATCGGATGGGTGACCACTCAATACCATCTGCACTCAAAGGACTTTAATCAAAACAAGGTCACGAAGTCATCCGTTATCATAACCGATGATTACGACAGAGTGATTGAAAAGTAATACATTTTTTTAAAATAAATAAAAAGCTATAATTTTACTGAATCTATTATAATTTAAGGTCTGAAAAGTCTTTTCTATTTCCGGTTCAAAATATTTTAAATTAATTGTTTTAAATTACATTTTTCGAATTTGAAAAGCATCTGATGAGTCTGGGCTTCTGACAAATGTTTTCAATCAGTCATCATTATCGTCAGCCGGTAAACTTTCACTGCTGGACATGGGTTATAGGGCATTGGTCCTGCGCTGCCTGCATCCTGCGGCTTCGCGCGGCTTTCATCAGGCAGTCAGCATAGCCTCTACCGCCAGGCACTAAGGGCTAGTCTTTTGTGGGAGTTCATATGGAGGGATTTGGGCCATTTCCCAACTGACCCAACGCGGGTTGGTGGAAGTCAGAGTTTCGTTTGTTGATTAGCAAGGTGCACCACGAGCAGGTGAGGTTGGCTTGGTTCCTGAGAGTTTTTGTGCGGGACCCCTTACAAACTCCTTACCCCTCTTATACTAATCAATCTACTTTAATCAGTATCAGTAAGGTTTATTATGTGTTTAGGCAATAAGGTTAACAGAAGATCATCATCACGACCTAAAAGACCCACTTTATTTTCCATGATATATTTTTGTTTCTGATAGATGTCTCTTGACATCTTGATTTAGAATTATTTATATCTAGATTACACGATTGATATATCTGTGTTTTTACAAAAAGGGTTTTATTTTGTTTCAACTTGAACTTATTAATTAAGCGGTTGACACTTGGGAGTAGGAATAATATAATCTCTTTCTCCACAGTGTAAACCGTCAGTCCTGCTACATGGTGAGGGCGGATGAGCTCTACAATGAAGTGATGGCGAAGGCCACCGGCAAGGGTGCTTCTCAGGGAATGTTTATCGGCTGCTCTGTAGATACATCTACCGGCACTGTCGCTTTCACCTGCGAGGGCAAGGAAACTAGTCTCAATTTTAAGGTAAGTAGAAGGGGTTACAATGTACGATTGTCTGTATCTTCTATTAAAAATTTATTTCCCTATCAATATATCCTATCAGATGGAACCGGAAACGATACTCTTCCTCGCAATTTTTGTGGAAGCGACGTCGAGGGAGATCTTACAGATCGAGCTGGGACTTTCGTCGACCAATTACCGCCTACCGCTGAGTGCTGCCGTGCTGCCCACCAGTGACAAACACGTCAATCCGCAGTTCCCTCCGCGGCTCAAGGTGCATTGCTTAAAACCCCACCAGTGGACACGAGTAAGTAACGAAAAGACTAATGTGTTTTTTTTCGTTTTTCTGTTAGTTAACTTATGCGTCGTCTCTCTATATGACAACACTAAGTAACACCATTTCTTATACCAGGTTCCGAACCAGTCGCTGCAAGTGCATGCTCTCAAGCTGTCGGACATTCGAGGCTGGTCCATGCTGTGTGAAGACGCAGTGTCTATGTTAGCATTGCATATACCTGGTAACGTATTCATATTTCTATCATCTCTATATGAGTATTTCTTAAAACAAACTAAGTCAAGTGTAGAGCCAATAAATAAAAAATCCTTTTCTTTCTGGTAAAGGAATACATTGTGAAAAAACCAACATATTTCAAAAACAACTTAATATCTAATCAAGTTACATTTACATAGTGGATTAATAGCTTAGACTTTCTACTTGTGAAAGAAGGCCTCGAGTGGGAACTTTAAATTTAATAATAATGTAAATTTTGTATATTTCATGAACAGAGGAAGATCTTTGCATCGACATTCTGGAGCTAATCGAAATGGACAAACTGCTCAGCTTCCACTCGCACACGCTCACCCTGTATGCGGCCCTTTGCTATCAGAGCAATTACAGGTATAAATATGTACTGTCCCTGTCTAACTTAAATTATATAAACGGGAGAAAAGGACCTTCATTAAATTATTGACAACACTCATGGCCATTATGTTTGATCATTTTAGAAAATAAGTGATAATTTATGAAAACTGCAAATAATTGTTCTGTTCGTTAGAAATAAAGACGTTTCTTAATAAGCTTTAAGATATCCAATCACATGGTATATGGAAAATGCTTGAGAAATGAACTAAAAGAAATTTTGAAACAGAAGTCACATTCAAAATGATAATATAGAACCTAAAACTCTAGCTATTGTTATTACACAACGCTATTTTTCTTTATGGGGTGTAAAGGGTCCTGTACAACGATTCACGAGAGCCAAGCCCACATTACCGGCTCGATCTGGCTCCCAGCATTGGGCCAGCGTGGTGGGAAATAGCCCAAATAGTTCCATATAAACCCTTACTAATGACAGTTCCTAGTACCCAGCGGTATCAGAAGTCATGCTAACTGCATGCGGGCAGCGCAGGACCTGTCGATGTGGAGATCTTCGGGGGAGGCCTATGCCCAGCAGTGGACGTCTATAAGCTGATGATAATTTTCCTTAATTAAAAATAGCCGGAACTGGGACCGGAACATTAATATTTGCACACTCCTGTTTCTCGGCAGAAATAGGAGCTGCGGTAGCACCTACGTAGACGGTAGTACTTATCTTTTTCATTGCTAGACCTACTAGTGACCTAAATAAGGACAATGTTTACTTAAAGGATTGTTTCCTTAATGATGCTTTTCGCAGGAAGTCCAAACTTACTTCTATCTATAAGGAGTGAGGAGTAGTACCTTCTTGTACTATAAGGCTCTATCATTTAGAAAAGAATTATATATATATATATATATATATATATATATATAATTATATAAATAATAACTTCAATTCCTCATACTGACCTGTCCTCCGTTCCGGATACTGTAAAAGGCTGCAGGTCAGCGTAAACGAATCGCTGGACCCCTTGCTATTGTACGACCTTATTATCAGCGCCAGGGTACCGCTCGTGGATAACCCGGGCACTTCGAAATGAGGCTCCTCGTTGCTTATATTCCGCAATAGCATACCTGCCGCTTTGTCGAACGCCTAAAGTTCTTAGCTGACCTCTAAACAGCAGAGGCAATATCTCCACTCTATTTTGGGTATTATGTCTAATAGTTTCGGAAGCCAAAATTCAACGAATCTCTGGATATCTCCCATATATACGTAGATTAAAAAGTCGACTACGGATTGTCGACGAATTGAGGTTTTCATAAATCACCAACAAAGCTGTTGTAGTCGTATGTGAGCTGCAACAAACAGTAGGCACCAGGTGTTTCGATGTGTTATCCGCTTACTTTGGGATTAGCGTCCACGTTGCACCTAAGCTCGACCACCTCCCCTCTCGCCGCTCTAATATTTATTTCCTGTTCTAATCTGCAGGTTGGTGCATCTGTTAAAATGGATTCAGAATCAATAATTGGCTAACATTAAACACGAGGCGTCGGCAACCTTTTCTTACTTAACCTAACGAGACTGAGGATGGTGACAGGCTAGCATAGAATTGACCCTCATTTATCGACAGTTGGTTGACAATAATGCTGTTTGGCATGGCATCAAAAGAATATCAGAATGGTAGCTAACCAGTCGTATTTACTAGTGGTAGGTCTCTGTTACCGAAGATTGTCTAGATAGATACTAACGCAGCTCATATTTCATCCGCCAAATAGTTGTGTGCAAATATTACTGTCTTCCGGCTTGATCGGCGCTATAGCTACTTTACTGGGGTAAGACCACTTGACATCTTACGTCTCAAGCAACGAGCGCAATGCGGTGCGGTGTATATTATCCTAACTACCGCCACATTGTAATGGGCGAGCGTGTCGCTTACCATCAAAGAAAATTGAAGAAACCGTACTACCAACCTGACCTAACCTAACCCCGGAATCGAACCAATGACCTGCGTTACAGGACAGTTGAAAACCTTTCTTGGCTGCGGCTCAAAATCAACCGAAGTATGAATAATAAACGAAACCTTTAGATCAGAGCTATATTAATTATAAATCATCTTTATATCAATCAATCATCAGCCGATAGACGTCCACCGCTGGACAGAAGCCTCCTTCAAAGATCCCCACATCGAACAGTCTCGCGTTGCTCCCATCCAGTGGCTTCCCGCGACCCTCACCAGAGACCAGATTATAATTTTGTGACCACTGTTAATTTAAATCACCCAATAAGCATTTTTGCGTCTTCAGCGTCCGGCAGTAGTGTACAAACATTACTGTGTTCCAACTAGACAGTCTTTTTTTTTGTTCAACAAAACGACAAAAAAAGCGAGATGATCAGCTGAGGGTAAATAATACGCCTGGCTATAACAACGTGGCGCTAGTTAGGATGATATACACAACACCGAATTCTGTTAGTCGCTTTGAGTCAAAATGTTAACTCATTATGATCGGATGATCTCAGTCAATAGAGACCTACCGCCAGTAAAATTAAGTTCAATTAAAGTGTATATACATCTAGACTAACTCTATACAAGCACAGCTTCTTTGCATGACCTAAAAACTATCTTGCTTGAACAATGAAATCTAGCTTTTGTTGTATCTAACATTTGACATCCAAATTCAGAGGGGAACTAAGTCCATCTCCCAGGGAGTTGGTGGCGGAGCAGACGTACGCGCCGACCGCTTGCTTCGACACCCGCTGCAGCACCAGGCTTTGGTTCGCCAAGAAAACGCCAGGACCCGCCTTCACTGTTATAGCCTGATAAGTTCCGATTAAATTAAACGAAATATTTCTAAACATTTTATCGACTGAAACAAAAATCCGTCTTTAATCCTAATTTCTTATCTTTCCTCCATTCGTCTCAATCATGAGTCAAATCGGTATTTACTCAGTTAACAATCATATCTGAACCATCGCCAAATTAATATAAGTAAACAAAAAAAATTCATTTAACTTAATATGTTGCTTCAATAGAAACAATGAACTCCTTTGTTCGAAATAAAACCTCATTTATGTTCTACTGACGGTAGCTCTTTGCTGGAGACTGCCTGAGTAGGTACCACCGCAGCACCAATTTCTGCCGCCAAACAATGGGGTGTAAACATTACTGTGTTCCGGTTTGAAGGGCGTTGTAACTAGTGAAATTACTTTGGTACTGAGACTCAACATCTTATGTCTTAGACAACGAGCGCAATGTGGTGCTATATAATATACTAACCAGCGCGATGTGCGTGTGGGCAGGCGTATTACTTACCGTCAGGTGAACGTCCCGTTTGTCACGTCGCTTAATTGAATTATTAAAAATAAATTAAACGAAGAATCTAGAAACTTTCTCGAAGGCAGGGGAAGATTTTTGAGTAGTGTGTGGAATCTATGGTATTTAATAATCACTATTCTGTTGCAAAAAAAAAAGCTGACAACAGTACTTTCGAAAGTTTTACAATTATGCGACGAGATGAACAGGACGTTCACCTGATGGTAAGTAATATGTCTGCCCATAACAACGTGGCGTTGGTAAGGACGGTATACACTACATCACATTGCGCTCGTCGCCTAGAGACATAACATGTTAAATCTCGTTACCCATAATTTCACTGGCTACAACTTCTTTCAAACCGGAACACAGTAATGTTTGCACACTACCGTTCAGCGGCAGAAATAGGAGCTGCGGTGGTACCTACATAGACGGTCTGCGGCGACGGAGACACTACCACCAGTAAATAAACAAATCGTGAGACAGAAATACAAAAATAATCAAAAAGGTGGAGGTAATACCACAAGCCATGGTTGTGATCATCATAAAGAGAACACACAAATGATTCCAAAAACAATTACAAAAATAAAAAAAAGTATATATTTATAGCCACTTGCAATGAACATGAAATTCTATTTAATAAGATCATATATATATATATATGAAGACATGAAAAAGTATTCTTACGTTGTGGGTAAAATAGACGTTACTATACCAAGGGTTCGCCCGAACTCTACTGTCCAAGTAAATATCTGATTCCTCCACCACTTTATTCGCATCGATGTTCGCACCGAAGTTCAAATTGACAACAGGCAGATCTGTAAATAAAACCTTAATGTAATCTTTTCTTCATCATCATCATCAGCCGATAAACATCCACTGCTGGACATAGGCTTCCCTCAATGATCTCCACATCCAAGATTTAATTGAGGGCAATTGGGCCCTTGCCCACCACGCTTGCCCAGTGCGGATTGGTGACTGGTCAGAGCCTCGTCTGTTATTCAGCGGGATGCATCACTTGCAGCTGTTGGGCAGAATTCCTTACACCTCTTACTTCCTTTCTCAATCTTAATCCTTCTCAAATATTTTCAATCTGAAAATATTACTGCTTTGATATTTAAATCTTTAGCTAGTAAAATGGGATAATGAATGATGTTTAAAATCTCAAAGCGACAGGCACAATCAGGTGCAGTGTATATCATTCTAACTTATCATCAGGTGATTTCTTTAATCATGACGTAACATCATCAAATATAATAATTAGTAATATCCTAGTTATCCCGTCTTCAAGAGTTTCAGGAGTTTTCTGATCTGTATATATACTTGTCTACAATTCAAAGAAACAAGGAAGAATAGTATAAAGTCATATAATATAACTATATATGACTTTATTATTAATCTTCAAAGTATACATAAGTTATTTATAATTAATAACTTTAAGTTAAAAGTGTTGTTTATAAAAACCCTGAAGTTAGTCATCATAAGGCAATCGAGAGCTATACATATTTTTTGCGTAATCGAATCAGAAATAAGGTCCGTAAAATATTGGTCACCGACATCATCAACCGATAAACGTCCACTGCTGGACTTCGGTATCCTCTATAGATCTGCCCACCGATCGATCCTGCGCTGCTCATTACTAGTTTCCAGCGACCTTCACCAGATCGTCGTTCCACTTTGTAAGGGTTTTTTTTTATTTACGTGTGTAACAAAATGCAACGGAACGCACACCCCGAAACAAAAAAGGCCGGTAACGGGGTAGTGTCGGACTCCAACCGACTAAAAAGCTTCACACGGTGTTCCACCTCAACCAATATTTACGAGGGTCACGGGATAGATACGAACTCGACCGCAACCCCAGCTTGGCACCCAGTTTGAACGGGTCCACCTCGGGGAGGGATGTGAAACCACCCCTTTCCACAAACAAACCCTACGTGACGACGCATCGGAACACAGGATGCGCCGCCAAAATCACCTCCGGAAACTTTGTAAGGGTTTACGTCCAGCACTACGTCTACCATTACCCGACCGCTCTAAAACCTTACTGTCCCATCGACCATCAATCCTGCGAGCTAAGTGCGCTGCCGGTGCCACTTAAATCAGTAACCTTAGTTCTTCTACAGGTCTCCACATTCCAGATTCGATCGCGCAGAGAAACCAGAGCTTAGACTTCTCCATCTACATACTTCTTCTTCTTTGTCGTAACCTCATGACTATGGTGCGTAGCGTTGCCCTGGCCACCATCTCTTTCCAAAGCTACCTACCTACATACTACACAACACTAAAGATTACTAGACCCGAATGGCAATGGGTATGGTTCATTACTTAAAGGGTGGCCGAAGGGCAGTAAGGTGCTGGAGACAGTTCAGGAAGATCCTCTACAAGATGAAACAACGAGCTGTTGAAGGTGAAAATGAACCATAGAGCAGAGCAGAGAGGATCGTCGTGGAGGTCTTCGAGGAAGACCTGTCTAGCAGTAGACGTCTATCGGATAATGATGATAAAAATAAAATCTTAATACTTTTAAAATATAAATAAATAAATAAAAACCGAATTGTTCTTTACTTATATACCGGAAGTGCTTTAATTCAATTTTCAGTGCGATTTTTCCAATGAAACTGAAATCGGAAATATTAAAAAGCTTTTTCCACTCGATTCGTACGAACGAACGTATTTGTATTCAATGTGAGAGAGTTATTTTTGTAAATCTGTGTACTTTGAAATTAATTGAAATTTCTGGTGGTGTCAACGCAGATACCGTCAAGGTAGGTACCACTGCAGGTCCATTTTTTTTTTATTAACGTGTGTAACAAAATGCTAACGGTCGCACACTCCGGAACCAGGAGGGCCGGTAACGGGATAGTGCCGGACTCCAACCGACTAAAAAACTGCACACGGTATTCCAATCACTTCCGAAAATATGCACGAGGGTCACGGGATAATATCGAGCAGTTCTTCCGCAACCGAAGGTCCTATTACCGCCGACAAACCTTACTGTGTCCTGCTTTGAAGGGCGTTGGAGCTAGTGAAATGACTGAGGTAGCAAGACTTAACATTTTATGTCTGAAGATGACGAGTACAATATAGTGCTGTGTATATCATCCTAACCAGCTTGCAAAGAGAACTGGTTAAATGTATGTCACAGTTCAGTTTATCATCATCATCATTATCAACCGACAAACGTCCACAGCTGGACATAAGCCTCCTCCAAAAATCTCCAAATCGATTGATCCTGCTTTGCCCACAGATTACATTATTTTCCTTTTATTTTATTTTCTTTGATATTTAGCTCGCGGATACCAGATCAGGTCGACGTGGAGATCTTTGGCACCTATGTTCAGCAGTGGACCTCTATGGGCTGGGGTATTAATACCGGATCCGCGAGCCTTACAGCCGTTAAAGCAGTAGTAGTTATCAAATAAAGTAACGGCGCAAACTTCATCAATAACAAAAAAAATGTTATTTATACAATATCTAGTATATTTATTTTCACACTGTATATAGTTATATATACACTAGCTGTTAGCCGCCCGCTTTGCTGGTCGTTTTAAACCTGAAATTTGTAAGCAATATTCCCGACCAACAACACCCCGCCGAGCCTTAAACCACTTTCCGTTATTAACACCCCTGCAATTGCCTTTTAAGGAAGCAATATTGTAAAATCCATTCTTAGCTGACCTCTAAACGGCAAAAGAAATATATATACCAAATTTAGAGTGTTTACGTCTTATACGAATATTATGATGGATGTGTGGTGTGACGAGAGTAGATAAAATAAAAATATAGTTAGTATATTAGAGGAAGTCTGAAAGTTGCTCCAGTGACAGAGTAATTGAGGAGCAAGAGGTTAACGTGGTACGAGCATATACGAGGGATGAAGGACAAATAACAAAGGAAGTAATGAGAATGAGCGTGGATGGTTATAAGAGTAGAGGAAGACCGAAGAAAGTGTGGATGGATTGTGTGAAGATGACACGTGTAAGAAGAGTGTGAATTCTGATATGACGGCTGATAGAGGGATATGGAAGAGAAGTACATACTGTGCCCACCCCACATAGCTGGGAAAAGGGCAGGAGGAAGAAGAGCGTTTACGTCTAATAGTTTCGGACATCTCGAAATGAGCGAACTTACGCTGTATCTCTAATTTTCAACCATATTCCCTCGTGGTGTGTGATATAGCTGGCTACACTGCCCTGCAGGACAGAACCCTTCCAGCGTCTTCGATAGCCGGCACGAAGGTCAGCACGCTCACAGACACATTACCATCCATCGAAGTCTAACAGAAAGATAATAGTAATGTGCAAATATTACTGTATTGCAGATTGCAGAGCAGTTGTAGTTAGTGAAATTACTGCGGTAACGAGACATAATATCTTATGTCTCAAGGCGACGAGCGCAATGTGATAAAAGGTATATCATCGTAAGTAGCGCCATGTTGTTATGGGTAGGCGTATCACTTACCATCAGATAACGTCCCGCTCGTCTCGTCACTTAATAAAGTAAAAAAAGGTAACTTAGTGTAGATTGCGGGAAATGTAATGCAAATAAATAATATTACTTTGTATTACATTTAATAAAGGAAACGTAAGTTTGAATACTTTGCAGAATAAAGTTTATTACGTTTGCCGAAATCTTCAAGTTTACAGCGAAATGTAGCTTTGAAACTCGTGTTTTCAGTTCGCGACAGTTGCAGAATCTCTGTCAGTTTTGTAGCGTAACAATGAAACACCTTTGGCTACACTCCAAACACAAGCTAACGACCTATTTGACATATATTTTAAACTAATTTACCCGAAATAAAATTTTAACTGCAATATATACTTACGGAAATCCTTGCCGTGTTCAGCTTATTGCCACCCTTCCACCAAGATATGATGGGCTTGGGTCTGGCGTCTACTACTTGGCAAGTCAGCTCTGTGCTCTGACCAGCAACCAAAGGCCTCTTTCCACCTTGTATTCTAACCGAAAGCGGGGTCACTGGACAAATGCAACATGTTAAATAATTACTGGCGGTAGATCTCTATGACACAAAATAGAGATAGATTTAGAACAATGACCAGAAGGGCCAACACCAAGTAAAGATGCATGGGACAAGGTCTAGCGAGAAGATGAAGAGAAGAAAACTGGTGGTAGGTTAAGCCTCAAGACGACAACCATAATATGGAGTAGTGTATATCATCCTAACGCAACATTGTTACGGGCAAGTATCTCTATCAGATGAAGTTATTTTTCAACTCAACGAAAAAAAGAGATGTATTATATACATATTCATCTCAACCAGAAGACGTCCACTACTGGACATCCCTTAAATTATTCCCTAAATGTAGTACAATATAAATTGTACTATATATTATTTCTTATGGGGAAATAGACAACACGGAATAACATACAATTCATGGCGATAAAAAGCTTGTGAGATAATTCAATGGGATATAACAAATGGGTACATGGATAATAGTTAAGTATAAAAAACTACTTGTAATATATTAACGGATCTATATCATAATTATTGTGAAAACAGGAAAAGAGATACACAACTAACAATTCAGATATAAAGTTGTCGTTTAGATATAAAGAGAGATCTGTGTTATTAACAAAAAATTTATAACATTTAAATAAACTATTTAATATAATAATGATGCTATATTTTTAATTATAATTAAGAGAAAGGAAATCAAGACAAGCATACTGCTGGTTCCCACCAAACAGCTTGATCCAAATCCCCCCATATGGACCCCTACAAACGATGGCCTCGTGTTCGGCGATGTGGCAGCGCAAGACCGATTGATGTGGGGATCTTTGTGGGCAAGCATATATCCAGTAGTGGACGTCTATCTCTATACTGGTGGTAGATTATCTCTATTGCCGGAGACCGTCTATGTACCACAGCATCTTCTATCTCTGCAGCCAAACAGTAGTGTACAAAAATTACTGTTCCAGTTCGAAGAGCGCTGTAGACTCAACACTTTGTCTCAAGGCGACGAGCGCAATGTGGTGGAGTGAATATCGTCTTAACCTAGCGCCACGTTGTTGTGGGCAAACGTATCACCATCAGGTGAACGTATCGCTCGTTTCGTCGCTTCTAATAATTAAAAAAAAATGTGTAAATAAAAGATTAAATTAGACTTACAGTTCATGTCTATGGAGAGTCTGTGAGATAATGTTGGTATTGACCGATCGGTTACTGCCTGTGAAAAAAAAAGCTCAGTGTATTCAAAAATCGACTGGTTTTGATAAATACTTGACTGAACGCTTGCTTTGTAACACTCAGGTCCCCAATTCGGTTCCAGGCTACGCGTGGAGGTTGATGGTCGTCTTTACGAATTGCATGGCCACTAACCTCAGCCCCGTTGCCGTTTACCACCATATTAATTTGAGGTACTCATGATCGTGTTAGTTTATTGTAAATAAAAAAAATGGCTTTATTGAGGTAAATAGATTTATCAAATATTGTTTTCATAAAGATAAGCATAAAGTAGTTACATGATATTGATGATGATTGAGAGAAGAAACTTTTTGAGTAATTATAGTTTCCCATACTTCTTTCTAGTACCCTCGCTATACTACGGCAAATATGAAACTATTTATTAATTCCCGTTCTGCACAGTCATGGTGGTGCTGAGAGATGAGAACCGACCCCAAAGACATGCGATCCGAATACTCTTAGTAATCTTTATCAACAGGCAGTTGTTAATATAATATTTATTCTTATAAACTTGAGGACCAGTTGACTCAACTATAATAAATATTGTGCCCTATATATTTTGTGTTCCATCTTTTGGCAATGGCGTACCCTTCTGCTTTATCTCTTCTCAAGGGTACGTTACTCGCCTCATTAATAAAATAGAAATAAAAAGTCACATTTCAATGTCTACTAAAAAGAGAGTTATCTTAGGTTTACCTGACATGTGATTTCAGTTCCAAAGTCGGGTCTGTGTAAGTTCAATGAAACGATGGCCCGCGCCTCGGCGTCGGCCAACAAAGCGTGCGACTTCCACCACGACACCCTAGCGATTGGACGACCTGTTCGTAACATGAACTATTATTAAAACAAATCAATATTTAGGGAGTCTTCTCCAACATAACCTCCATTTTAACAAGGATTACTCATTTGCCAAATTCTCTCAAGTAATCTCTTGTGTTTGAGGCCAAGACTCTCTTAGAATTTCTGGCCCAGAGGAAAACAACTAAGATGATAAATTATTAAAAAAAAATTAGAATTTACATGTGTAGAAATAAATAAATAAAGTAATATAGGATTTTTTGTTCTCTAATATATATATAAATTAAAAAAAAAATACATTTTTTTAAATGACAATAAATATATGACATAGTACACAACAAAAATAGCCAACTTAATGTTCGCACAGATGTGCCTGCATTCACCACGCTGGTCATCAGCTGGTAATCATCATCAGCCGATAAACGTCCACTACTGGACATAGGACTCTACAAAGATTCCCACATCGATTGGGTAGGGATTCATATGAAATTCGGGCCATTTACCACCACACTGGCCCAATGTGGATTGGTGGGAACCGGAGCCGCGTTTGTTGTTTAGCAGCACGGGCAGGTGAAATTGGTTGGAACCCCGTGCGTCGTGCGGGAACCCTTACACCCCTACCGATTTGTGGTAATTACTATAAATTGAATTTTAGTTATTTAATCCATGAACCAATGAACAACGACTAGCACCATGAACTTCATGGTGCTAGTCGTTGGTCTGTAAAACTCTTTCATTCGCGAATCTAAAAGTATATTACCAAAATACACGCGGCTTAAGATCTAAAACACATGAACTCCACCGGAGAATACTGTGTAACGACTAAGATATTATTGTTCTCACTGAGATTAGGTTGAATGGCACAATATCTAATACAGAGTTGTTTGATCAAAGACATATAGCGTATAGAAAAGATCGACGTGACGTCTCATATTCATGCAAAAAAGATGGAAGTGGTATCCTTATTGCAGTATCTACAGACAGACTCTAAAAGCCTAGGAGTCAATTTTGGAAGATCTTTGGATAACTGTGGAAATACCTATCTCTCACACAACCCAGCTAATGGCATTCTGTGCAGTATATTTACCGCCTCCCGTACAGCACTCCACATTGGATCTTTTTATCGATAACTGTATTAATGTTCTAGAGAAAACCATCTTTGCTTGTATTTTAGGCGACTTTAATTTAGCTTTTATAAACTGGAGCATGTTGAGCAATACCTCTAAGTCACACGTTGTTCCTACCTTATGTCACTGATAAAATTAATTCTTCTAATGCATCTACAGATTATGCTGATGCCCTTAGGAAGAATAATACTTCACCTTTGGTCTTGCCTGTTATCGATCAGTCCTTGTTTTTAAATAAATTGAAGACTATTGATATTAACATGTAAAATTTTCGAATCCATGGTTTGTCCATGTATACAACATCATTTTTATCAACTCTTAAGTAACAGTCAACATGGGTTTATTAAGCTTAGATCTACTAACACGGACTTGGTCGACATCACCGAGATCTTAATTGAAGCGCTTGATGCTGGTAAACAGATTGATGTCGTTTTCATAGATTTCAGCAAAGCTTTTGACCATGTAGCCTTTCACATCCTATTGCAAAAACTGTCAACCTATGGATTATCGCATATGTTGTTTCTGTGGATAAAATCCTATCTTGATGATCGTACCTTCTTTATCGCTATGTACGGCATTCAATCTTACCTACGAAACGTCACTTCAGAAGTACCTCAAGGGTCTCACTTGAGACCTATTTTATTTAATATTTTGATTCAATGATATCCCCGAAAACAATTTTTTTTAAATATATATGTATGCTGACAACCTTAAAATGAGCAAGGCTATTTATTGAAACAGAGGATGGTTCTCTCAAACTGAAAAAGGACCTTCACTCCCCGGTTGACTGGTCTGATAGCAATGGCATGATCCTCAATTAAAATAAATGTTTCGTTGTTAGATATGCAGGGAAAAGTTACCTAGTCACTTATAAATATAACATAAAAGAAAATATCCTCCAAGAGTTGGAAGTAATTAGGGATCTAGAGATTATCTTTGACAATAGGTTGACTTTTGTGCCTCACCTGGAAAAGATTACGAACGAGCCTCCAAAATGCTGGGATTCATTATTCGCAATTCTAAAGGTTTTCGTTGTAAATCTAAAACTATCCTATACTACAGCTTAGTGCGCAATATTTTGGAGTACTGTTTAGTTGTTTGGAGGCCACACTACGCTACCCATACATTAAGACTGGAACGGATACAAAAAAAAAATCGTTGGATATCTAAAATTATCTTGTCATATTCCTAAACGAGATATGCCCTCATACAAAAACCAACCCTCACTTTAAAATGATCTCTCTAGTCGATCGCAATGTATTAAACGACTTATTGTTTGTATCCAAAATCTTTAATAATAAACAAGATTGTTCTCCACTGTTATAAAAAATTTTATTACGTGTCGCTGTTAGATATCGTAGGTACAAGATAACTCCGTTTCAGCCACCGTATCGTAGAACAGTTTTCGGATCAAACTCTCCTATTTCCAGACTAAGCAAATTGCTCAACGAGTATAACGATTCCCTGGACATTCACAACGATTCACCCAAAAAGCTCCGCCGAATAATCACTGATTTTTTTTTTAAACAGTTCCCAGTTAGAATATATTTTTCCTATAGTCGTTACTATAACATAATAATTGCTAGTATTACATTTTATTAATGCAAGATGTATTTACCTGTAATTGCCTTGTTACATTCAATTTTGTATTTTGCATGTATTTTCTTATAGTATTAGTGAATACAAGCATTGGTAAATCAAATAAATAAAAAAAATAATGATTCTAATGCTGGGCTTAGATTTTTCTCAAGCTTTCCACTAAGCTTTAATACCTGCTATATATTTCAATCGCAGCCTGCAGCTTTTCATACATATATTGCCCACAAGCATGTGTAATTTCAGTCTTTCTAGTAGCAATCTAGATTTAAAATAGTTCTCTAAGTATTTAATTTTCTCTAAGATCTAATATGAGTTACATTTTAAGCGCAGACTCCCGTAATCGTGTCACAGCTTTGTGTAACGTGAAATTTGAAATTCAAGTTGCACCGAGGAAAATATGAGAAATGTGAAACTTATTATATATAAGTAGAAATCTTGCCGTGGGAAACGGCAAGTGGCATTATCGATTCGGATTACTCGTATATTGGGCGTGGGAACCCTTTATTTAAGTCTTACATTTTAAGGTATTTATAATTGACATGGAAAGATATCTCAACCTATAAATACTTCTAGAAAGTAAACTACTATTAAGAGTAAGTTCAAAAGATGATTTTACATTAAAGGAAGAAAAATAATATATGCGAAATTAGAAAAAAAAACTGTATCTATAGGATACAATAATAAAGCAATTGAGAGTAGGTCACAGATTAAAACACCTTCCACAAAGATACTTGACATACAATATCTCTGACGGTTTATCAAAGAAAAGATTTTTTTATTATTATTCGGAGCGAGACAAACGGGCATTCACTAGATATTAAGTGACACCCCTGGACACTCTGCTGTTGCCTTTCCTCCCCGGCGTCCGAAGAGCTCAGACGTGTTTGTTGTTGTTCGTGAAGTGATTTTTATGTGAATTTGTATAATTGACAGTTAATAACACCAAAGTAATAGGAGATCAGAACACTCCAGAGAAACCATCGCTTCGTACTCATTCGCCATTTGCATTGCGGCGCATGAGTACTTAGTTGCATATTATTGCATACGCGATGAAAAAAGACGGCGGTATTTTCGACATTACACATTAAGAAAGGTCCAACTATAATGGTTGGCGCTTTTTATTTTACATCAGATACGCCCATTGATGGCCAGTGCATTTGAGCCCTTAATATTATAAGGTGTTTCTGTTCGAGATTATTTCTGCGTTCCTAGTACTACATGATACAATCTGCAATGCCATTGAAGCGTACTCCTCCCTCTGGACCTACCGCCGTATCACATTCCATTGATAAGATGCATGAGGCCAGTGATAGTGTGAACTAATCAGAAGTATATAATAACCTTGTGTTCTTTGTAAATACTGAAAATACAATATTAAAGATTCTTAAAACAAGAGCGATAAAGAACTGACGATCTACTAATGTCTAAAAAAAGGTCCTTTTGAGGACGATTTAATCGTTAAGGACCTGTGATACCATTTTGATTGAATGATTTTATTTTTTAAACAAATCAGAGAAAACAATCTCTTCTCCACTTTAAAAAAAGCAAAGGTTTAATATACATACAGCCCAAAAAAAAATATGAAACATTAAAAAGTACTAATAATACTTATATAATCTATGACACCGTTATTAATTGTTATTAGATAAAAAAACTTTCTTAATTTTTAAATCAAATTACACTATTGTTTTTCTTTTCATACAAAATTGATAGGAACGGCCTAGCAGTGGCCAATAATATACTTTTTATGTAATTAAGCGACGAGACGAGTGGGACGTCCACCTGATGGTAAGTGATACTCTCGCCTATAACGTGGCGCTAGTTAAGATGGTATGCACTACACCACATTGCGCTCCTCGCCTGAGACATAAGGTGTTGAATCTCGTTACCCCAGTAATTACACTAGCTACAGCGTCCTTCAAACCGTAACAAAGTAATGTTTGCACACTACTATTGCCAGCAGAAATAGCCACCTAGATGATCTGCAGCAACAGAGACCTACCACCAGTAATAAAATAAGTTGATCATGATGAAGAGAAAAGCAAAGGCTTTTACATACAGCCAAATGTCAAGTTTTTTTTTAACTCTTCTATCTGAATTTTTACATATATCTAATATACTATACTACGTTCTTTTGAAGAGGTCTATGTCCAAATATGGACTGATGATAATAATGATGATGCTATATTAACATATTTTTACTCAGATAAGATGAAGACGGGAATCAATGATCTGTTACGTCTTAAATAATAAAATTTTAAACTAACCTCCAACTGCCACGCATGTGAGATTCACTTCAGCACCTTCGTTGTACGGTCCAAGAACATTTCCGTAGATCTCATCGTTGTGTCCGTTTAAAACGATCAGCCGGTCGGGTGGAACTGGATAAGCAACAAGATCTTTATATTGTACTGATGGTGGAATAGTGGTAACAGTAACGAACGGAGCACAAAGAGAAAACGAAGAATGTGGGAGTTACATAGAAACCAGTTTTGTCTCATTCTCACACAGCATAAACTCTTTATATCAGGGAATGGACTGGCATATTTGGGGCGTCCGAATTGTTCTGCCGAACCGGAGACAGAAAGGACTGTACCACGCTGATCGCCAACCTTCAATAATTCGAGGTGGGGCTGCGAAATCGGCCAGCACCGGCAGGGTCGCAATTGCGAGCGGAAGCGTTCCCGTGACCCTGCCATCAGGCGATGAGGCGAAACGTGTCATGGGGGGTTTTAGTCGGTGCAAGTCCGACAGAACCCGACCTTGCCCCCGCGAGAACGAGTGCGCGTAAGCATTTCCCACACGTAAAAAAAAAAACTTCAATAGTTGGAGATGCATCTTAAGAAGAATAAACCCTTTAAATGTAGTGAGAGTTGTCTCTTTTTCGTTTCATAAAATCCAATTCACACCGTCCCAAAAGCGTCACATAAAAAAATGATTTATCTCCTCTAATAAAATTCACTTCCTTAACTAAGTTTATAAAATTAAGTTAGACAACATTAAGACATAAAGAGTACCTACTAAGCACTGTGAGGTTCAATCTCGTATTCTTCGTCGGTAACTTGATGAAGTCAACCCTGCACCTGTACTGACCGCTGTCTTCCGGCCTGTTGTATAAAAACATGGGTCAAACATCCATTCGTGAACGGTTCACAACCACTGATCTTAATAATGGAATAATGGACTCGTCCGTAACGGACAAGTCTATTATATAGGATTTTCATGTGAATAGCAAATAACACTTTTTTATCAGACGATAGAAGCTAAACGTAAGAGGATACTTCTTCTTATAAAATATATGTATTAGTTAAGATATTTACACTGCACAATAATATGATATAGACAGCACTACATTGTGCTCATCGCCTTAAGACATGAGATCTTAAGTCTCGTTACCATTAACTTCACTAGCTACAAATGCCCTTCGAACCGGAACATAGTAATGTTTCCACACTAATTCCGGCAACATACCATTTTTATCGCGAGGAAAATCTTACAAGATATCTTACTTCTGAGGGGAAGGCAAGTTTAAGTGGGGCTTCTACACAGTAAAACCCCCTTGGTGGTCTCCCTCAGTGTATTAGGAGTGGCTTCGGGATCTCCTACGTAACGCATCGGTGTCTTCCTGCACTCTGGCTAAAACATCCCACGGAAGGGCAAAACCCTCCTTACCATCCACGCTGTGCTACGGCAAATACAAGACCACCATGCATTCGGCGTCCTCCTAAGGCAGACTTATTGAGCCTGATTATTAATAGCCCGAGACTACAGGGCTGCCGACAACATACCTACTTTCTGTAAGTGCTAATGTCTGTATCATGTCTGTGATATTCTTGCTGTTTCTGTATTTGATTTTATTAAGATATTGTTACTTTTCGCTATTAATCGTTTGTCTCGTTTAAATGTACTGTTCATGGTTGTAAATAAATAAAATATAATCTATAAAAAAATCTGCTAACACTTAGGGTTAACTTACAAAGATCTGTTCTTAAATACTCCGCCCTTATTTGTATCGCTTAGTGGATATAACGAGAAAAGCATAAAATATAAGCAATAAAAATTACCTACTTCAATTTATTCAACAGTAACACAGCAGTGGTTGTATTGGTGCGGAAAGAAGCCCTGTTCCCGAGGGTAGAGGGATCGGACCATTGGGAGGTTATACCCTCGCGCGCGTCGAACCTGTTAAACGTAATAAACATACAAAAAAGTCAAACGATAAGATTATTTTTTATTATAAAAAAAATTTTACAAAAATTAACAAATATTATAATTTACTGTTTAACACTTAATTTTCACGTGTTGTTAAGTGACAGTGAGACTAATGAAGGTAAAGCATATTCAACCCAAATACTCCATTTCGTATTAGTTACGACACAGCAACACTGTTATAGACAAATATAAGAGATAAATAACGCCGAAGATGGTGGAACAAAGACCGTGTTCAAAATCTGCAGGACAAAGGCATATTTTTTGTATATGACTCATAATTACTATAAATCTAGATTATCAATATAATTGTCACTAGCCGATAAACGTTCACTGTTGGAAAAAACGGTCTTATACTATTTGGGATTATCATCAGATCGTAGGTCCATCTTTATAAAGGGCATTCTAATTCAATAAAGAAATAACTTGAACTGTTTAGTTACAGAAAATCAGTATTATCATTATATATATATGTATACATGATGAAAATAGGTTTTCTTTGTTCGCCAATCACGTGAAAATTAGTGAACGTAACGACACGGGGTATTTAGTAGATAGTTACGGGCTGTTTATATTTTGATTCTTCATCAATTTATTTCTAAGCAACTTTTATAAACATTTTCATTTCGTATTATTTATGCGGTTGCTATAGTAACGGTTGCTATATAAAGTCATTTGCGGGTGCTCTCAAGAAATATTTCTGACAAATTTCATGACTATTTTATATTACGGCCATCAAAGCGGGCCCGCAACAGCTAATATATATACAGTTCTAAAGATAATATACAGTGTACAGATAATAAATAGGCTTCACTTATACATGACACAATAAAATCTTTAGTTTCGGTTGGGATCAAAAAATAATTTCTAATACGCAACAACTGTCGAACTCCTCTATACGTTATCCGAATTTCCATTCACGCACTCGCAGAACCCTTGTTTGCACACAAACTATACACTTTGCAATCCTCCCCCACCGCCATCCCTTGTTTGCACAGCTCTTGCGACAACATTACCTTGTCCTTTCTGAACATATGTAATATAAAAGCCTTTTGTTGCATATAACGAAACAGGTATGATCATTTGTCACAAGTGTGTACACAACATGAATGTCAAGCAGCGAAAACGTCAATACCTTGTTATACAATATTATTAAGGATATATATATCCTTACGCAGATGCTCATCTTCTAAATAAAATTAAGTTTATTTAAACATAAACAGTTTCTTACTATAGTGTGATAGATAACTATTCAAAGTATATATCTATATTACGCGTAAAGCATAAGGCACTTTCCTACTTCTCTGGTGGCAGGTCTCTGTTTCCGGAGATCGTCTATGTAGGTACCATCGCAGCACCTGCCGCCAAACAGTGCTGTGAAAACATTACCGTGTTCCGGTTTTAAGGACGCTGTAGCTAGTGTAATTACTGGGGTAACGAGACTCAACATCTTATGTCTCAAGGCGACGAGTGCAATATAGTGCAGAGTAAACCATTCTAACCAGCGCCACGTTGTTATGGGTAGGCGTATCACCTACCATAGGGTCTCTTTAGAATATTTTAGATCATGCGACAGCAATTTGTCTCAAATGCTTAAGGTCTTGAAAGAAACAACAGCAAACAAAGGTTTATGACAAACATCATCATTACAATCGATGGACGTCCACTGTTGGACATGGGTTTCTTGTAACATGTTCTATAAAGCACGGTTTTGCGCTGTTTGTATCACAGACAGATGACATTAAAAAAATCGTTGTGAGCCATTGGTCTCAACCATCGTCATCATTAGGTGCCCTCTTCAAACTGAAGTTTGGCGATCAGATCAAGAAAACCAATTCGATCCTCAGCTATTCTTTTTAACTGATGGCATTTAAACCCGGTCCACTCCTTTTAGTCGTCAAACCATTTCTTCCGCAGTCTAACAGGTGAACGTTTCCCAGGATCTTTGCTCTCCAGGATCAACCTCGGGAAGTCATAAAGGGATCTTCATTAAAGATGTCATGCAACCTTTCTTTGCATGACAGTTGTCATCAGCCTACGTTTGCAGTTAACTCTCTCAAGAACTTGAGCATTGGAGACAAACTGCTTCCACGTCATCTTAAACATTCGACGGAATCCCCACATCCAATAAACACCATACAAGGAAAGATTACATTATTAGGACACACGCAAAAGGATACCTTTATTCCTAAGGTTGGTCTTGATAGGAAAAAATTCTGGGAATCAAAGGAAGAAGTGGTTTATCGATGAAGACCGGAATAGTCAACTTGACCGTCAACCTTTAATTAAAAAATATAGCTCTCATAATATAAAAAAAAAAAATTTAAAACTGAAGGAATCACTAGTTATAAAAAAATAGGTTTTGGTAAGTCTATGATACGCTAATCATCATCAGCATACTGATAATAACAATACGCTGATACTTAAGATAAAAATTCCAACGTTACTTCTAGAATTTTGAACAAGATATAATCATAAAGTTATAATGAATATTTACAACCTTTCTTCAGACACTCAAAAGAAAAAAAAATATTTAAAACAAAAAAATACGGTGACTATACTTACGAATAAATAGGGGTCTCATGACCCTGCTTGTACCATATAACGTGGCCCACTCGATTCGCGGAGAGGGCCGGGCTCACGTCGCAAGGCAGCTCCACCCGACCCCCCGTTGGACCCTGAATGGACTCCACCTCTACTACGGAAAAACATCCCAATTAGTACAGCGTACATCAAATATTTTAACTTATTATTTTAGCCCTCCTATACAGAGGGTTGTTGCTGTTTAGGGTGACATAGAAAGCTGTCATTACTGTGAAATTACTTCCGCTAAGTCCTCTCTTACATCCCGAGGATACAGTCCGTTTGAGAAAGAATACAGTGGTATGAGAATTACCACTGGTGGTAGGTCTCTGTTGCCGGAGACTGTCTAGGTAGGTACCGTGGCTCCTACGTCCGTCGCCAAATGGTGACATTGTAGTGTTCCGGTTGGAAAGACGCTGTAACTAATGCAATTACTGGGTAAAAAGAATTAATATGTTATCTGAAGGCGTCCAGCGCGCCGTGGTGCTGTGTATCCTTACTAGAGCCACGTTGTTATGGACAGGCGTATTCTTGTCTAGTCGCTTTGTAGAATAAAAAAAAATATTATTTTTCTTTTTATAGATATTGTATACTAAAGTTACAATTAACCATAGCTCCCATTTGTCATATTGATGATACTATAGGCTCAATTATTTTTATTTTAAACGTAGTGATGAGCAAAACAAGGACTTTGGTCTTGGTCATGGTCTGGTTTTTTTCAAGACCAATTTTGCTCATCACTATTTATACGACTCAAAAACATGTTAAGCGGGACGAAGGACCTACTCCTTTTATTAGGTATTCTTTGCGAATTTTACAACTTTAAGTAACCAATCGAACTAAGACTGCATTTAAGTAGTTTTCGCTGTAATGGCACTTACGCCCTTTAAGGCCCTGAGGTATCGATATATGATATATACAAGCAGTTGAGATGTGAGGACTCCGTAGAATGTTTAAGATCACGTGGAAGCAGTTTGAGAGTTAAGTCTTTGAGAGAGCGAACTGCAAACGCAAGCTGATGACAACTGTCATGCAAAGAAAGGTTGCATGACATCTTTAATGAGGATCCCTTTATGTCTTCCCAAGGTTGATCCTGGAGAGCAAAGATCCTGGGAAACGTTCACCTGGTAGACAGCGGAAGAAATGGTTTGACGACTAAAAGGAGTGGACCGGGTTTAAATACCATCAGTTAAAAAGAATAGCTGAGGATCGAATTGGTTTTCTCAATCTGATCGCCAAACTTCAGTTTGAAGAGGGCGGAACCTAATGTATGAAATGTATCGATATATGATAATAGAAACATAAAAACCTCAAAATCTTCTTTTCGAGTTTCTGAAGTCAACCGAGTCCATTGTGTGCGTAAACTGTAAGAAATCGTATTTGGCAGATACAAAGGCTTTCCGGGTAAGGCCCGCCAACGTCCCCGTGTCGGACGGAACGAATGATCGATACGGCCGGTGATAATGTGCCAACACAATGCCAATAGGTACCCAACCTATTAATGTCTTCAACCATAAAAACTTCACTCCCCTTTGTATCCCGAACAGCTGTAACGATTTAGAAGGATAACGCTGTTTTGGAGAGCTTCGGTTAGCTTTTAATATAGAAAATATATTCTCACATTCCTACATTGAAATAAAGATATAGAAAAACACATTTTTGTGTTACTTTAAAAAAATGTGTTTTTTTTTTATTTTACAAAGCGATACGAAAGGATCATTTACCTGATGGTAAGTGATACGCCAGCGTATGACGTGGTGCTAGCTAGGATAATATATACTGTACTACATTGTGCTCGTCTCCTTGAGATATAAGATGTTGTCTCGTTACCCTAGTTTCACTAGCTACAGCGCCCTTCAAATCGGAACACGGTAATGTTTGCAGTGCTGTTTGTTAGTAGTAATAGACGGTGCGGTGGTGCCTAGACACTCTCCGGCAGCAGACATACCACCAGCATATATATCTTCCATTTTCATTAAGTAGAAAATGTAGATTTTGACCTACAAAATTGTAAAAATCCATTTTATTCTAGTTGCTATCCATTTAAAATATAACTATACTGATATTTAATAAAAAAAAAAAAAAAAATTATCCTGTACAGTAATTTGTATTAGTTTATTCCGTTTTTAGTAAAGTTTTGAAGATATTCAAAATTTATAAATGTTATATGTGTAACTGCCACTGTAGCTAAGAGTACGCCTTTCCATGTGTTCCAAGTTCAGTCCCAAGGCTACATGTTATCAAGTAAAGCGGTAGAGTTAAACGACCAGGAGAACTACCATCTTCATATTGTAAATGTACCCTCATAACAGCATCGCTGTGTTGACTATCAACCTTCAGGAGCCGGAGTATTCTAGGCGAGCATTCTTCACAGTCTACAGCATCATTGTTTATAATAATACGTAAAACTAAAGTGCTATATTATTGTAGATATAATTTAATATTAAATTTAAAAAAATGATCCATTCATATTAATTATTGATAAATCATCCATGATCTATATCTATTAAAAAAATCTTCGCTGTGTACGATATCACATTTATCGAAGTCTTCCGGAAGACTCGTATATATATTTAATGGTGGTATGTCTCTGTTGGTAATCTTCTACCTAGGTACCACAGCAGCTGTTATTGCAGCGAACAGTAGTGTGCAAACATTACTGTATTCCGGTTATAAATACGCTATAACTAGGGAAGTTACTGGGGCAACGAGACGTCTTATGCCTCAAAAGGACGAGCACAATGTGATGCAGTGTATAACATCATAACTAGCGCCCAAAACATCCCAATTAGTACAACATACATTAAATATTTTAGTTTATTATTTCAGCCCTCCTATACAGAGGGTTGTTGCTGTTTAGGGTGACATAGAAAGCTGTCATTACTGTGAAATTACTTCCGCTAAGTCCTCTCTTACATCCCGAGGATACAGTCCATTTGAGAAAGAATACAGTGGTATGAGAATTACCACTGGTGGTAGGTCACTGTTGCCGGAGACTATCTGGATAGGTACCGTGGCTCCTACATGTAGCGTTACGGTTTGAAGGGCGTTGTAACTAGTGCAATTACTGGGTAACGAGACAACGTATTGCCTCAAGGCAACGAGCACTACGTAGTGCTCTGTTCCCTTACTAGAGCCAGGTCATTATGCGCAAGCGTTTCACTTACCATCAGGTGAACGTCCTGTTCTTCTCGTCGGTTTGTAGAATTAAACAAAAAATCCTATTGTGAAAGCAACGAATATACGATATCTTTATCGGAGCGTCGTCGTTCGACGATATTTATGAATATCATCGACCCTGTCGAAATCGATAGCGTTAGGTGATATTTGTAAGACATTTTTACACGACGGTCCCAATACTGTACAACATACACCATACATACATATACGTACATATATACGTACATACTGTGCCGACGCCACATAGCTGGGAAAAAGGCAGGAGGAAGTAAGGGTTCCAGTAAAATAGACATAAATAGCTGCCTCGATATCAGTAAAAAATCTTGTACGTACCACCAAGTTTTTTTTTATCTACAATGTCCTAAATCTAGCTTTTAACTTCAAGTAGTTTTAAGTCATAATCGAACATGAAACGGGTAGCTTGCATCCTAGAATGCTCTGTTGCCAAACAGCGATGCTATTATGGTGGGATATTCACAGTACTGTGATGGTAGTTACACACACAACACAATCATAAGAGATGCGCGGGACAGGAACAGGTGGAAGCAGATCGTCCGCTCCAGACAGCAACCCTAGCACTGACCACGATCCTCAGGCATAAGGGGACTACACTAGAGAGAGAGAGAGATGGTAGTTAGAATGAAAGTTTCTAAAAATATATGCCATAAACCAAACTCCATATATGACGGAAGAATGGAATTCAGGAGTTATGTATACTCCCCGCGCTAAAGGCAAGCCTTGAGGCATGAGCCTTGTGCCATTCAGGCACTCGTTGTATTATGTCTGTAGCTGTTCTCCATCCCCTTTGCTAGCTGTAACACCCGTTCCCCCCCCCCCGCAAATGCTTTTAGGGAAGGAAATTTTTAAAATCCATTCATAGATGACCTCTAATGGCAGAAGCAATATCTCTATCTAATATTGAATATTTACGTCTACTAGTTTGGGATATCTCGCGATTACCAGTAAGAATAACCAGTATCACCAGAAAGTGGTGTACAAACGTTACTGGGTTCCAGTAAAAGGGCGCGGTAGCTAATGTGGTTACTCGGGTAACGGGATTCCAGCTCTGATATGTCAAGGCGTAGAGCACGTGGTACAGTGCATGACGATCCTAAGTGGCGCCACGTTGTCATGGTCAGGCGTATCACTTAACATCAGGTGAACATCCCACTAGTCTAGTGTGTTTGTTGAATAAAAAAAAACTATGTACGTGAAGAGCCACGTCCCAGCAATAATAGTTTTTTTGTGCGAGCTTTTCATTTTTTCATCAACATAATCATCAGCCGATAGACGTCCACTGTTGGACATAGGCCTCCTTCAAAGATCTCCACATACAGTCAGCGTGGCCTCTGGTACCGCGTGGCACTAGAGGCTGTCGTATGTAGGGGGTCATATGAAGGGGGTTTGGGCCATTACTCACCACGCTGGCCCAACGCGGATTGGCGGGAGCTAGAGCCTCGTTTGTTGATTAGCAGGATGGACCACGAACGGGTGAGGTTGACTTGGCGCCCATGAGTTGTAGTGCGGGAACCCTTACATCCCTCCACCCCTTTTGATTTTTTATGATCCATAAACTAAACGATCAGTTGTAACTCTGAAACTTACCATACCTTAAGAAATAAGTTTTAATATTAAAACTTTTATTATCGTTCCCGTGAAGCAAGTTTAAGCACACAACGAATATAATGACATTTGATAACTCTACCTCTATTTGTCCGTGTTATCATTTCAAGTTAACTCAATCAAGTTATAAAGTTCGTTTTAATATCAATAGTAAATATGTTAGTTCTAGACATCAATATTATATAAACAATATTCAAACTAAGTTACTAACTTAACTAACCATGAAGTATCCTTTGCTTTTTATATAATTAAGCGACGACCAAGCGGGACTTTCACGTGATGGTAAGTTATACGCGTTTGCGGAAGAACTGCTCGATGTTTTCCCGTGACCCTCGTGCATACTGTCGGATTTGATTGGTATACCGTGTGAAGCTTTTTAGTCGGTTGGAGTCCGACACTACCCCGTTGCCGACCCTTTTTAGTTCCGGTGTGTGCGTTCCATTAGCATTTTGTTGCACACGTAAAAAAAAAAGTACGCCTGCTCATAACAATATGGCGCAAGCTAAAAAAACAGCGACTGTCGTCACTTGCGAGAGATGGAAAGAAGTGTGTAAGACGAATAGAGTATGAAAGCTGGAATAGGAAGAAAGAAGAGAATGACTTATAAATAAATGGTACTGATGGTAAATGCTACAGTAAAATAAGGGCCTTGACACACCACACGCAGAGCCAATTTCAATAATATAAAAAAAAAATGGCGCTAGTTAGGATGTTTGAGACAAGACGCCGAGTCTCTTTAAATGTACCCTATAGTGCATCACAGGTCCTTAACGATTGAACCATCCTCAATGGACCTTTTTTAACCATCAGCAGATCATCAGTTCTTTATCTTCCTGGTGTTTAAAATCTTTATATTGTACTTTCAGTATTTTCTCTATTAATAATATCACATTATTTTAAGTGCCATTAAGGTTAAAGATCTCCATCTTTGTGAGAGGCTTATATCGGCTGATGATGATGGTCGAAGAGTAAAAGGGGTCAGGTTACAAACAATAATACATTTTAATGATGGTAGGTCCCTGTTGCCAGAGACCGTCTAGGTAGGTACCACCGCAGTTCCTATTTCTACCCCCAAATAGAAGTGTGCAAACATTACTGTGTTCCAGTTTGAAGGGCGCTGTAGCTAGTAGTTTCTGGTGTAACGGGACTCAAAATCGTATGTCTCAAGCCGATGAGCTTAATGTGGTGCTGTGTAACTAGCGCCACGTTGTTATGGGCGGGCTGTATTACTTACCATCAAGTGAATATCCCGCTCGTCTCGTCGGTTCATAGAATAAAAAAAAATATCGGTACGGCTGATTTACGATATTACGATGAATAGCTAGATAGGTTAAGAAAAACTCTACGACTATCTAAAGCCTTTCAACCGAGGTCTTATATTTAAACCTTGGACCTTCATGTAACCTGGGGTATTTTAATTTTGTTCGAGCTCCTCTTCTAAGAGTATTATTCGCCTCTATCACAACCTTAATCTTTGCGTTTTGACCTTAATAAAACGTGAGGATAGTGAAAGTGTTAAAAGGGTTAACCCATCTTCAAACAAAGCCGTTGTAGGCGTGAGATATTATGATGATAAGCACCTTTAAGTAACACACGGAAATGTCCTTATATCCTGGAGGAAAAAATATCGAAAAATCAATCCAAACTAATATTAATATATTGTTTGTTCACACAGGAAAAACATGATTTTTTTTTGTTTCAATTACAAGAGAAAAGTAATGTATCTACGAGACTTCAGTTAGGATAATATAGACAACACCACATTGTCATTGTTTCTCGTTTAGTACCAGCCACTCCATTCTTTGGATCTGCTGGCACTATGTTCCTATTGCGAGAACTTCATTCAGCTTCTGGAAGGAGAACGCGGTGTGGAAACGTTCTAACCAAAGAACAATAGCTTTTGTGTGGACATGGGACATTCGCCAAGCCGCACTCGTGCACGTAATGTACTATACCGTTAGTTAAGATGATATCATCGTCATCATCATCATTAGGTGCCTCTTCAAACTGAAGTCTGGCGATCAGATTGAGATTGATGATATACACAGACATATAAACTATCTTACCTCAGTAATTTCATTAGCTACAACGCCGTTCAAACCGGAACAGTTTTCACAATATGATCTATCGGCTTCAATATACTAGGGTAAAAGTATTCTGGAATAGATTTCAGATTCACTATCTTCGTGGTCCATAGTTTCATTGCCATTTAACAACAGGAGAAATGAACTACTGGTTAAAGGTCACCGTTGCCGGAGACTGTCTTTATGAAACAGCAGTGTGCAAACATTACTGTTAATAAAGACGTTGTTGTTGAAATTACCGAGGAAACGAGACTTAACATCTCATGTCTCAAGACTGAGTATAATGTGGTGCTGTGTATATCATCCTAAATAATGCCTCGATGTTATAGAGCGGCGTATAATTTACTATCGGATGAACGTCTTGCTCATCTCGTCAAAAAAAACGAGCTATATATTAGAAAGTGATAGTAGTTTTATAAAATTGGTATACATTAGATCTTCTAATTAAAATGGAACTGCACTCTATATATGACTCAAAGAGATCCCAATTTGGCCTCTGCTGAACTTAAGCTTTCCGTGAAGACAACTGGAGCTTCCGGAAGGAAACTGACAATTTCAAGAAACAGCTTTAGAGGTCATACATCATCCGCCAATCACCTTATTAGCTAGGGTGGTGAAGTGACCTTAAATATCTCCTCGCGCATGCGTAATAGTGTATACAAACGAATCAACGCTATAGATTAATATATAGATAATATCTTATTAAAAAAAATCAAAGCACCACTTTTTCACAAAAAACAATAATTCAAAGTATCTTTTTTTATTTAAGTGATGAATAAAATATCGGTAGAAGTAGGAATGCCTTTCATAAAAACCGATGACCTGGAAGTTGCGGAGACTGTAATGCGCAGGAGTTTTACAGAGGCTGGCACAGGCCGACGACGACGGTAATTATGTACATAGTATACAATTATTTTTCAAGTATTATATTATAGACCTTCCCCAAAGACCTCCACATTGATCGATTCTGCGCTGCTCGCCTCCAGCTGTTTCCCACAACCTTCACCAGATCGTCGGACCACCTGGTGAGGGGCCTGCCAACACTACGTCTTCCGGTACGCGGTCGCCATTCGAGAAACTTATTATAGAATATATACAGAATTTTGTTATAGTATATATATATATATATATATATAAATACTTCTTTCTTATCTTACAGCATGTCGCCGCGGTCACATTACTAAATCGATACTTGCCCGTATCCACAAATCATTGGTTATCGGGTAATGGATGATACGGGATACTCCCGTATCTCGCACTCCGCTTCATCAATCCTCAGAATGGGTAGAATAATGACGTCACCAACGTTTGCATGCGAACATACATTATTTGCTTTCAGAATATAATCAATGGAAAAGTGGTATATTAAACAAGAACATAGTGACATTGAAGAATCGTGATGAAGTGGAAACAATGAGAAATGTTTTAGATGAAAGCGTATTACGTTACATAGAAAATGTCCGATTTTTTATCTTAAAATAGGCCAACGTTTGACCTTAATTTCACATGCTATTTACGGATGAAATGTCGTCAAGTGTGATCTTCTAAAATAACAAAAAATTATCGGAGAAAAGATTAACAATATCTTAAATGGCAAGACGAAGACGAAACTCGTTAGGACGAACGAGCCACAGCATCACATTGTGCTCAGAGGCTCGAGGCATAAGATGTGGAGTCTCATTATCACAGTAATTTCACTGTATATATTACCAATTAATGGGACAACGAGACTTAACATCTTACGTTTGAAGGCGAAGAGGATGTGGTGCAGTGTAGATCATCCTAACTAGTACTTGAGATACGTCTGACCATAACGAGGCGCCAGTTAAGATGTTATACACTAAACCACTTAGTGGTCGTCGCCTTGAGACCTAAGAGTTAAGTCTCATTACCTCAGTAATTTCACTATCTACAACTCCCTTCAAACTGGAATACAGTAATGTTTGCACACTACTTTTCGACGGCAGAAACAGGAACTGCGATGGTACCTACCTAGACGGTCTCCAGTAACAGAGACCTATAATCGCACTTAAGCCATGGACTTCCGTGCTTCCGTGCTTCAAACGTGCGTTTGTTGAGATACCACCACAGCACTTATTTCTACCGCCCAACAGTAGTGTACAAGTATTATTGTGTTCCGGTTTGAAGGAAGTTGTAACTAGTGAAACTACTGATGTAACGAGGCTTAACATCTTATGTGTCAATGCGACGAGCGCAATGTGGTGCAGTAAATACCATCCTAACGAGCGCCACGTTATTACGGGCAAGCGTATCGTTTACCATCAGGTAATAGTCCTGCTCGTACTAATAAATGTACAGGATAATTAGAAGTAATTAGAGAGGCAGCCCAACCGCTACACCATGGAGGCAGTTAAATAAATTGTATCTAAATAATTAACAGCAGTTAACTTTAAAAACACCTCATCTGTCCCAAAATGAAGAATTTATACCTGGTAAAATTAACAACATAAAAATTTAATAGATCTTGTAATATAGTATAAAGTACTTACTACTACGACTCCTCGATAAGGACCTCCTGTCGGCTCTGCACTCGGTAATGTAGGAGAGCAAAGAACAGCACTAGATGCGTTTGAGTCACGAACATGGTCGACACATCACTACCGAGCGCACAGTAGCTCAATATCTATATCTAGATTTTTCATCGTTTTATCACATCACTATTCCAGTAGACTACATCCTCTGACCGACAGTTAATACATTAAACTGGTTTTTCCTGAAACAAAAAAAAAGTTGGATTATTATTCTTATCATACATTTTGATCACGGATTGATCACTGCTGAAATCTATGCGAAGAGGAGACCTATGTCTGGACATAGGTTTTCTCTTCGCATGATATAAACTGATCAGGTGATGACATCAGCTGATGATTATGATGATATATTTTGATAATCATATGCATTATATTTAACAGTCGTGGCTACTATTTCAGCCGTTAAACCATTGTGAGAAAACATTAATCCGGTTTGAACGGCTTTGTAGTTAGTGTAATTACTGGGGTATGAAAGTTTAACACAATGTCGTGCTGTGTGTATCACCGTGCTGCAAGTGCAGTTCGAGTGGCGACCGCGTACCGGATGACGTGGTGTTGGCAGGCCCCACCACCAGGTTGTCCGACGATATAATGAAGGTTGCGAGAAGCAGCTGGATCCGAGCAGCGCAGAATCGATCGAAGTGGTGATCTTTGGAGTTGGCGTATGTCCAGCAGTGGACGTCTCTCGGCTGATAATGATGATGATGAATGAAGTGCAGCTTCGCAAATGCCGCATGTCCACTCGCACTACTGCTCCTTGGTTAGACAGTTTCCACACTACGATCTCCCCGAGTGGAGATGGAACGAATCACCAGCAGACCCAAAGAAAGGAGTAGCTGATGCTAAATAAGAAACAATCACAACGTCGTGTAGTGTATACTATCCTAACTATAGCCCCGTGCTTACATTACACTCGTCTAGTAACTTTACAAAAAAAAACAATTACTTTACTACGTTCATAACAGTGTTATAAAATTTCCACAGATTATATCAAAAGTATAACTAATGATATAATCTGTGGTAACGAATGTTAAAAATAAAAAAATATAATTAAATAAATAAGAAATAATTTCTGTTGTCTCTGTACAATACTATTGGCCATATATCGCATAAAAAAATAGCAACTTTTTATGTCTATGGTCTGGCTAAAAGTCATGTAATTAAAACCGCAAAGCTTTGGAAAGAAAACAATGTGTCAAACAGATAAAGTCCCTCCGTCCGGGCATAGACAAAAGTAATATAGGACGGTGCGGTCCTCATCAGGGGCGACATAGTCCGCCAGTAATCATGCGGAAAGTGAATACATCTATTGCGGGCAAAGGCATCGTTTCCTCGTAATTCCGACCAGCGGTCGTAAACCTTTTTTATACAGCGACACACTAATATAATCACAAGTAAAATTTTTTAATAGTTGAAGCGAAGATAGTTATGGATGCATTTACATATATCTTCTATTTTACCAACCGACGAGACGAGCGTGACCTTCACTTAATGCTAAGTGATACGCCCATAACAACTTGACACTAGTTAGGATGGGGTACACAGCACCACGTTATGCTGGTCGCTTTGTGACATACAAACTTATAGGTGTTATCCCAGTAATATCACTACCTTCAGCTCCCTTCAAACAGATACACAGTAATGTTTGCACACTACTGTTTGGAGGCAGAAATGGGCGCTGCGATGGTACCTTTGTTTTATCGCGAGGAAATCTTAAAAAATACCTTGCTTCTGGGGGTAAGACAAGGTTATGTGGGGCTTCTACCCTCTGAAACCCCCTCGGTGGTCTCCGTCAGTGCATTCGGAGAGGCTCCGGGATCTACGAAAGGCACGGGTGCCTCCTTGCACTCTGGCTAAAACATCCCACGGAAGGGCAAAGCCCTCCTTAGCACCCACGCTGTGCTGCGGCAAATACAAGACCACCATGCGTTTGCTGTCCTCCTAGGGCTCGCTTATTGAGCTCTGAGGATCCCCTCAAGGCTCACGAACCCTTATAGTCGCCTTGTACAACAGGCAGGGAATACCTTAGTCCTATTCTTAATAGCCCGAGACTACAGGGCTACTGCAACGGTAGCTACCTAGACGGTGTCCAGCAAGACCTACCACTAGTGTCTATGAGTATAGATGCAATAATATTTTATTTGTAAATCTCGCGACACACTTAACGGAGGCTCGCAACACACCAATGTGTCGCAACACTGGACGAAAACCGCTGGTAAGAGCAATTAAAAAAATTATAATCAATTAGGTGTTTGTAAGGCTTCGTGGTGCAGTGGTTAAGTGTTTGCTACGTAACAGAGGGCCCTAGTTCGATTCCAGGACAATATGTGTAGTATATGATTGATAGGGTTTTTTCAAACCGGCTAGCTACAGCGTTTATATTGTAAATCTGCCGCATAAATGCGCCTGCTTGCGTGCGTGCGTGCGTGCGTGAGTGTGCGCATGCGTATGCGTGTGCTTGTGCGTATGCGTGTGCATCAGCGCTGCATATACGTCTGCATCTGCGTGTACGTGTGCGTGTGCGTGTGTGTGTACGTGTGCTTGTGCGTGTGCAGTTGCTTTGCGTGTACGTGTACGTGTACGATTGTGCGAGTGAGTGTGCGTGTGCGTGTGCGTGTGCGTGTGCAGTTGCTTTGCGTGTACGTGTACGTGTACGATAGTGCGTGTGTGTGTACGTGTGCTTGTGCGTGTGCAGTTGCTTTGCGTGTACGTGTACGTGTACGATTGTGCGAGTACGTGTGCTTGTGCGTGTGCGTGCGCGTATGCGTGTGCGTCTGCACTACATATACGTCTGCATGTGCGTGTGCGTGTGTGTGTGCTTTATGTATTATGATAATAAATGTAGTATAAGATATTAAGTAACGTTACCGTAGTAATTTCACTAGCTACAACGTCTAACTGAAATCAGTACTGCTTTGGTACCTACCTAGACCGGTTGCCAACACAACACTAGAGACCGACTACCAGTGAATGGTGCCTATGGTGGTTTTGCCACTTTAGTGGTTTAAAAGGGAAGCTATTGAAAAGCCCCTTCCTATATAAGCTGCAGCGTTAAAGACGTGGGATCTTCTTTAAAATTAACCACAAACTTCCCATGAATAATGAAGCCGCAAAATAACGGTCACCACCCACAGGTATAGCTTCACTTTCATACTGTCTAACATTAATACTGTATTTCTAGGGCTTTCCGAGGATATTAGATTCACTGCCTTCGTATCACGATTAAAGATACATTTTATATGATCTCATTTAAATTTCTACCACAGATCATGATGGTATGTAAACCATGTAGATACTAATGCAGCTTCCATTTTAGTCGTGGAGCTATTACGTGTAAACTATACCGTCTTTCGATTTGATAGATTGCTGTAATTAACAACATTAGTAAAACCCTTCTTTTTTGCGAAATCTTCGAAATATACCCTGTTTCTGGGAGGAAGTCAGAGTTATGTGAGATTCTTACTAAAACCCCCTCGCTGGTCTGCATCAGTGCATTCGGAGAGGAAAGTTTCTCTTAATTGTAAAGGCTTAATAAATATATTTTCCTCAAGAAGAATATATGTATTGCATTGTCGTGTACATCTCCCCTTCTTCCTTTTCCTCACAACTACTTCCTCATAAAGCCTAGTCTCGATTGGTCAGGCGTGCTCGGCCAAAATACTCCTACTCTATCTTGACAGTCCAAACAACCTGATGCCAATCAGGTGGGTTGGAGTAAATCATACGATCGATAAGTGGCTTCAGAATCGAACTGAAGACTTCTCTATTAAAATCCACTGCGGTGGTTATTTTCCACCTTTTTATTAAAATATGACCAGTGGTGGGGTATCTATGCAAATAGAAAGTGCATTAACCTCCCCATCGGCTCATGTTCATGCGAGTATTTGGTGGGGGTTGGGGAAGGGCTCGATGCAGTACCTTGCTAAGCTATGCGAAACATTATAATTACGTTATTATACAAATGAGTTTATTATACACAGTACGGATATTTCTTTATGTAAATATAATTTCGCGTGCTTATGCTCTGTGTTTACGAATAGATATATTTTAAAGTATACGTTTAAACAAAGTAATGAGTTTAAATAATTTATGTTAATTTAAAAAAAAAAAAACAAAGCGACGAGATGAGCGAGGTTTGTTTGATGTTAAGTGATACGCCTGCTCATAATAACGTGGCGCTAGTTAGGGTGTTATACACAGCAATACATTGTGCTCGTCGCCTTGAGACATAAGATGTAGTCTCATTACCCCAGTAATTATACTAGGTACAGCGCTCTTCATACCGGAAGACAGAATAGAAACTAGTGGTCTCCGGTACTTATGTAGTCTCCGATAACAGACCTATTACATAATATACCAACAATTTTTCTATCATCGGAGGCTGTCTAGTTAGATACGACAGCAACTCCTATTTCTGCCGCTAAACATTAATATGGAAACATTCCAGTGCTCCGGTTCGAAAGGCGTCGTAGCTAATACAATTGCTTCGGTAAGACTTAATTTGTCTAAGACAACGAGCACAATGACGCAGTATATATGAGGATAATTATCGCCACGTTGTTATGGGCACGCACTTCCGTTGCCTTCGGGAGAACGTCTCGAGAAGATTACGAGTAGAATAAAGGAAACTAAGTTGTGTCCCTGGAATTGAACATGAGACCACTGAGCAAGGGATTAGCTGCTGCGCCACGTAAGCAGCTCAGGACGGAGGCAATCCAATAATAAGAGCTGAACGAATTTAAATTCTACTCCTAATAACACTTAAACTTGTTTTGATTCAAACGGATCAAAAATAAAACTTCATTCGGAAGTTTTTATATTAAATTCGTAACTACCAGATCTTTTACCAATTGTAGAATAAATAAGCACTTTAAGTTAACAACTTAAAGTATATATTTCAACAGCACAAATGAATTCAATCAAGATAAAATAGGAATTGATACACATAGCGGACGACGTCTTGATAAGAATAAATTGGGGCGATATTCCGGTATCAGCTTAGACCAACAGGAAACGGGTTATTAAGCTAGTTAACAGACGAGATTTCCGGCTTAGAGTAATTAATATAAATCTAAAAAAAAAATTGTTAGTAATCAACCTGTCAGATACGACTGTATCAGGAATAATTAGTTCAGAGAATAGGAACATTGCTTTGTGTTAATCGGATATGATTTATCTAGATAGATACTCGCCTCGTAGTTTTATACTGTTAAATATGGTATTAGCGTAAGGACCCTTGCTTGTCGTATAAGGCGACTAAGAGTCTTCCGATTAACGGGCTTTGAAAGTGAGGGTCCTAATAAGCAATCCCAAGATGCATGATAAATACGACGTGGTCTTGTCTTTGTAATAGTATAACAAAGGTGCTGGAGAGATTCACGACCTTTCGTGGGATATGCCTGGGCGTAGAAGATTCCTGAGGTCCTCGCAACGTATTGACGATGACCATTAAGAGTGCTTTAGTGGATATAGACCTTCTAGAAGCAAGATATCTTATAAAGATCCCTGTTTAAAAAGGTACCACTGTAACATCTTAAATCTAAAAGCAACAAAAGCTTAAGCACAGACGTGTACTCATTAAGTAAATGTCTCACTGATTCAGTATAATAAAAAAAAACATTTGCGCGACAAATTAACAGATTATATAAAAATAACGTTATTTTATTAGCAACGTACTGGTGAAACGTTTATCGCAGATCGTATTTGGATGGGTGACCAACACGTTAATAAATTTTGATGCTTGCTCTCAAGCCCGACCGTCGGTCACAGCTGTTACTCCGGAAAATTTGTCGGATATCGTCAGAACAAAACGAGAAGGGAACAAAGATGTTGTATAAAATAACTTTAAAGTTTGATAATTAATTTTAATTTCAGATAATTAATATAAAAAACGCTCCTAAAATTCCCATCGATGGAACTCGTGGCTTACTCAGTAAACGGATGTAGTCAATGCCACGATAGGTGTCCTTGGAATATATTGGTTTCCACGGTTTCCTTCCCCGGAAGCTCGAGCTCAGTGGGAATCTAATCTACATCTCCTTGAGACGTGCACGTTTCTATAAACTAAGTACCTACCGTGTTTATTTTTTTTATCACTTATCAGTTTTTGCTCCGAACTCTGTAAATATAACCCCCTTAACACAGAGATACATGTATTATAGATAATTTTTACTAAATAAATTCTCTATCTGTATTTTAGTATAGAATACTAGATAATACAATACTAAAATATAATATTCTATATATACCACGATTTAATGGTATAACGAGGCTTAACATCTTACGTTTGAAGGCGACGACCATAAGATGTAGTGTAGATCATACTAACTAGTACCTGAGACACGTCCGACCATAACTGAGGCGCTAGTTAAGTTGAACACTGAATTATATTGTGTTCGTCGCCTTGAGATATAGGATGTTGTCTCATTACCCCAGTAATTTCATTACCTATAGCTACCTTCAAACTGGAATACAGTAATGTTTGCACACCACTGTTTGACAGCAGAAATAAGCGCTGCGGTACTGCGGCTGCAGCTGCGGTCTGCGGCAACAGAGATCCACCACGATTCTCTAAGTAGCGGTAAGTCAAGATGTTTACACAGCACCACATTAAATAAGTCGCATTGAGCCAATGGCCAAGCAAGATTGTTTAATTTCGGAAAACAATTTTCCCACTTTAATTATTGATTATAAAGGCTTTATTAACATTTCAGTTCAAAAGTTTCTTCAAGTTGAAAATTCCCGTTGATTTGTTGCAAAAGTTCTGATCGGAGGGAAATAAATCTTGCCGGAAAGGCTTTGTTATATTGACAAGTTTAATATGTTATAGTAACAAACACTAACACTAAAGACACCTTTTACGTTATCTTCTTTCTTTATTCGACCAAGCAATGAGAGAAGCAGGATATGCTGGTGGTAAGTCTATATTGCCAAGGTGGTTGAGGTGTTTATAAAAAAGACCCCGGAACGGGCTATACAAAGCATAGTTGTGGTGTTGATGACTATCAAGGGAATTTTAGCAAGTAAAAATCTCCTCGATAACTCTAACTTTCCCCTAGAGCACAGAGTATCTTTATGAACATCCCCTTCTCCCCCGAAAACAAAAAAGTCTCTGTTGCCATAAACCGTCTAGGTAGATACCACCGCAGGTACTATTACTGCCGACAAACAGCAGTGTGGAAACATTACTATGTTCCGATTACAACGGTGGTGTAACTGCATTACTTGTGTAGGGATACTTAGCAATTCATATGTCCAGACGTTGAACAGGATGCTGTGCAGGGTATATCATCCTAAATAGTACCTAAGATACGCCTGACTGTAATAAGTGAATGTTCCCCGCGTCTTCGTAGATAATAAAAAAAACAGAAATATTTATAAATAAATACCATGTTTGTCGTTTATTAAAAAAACCACGTCATCCTCTTAGTTTTTTTTAATAATAATGAGTATTATTCAGGTTATCGATTGTCTTATGAGGTTCTCATTCCAGACATTGATGTCACTTCTATATTCTAAGATATTTAATACACATGTTAAGTAGTTTAAAGATTCTTACTTACATCATATAAAAATAAGTTTTTTTTTTATTCGCTGAAGCAACGAGACTATCGAGACTTTTGCCTGATGAGAAGCAATCCCGATGGTAACGCAAGTTAAGATGATATACAGTGTCCCACATTGTGCTCGTCGCTTTGAGACAAATGTTGAGTCTTGTCGTCCCGGTAATTCCACTAGCTACAACT